>SJYA01004423.1:278540-327912 GCA_006410615.1 Neotragus moschatus
AGAATAATGTGGTGATTTGAGGACTTTAAGTTCTAAATTGTGCTATAAGTGTATCCAAGTATATGTTGATTCTTTTTGGAAGAAAAGAAAGGAAGCTTTTACCTCATTCCCTGGGGGTCATTTGCAAATATACTTTGACAGAGAGGTGTCAGTGAAGGGCAACAGGACAAGTCCCAGCATACCAGAAGTCTCACTATAGGGTCAGTAACTATTTAGGAGAGTCTAAGTAATGAAATGCCACTAGGTTAACAGCAATATAGTGATATATCTACCCACAGGATTAGGGAGTTGCAAAATGGGCTTGTGTCCTTAAAGCTGAGCAGCCAGCCACTGATGAGGAGCCCTGGACAACCAGTGAGGAAGACATGAAAACTGAAACACTAAAGCCAGAGAACGGGAGGAATATTACTGAGTTTTCTTGGGGTCTGCCCTTAAGGTAAATTTCCTTCTGTCCCAGATAAAAAGACTTTGGTCTTTATAGGAGGCCATGTCAACTGATCATCAGGAATCGAGGCAATTTTATCCTATACACAGACAGGAGCAAGCAAAGGACTTTTAAATTGTAAATCAGATCATGCTCAGCTGCTGTTCAACACTTTCAGTGGGTTCCAGTCACTTTCAGAATCAATCTGAAATCCTAATCATGGACCAGTGTGGCGCTACATGCTTTTTTATTCTGGCCACCTCTCTGACCTCAGGTCTCACTGCTTAAATACCCTGCTCCATCCAGCCAAAATCTTGTTGTTTTTAGAACATGCCAAATTCATTCTTAGGAGAAGGCAATGGCACCCCACTCCAGTACTCTTGCCTGGAAAATCCCATGGACAGAGGAGCCTGGTAGGCTGCAATCCATGGGGTCGCAAAGAGTCGGACTCGACTGAGCGAGTTCACTTTCAATTTTCACTTTCATGCATTGGAGAAGGAAATGACAACCCACTCCAGTGTTCTTACCTGGAGGATCCCAGGGACGGGGGAGCCTGGTGGGCTGCCATCTATGGGGTTGCACAGAGTCGGACACGACTGAAGTGACCTAGTAGTAGTAGTAGTAAACTCATTCTTACCTTAGAACCTTCAGATTTGCTGCTCCTGTGGCCTGAAGTGCTTGTTTCCTGGACCTTTACATAGTTTATTACCTTAGTACATTAATGTCTCTATTCAAACATCAGCCCCTAAGAGTGGCTGTCATTGATATAAAATTTAGCCCCCCCCCCGTTTACTTCATATCACCTCATCCTGCTTTTATTTTCCTTCTAATAATTATCATCATATGATCATAGAATACCTATTTGTTGATTAATTTATCTCTCCCTCACCAGATTACAAGCTCCATGAGGTCAGGAACTTGGTTTTGTTCAGTCTTTACTCCTGAGGTTTACAAGAGGGACTGACATATAGTGGGTACTCAGCTGATATTTATTGAATGGATAAACGAATTTTAAACAGATATTCAAATGAAATCAGCTTGTATAGAAATTTTTGCTTCCAGACTGTTCAGTTCAGTTCAGTCGCTCAGTCGTGTCCGACTCTTTGAGACCCCATGAATCGCAGCACGCCAGGCCTCCCTGTCCATCACCAACTCCCAGAGTTCACTCAGACTCACCCCCATCGAGTCAGTGATGCCATCCAGCCATCTCATCCTCGGTCGTCCCCTTCTCCTNTCAGATAAATTAGACTTAAAAATTTGTAAGAGGCAAAGTACATTATATATTAACAATGGCTCAATATGGCAAGAAGACACAGCAATTATAAATGTTTATGCAACTAACAACAGACCTCCAAAATAAATAAAGCAAAGATGGACATCACTGAAAGAAGAGATAGTTGTACAATAAGCATGTAACCCCAAAGGAAAAGGGATGGGAGGCTTTTCACAAAGCTGTAACAGCCCCTGAATTTTCCCTCTAAGGAGTGAAGGAGCTTTCCCTGATCTTTCTCTCCTTCCATGAGCTTCTTGGAATGAAGTGTTCCCTGCCAAGTTGAGAGGTTTGCTTGTTTTCTAAATTCTCTAGGGTTGCTTTTGTGTCTTTTATGAGGACAGTTTAGTTGTGCTCCTGCCCAAATACTTGCTCATTAGAGATGAAGACTTTGGTTTTCTCAGGGCTAGATTAGGCTCAGCACAGAATCATAAACTTACCACTTACATAAAATTCATTTACTTCATGAGAAACAATATAAAGTTTCCCGAATTTGTCAGTTAAAGACTANCTGCCCAAATACTTGCTCATTAGAGATGAAGACTTTGGTTTTCTCAGGGCTAGATTAGGCTCAGCACAGAATCATAAACTTACCACTTACATAAAATTCATTTACTTCATGAGAAACAATATAAAGTTTACCGAATTTGTCAGTTAAAGACTAAGAAGCTAAGATTTCCCATCTATATTCCATATCATTTTACATGAAAGACATTACAAAAATTATATTGGAGTATAGTTTATCTCCATTGTTGTTAGTTTAGGTGTACAGCAAAGCAGAAAGAATTTTAACACTAAGAAAACAGAAAGGCCATAACCACAGAATAAATATACTTCTTTAGCTTCAATATGCCTAGTTCTTGGGAAAAGAATTTTGTATGTTGCATGTCAAGCAAGTGAAGTATTATTACCTGCCACATCTTTAGATGACATTTTGTTAATATTTGATTCAGTTTAAATNAAAGAAAATAGAAAGGCCATAACCACAGAATAAATATACTTCTTTAGCTTCAATATGCCTAGTTCTTGGGAAAAGAATTTTGTATGTTGTATGTCAAGCAATTGAAGTATTATTACCTGCCACATCTTTAGACGACATTTTGTTAATATTTGATTCAGTTTAAATTCCTTTTATAGTCTAAATATTTGATATTGTTCATACACTGGAGTCAATCATTTCTTTTAGAAAAAAAGATTTACCTCCCTTTCCCCATGACAGAATCAACCACTTCCTCCAATATATTTTCATAATTTTGAGGCAAGCCTTTATTGTATAATTGATAACATTGCAATCAAATATTTGTTTTTCTCTTATACCAATTCCCAGGAAAGGTTTATGGCTTCCCATGTCTGCAAGCTAATATTTTATATTTTGAGAATGTCAAGGAAACGAATTAGTCGATAGATACAGATTAACTACAAAAGAAAAAGGCATCTGGGAGTAAGAATATTTAGCAACTTCAAGAATAGAGTACATGTAGGTCTAAAACCTGGGTCTGCCACCAAGATCTTGTGACTACAAAACAAGCTTTCAGTACCCCCATCGTTGCTGTTGTTCAGTCACTAAGTCATGTCTGACTCTTTGCAACCCCATGGACAACAGCAAGCCATGCTTCCCTGTCCCTCAGTATCTGCCAGAATTTGCTCAAACTCATGTCCATTGGGTTGGTGATGCTATCCAACCATCCCATCCTCTGTTGCCCTCTTCTTCTGCCTTTCATCTTTCCCAGCATCAGGGTCTTTTCCAATGAGTCCACTGTTCCCATCAAATGGCCAAAGTATTGGACTTGCACCTTCAGCATCAGTCTTTCCAGTGAACATTCAGGGTTGATTTCCTTCAGGATTGACTGGTGATCTCCTTGCTGTTCTAGGGACTCTCAAGAGTCTTTTCTGGCACCACAATTCAAAAGCATCAATTCTTTGGCTCTCAGCCTTCTTTACAAAACAAGCTTTCAGTATCCCAGTACGCTGTGATCTTCTGTATGGTTGAAATGCTAGTGTACTTACTGGGATAAAATCAGGATGGGCTTTTACGTGAGAATAGATATGGTGACATTTTTTAAAGGAGTGTAGAATTATTCAGTTTGAAAATTTAATGCAAAGTGATCCTCAAGATATATACTGTTACATAAATTCAGATTTCATAGTTTTAAAAGCCAGTAATACATGTTATTACTGTATACATGTATACATGTAATTACCCCAAATATTAGGTTTTTGGATATTAGGCACACTTTATTTCAGAATGTCAGTTACAGACACAACCCTTCCTTCCCTGGCTGAGGTATTCAGACTTTCTAAGGTGTCATCTAGTAGGTACATATCCTTTCGGTAGAGTCACTGAATAAGCCTTTGGCCACATATTCTCAAATGTCTCATGTTAGAGACAGTATTCAGCAGAGGATGATATCATGTGTTGATGGCCATAGAATGAACATCTTGAAGGTGACTCATTCCAAATATATTGCTTTATTCCCTCAAATTTTACCAGTCAAATTTTAGAAGTTTGATATCATGTAGCAGCAACATTTCTCAGCTGCTAGGTTGGGTCTGTGTAATTAATCGGATTATTTTACATGGAATATGCTGTGCTTAGTCACTCACTCATGTCTGCTTCTTTGTGACACCGTGAAGGGTAGGTGTCACAGGCTTCTCTGTCCAAGAGGATTCTCCAGGCAAGGATACTGGAGTGGGTTGCCATACCCTCTTCCAGGGGATCTTTCCAACTGAGGGATCGAATCCAGGTCTCCCACATAGCAGACAGATTCTTTACTGTCTGAGCCAGCAGGGAAGCCCATACATGGGATGCCAAATAGTAAAACACTTGCTCGTTGCTGAGGTGCGTATGGGAAAACATTTGGGAGCTATGATGTGTGTGCATGTGTGTGTGCCCTTGTTGAAGATGATTTATGAGGAACGTTTTCCACAGTATTTGCCTGCTGAAGACCCAGAATCTGTTATTCCTTTCATTTCTCCTTGCCAAACAGACCGTTTTCTCTCCCAGACCTTCTCCTTGGTAATACAGAACCAAGGCAGCTGACACGCAGTGCTGACATTGTTTCCCTGAGGTCTGCCTTTAAGGCCCCGGTGCAGTCTGTATATCTCACGCCTCTTTAGACACCACAGGCAACACATTTAGCATCTCCCCTAAAACAGAACACAGAACGCCATCCTTCCAACCTTGAAGATTAGTTTCCTCATCAAACATAAACGTAGCAGCAAACCAGGGCCCCATATTTGTGTTATTTCCTGAGGCTGGAAAAAGGATGATGTGGACTTCTGCTCTGCCTGGTAAAGGCTTCAGCCTGAAAGTAACTCTTTCTGCTCACATTATTCAGCTAGAACAATCCCGTGGCCCACTTAACTTCATAGAGAAGTGGCACAGTCTTTCTTGTGACTCCAGAGGGAAGGGAATTAATCACAGTGGACAACCCAAGTGACTACCTGAGAAATCCCCTGAGAAAGTGACTCAGTTCAGTTCAGTCGCTCTGTCGTGTCTGACTCTTTGCCACTCCGTGAATCCCAGCACGCCAGGCTTCCCTGTCCATCACCAACTCCCAGAATTCACTCAGACTCATGCCCATTGAGTCTGTGATGCCATCCAGCCATCTCATCCTCCGTCATCCCCTTCTCCTCCTGCCCCCAATCCCTCCCAGCATCANGGTCTGCCACCAGGATGTTGTGACTACAAAACAAGCTTTCAGTACCCCATTGTTGCTGTTGTTCAGTCATTAAGTCGTGTCTGACTTTGCAATCCCATGGACAAGAGCAAGCCATGCTTGCCTGCCCATCAGTATCTCCCAGAATTTGCTCAAACTCATGTCCATTCGGGTTGGTGATGCTATCCAACCATCTCATCCTCTGCTGCCCTCTTCTTCTGCCTTTCATCTTTCCAGCATCAGGGTCTTTTAATGAGTCCACTGTTCCCATCAAGTGACCAAAGTATTGGAGTTGCACCTTCAGCATCAGTCCTTCCAGTGAACATTCAGGGTTGATTTCCTTCAGGATTGACTGGTGATCTCCTTGCTGTCCTAGGGACTCTCAAGAGTCTTTTCTGGCACCACAATTCAAAAGCATCCATTCTTTGGCTCTCAGCCTTNGTCTTTTAATGAGTCCACTGTTCCCATCAAGTGACCAAAGTATTGGAGTTGCACCTTCAGCATCAGTCCTTCCAGTGAACATTCAGGGTTGATTTCCTTCAGGATTGACTGGTGATCTCCTTGCTGTCCTAGGGACTCTCAAGAGTCTTTTCTGGCACCACAATTCAAAAGCATCCGTTCTTTGGCTCCCAGCCTTCTTTACAAAACAAGCTTTCAGTATCCCAGTACACTGTGATCTTCTGTAAGGTTGAAATGCTAGTGTACTTACTGGGATAAAATCAAGATGGGCTTTTACGTGAGAACAAATATGGTGACATTTTTTAAAGGAGTGTAGAATTATTCAGTTTGAAAATTTAATGCAAAGTGATCCTCAAGATATATACTGTTACATAAATTCAGATTTCATAGTTTTAAAAAAGCCAGTAATACATGTCATTACTGTGTACATGTATACATGTTATTACTCCGAATATTAGGATTTTGGATATTAGGTACACTTTATTTCAGAATGTCAGTTACAGACACAATCCTTCCTTCCCTGACCCAGGTGTTCGGACTTTCTAAGGTGTCATCTAGTATCTACATATCCTTTTGGTAGAGTCACTGAATAAGCCTTTGGCCACATATTCTCAACTCTCTCATGTTAGAGACAGTATTCAGCAGAGGATGATACCATGTGTTGATGGCTAAAGAATGAACATCTGGAAGGTGACTCAATCCAAATATATTGCTTTATTCCCTCAAATTTTACTAGTCAGATTTTAGAAGTTTGATATCATGTAGCAGCAACATTTCTCAGCTGCTAGGTTGGGTCTGTGTAACTAGTCGGCTTATTTTACATGAAATATGCTGTGCTTAGTCACTCTATCATGTCTGACTCTTTGTGACACAGTGATCTGTAGGTGTCACAGACTTCTCTGTCCATGGGGATTCTTCAGGCAAGGATACTGGATTGGGTTGCCATACCCTCCTCCAGGGGATCTTTCCAACTGAGGGATCGAATCCAGGTCTCCCACATTGCAGACGGATTCTTTACTGTCTGAGCCAGCAGGGAAGCCCGTACATGGGATACCAAAGAGTAAACCACATGCTCGTTGCTGAGGTGCGAATGAGAAAACGTTTTGGAGCTATGATGTGTGTGCATGTGTGTGTGCCCTTGTTGAAGATGATTTATGAAGAAAGTTTTCCACAGTATTTGCCTGTTGAAGACCCAGAATCTGTTATTCCTTTCATTTCTCCTTGCAAAACAGACCATTTTCTCTCCCAGACCTTCTCCTTGGTAACACAGAACCAAGGAGGCTGGCTCGCAGTGCTGACATTGTTTCCCTGAGGTCTGCCTTTAAGGCCCCGGTGCAGTCTGTACATCTCACACCTCTTNGGTTGCCATACCCTCCTCCAGGGGATCTTTCCAACTGAGGGATCGAATCCAGGTCTCCCACATTGCAGATGGATTCTTTACTGTCTGAGCCAGCAGGGAAGACTGTACATGGGATACCAAAGAGTAAAATGCTTGCTTGTTGCTGAGGTGCGTATGGGAAAACATTTGGGAGCTATGATGTGTGTGCATGTGTGTGTGCCGTTGTTGAAGATGATTTATGAAGAAAGTTTTCCACAGTATTTGCCTGCTGAAGACCAANTCTGAGCCAGCAGGGAAGACTGTACATGGGATACCAAAGAGTAAAATGCTTGCTTGTTGCTGAGGTGCGTATGGGAAAACATTTGGGAGCTATGATGTGTGTGCATGTGTGTGTGCCGTTGTTGAAGATGATTTATGAAGAAAGTTTTCCACAGTATTTGCCTGCTGAAGACCAAGAATCTGTTATTCCTTTCATTTCTCCTTGCCAAACAGACCGTTTTTTCTCCCAGACCTTCTCCTTGGTAATACAGAACCAAGGCAGCTGACACCCAGTGCTGACATTGTTTCCCTGAGGTCTGCCTTTAAGGCCCCGGTGCAGTCTGTACATCTCACACCTCTTGAGATACCCCAGGCAACGCATTTAGCATTTCCCCTAAAACAGAACGCAGAATGCCATCCTTCCAACCTTGAAGATTAGATTCCTCACCAGACATAAATGTACCAGCAAACCAGGCCCCATATTTGCGTTATTTCCTGAGGCTGGAAAAAGGATGATGTGGACTTGTGCCCTCCCTGGTAAAGGCTTCAACCTGAAAGTGACCCTTTCTGCTTATATAATTTAGCTAGAACAATTCCGTGGCCCACTTTACTTCACAGAGAAGTGGCACAGTCTTTCTTGTGCCTCCAGAGGGAAGGGAATCAATCACAGTGGACAACCCAAGTGACTACCTGAGAAATCCCCTGAGTAAGTGGCTCAGTTCAGTTCAGTCGCTCTGTCGTGTTCGACTCTTTGCGACCTCATGAATCGCAGCACGCCAGTCCTCCCTGTCCATCGCCATCTCCAGAGTTCAATCAGACTCACCTCCATCGAGTCAGTGATGCATCCAGCCATCTCATCCTTGGTCGTCCCCTTCTCCTCCTGCCCCTAATCCCTCCCAACATCAGAGTCTTTTCCATTGAGTCAGCTCTTCTCATGAGGTGGCCAAAGTACTGGAGCTTCAGCTTTAGCATCGTTCCTTCCGAAGAAATCTCAGGACTGATCTCCTTTAGGATGGACTGGTTGGATCCTCTTGCAGTCCAAGGGACTCTCAAGAGTCTTCTCCAACACCACAGTTCAAAAGCATCAATTCTTCGGCACTCAGCCTTCTTCATAATCCAACTCTCCCATCCATACATGACCACAGGAAAAACCATAGCCTTGAGTAGACGGACCTTAGTCTGCAAAGTAATGTCTCTGCTTTTGAATATGCTATCTATGTTGGCTATAGCTTTTCTTCCAAGGAGTAATCATCTTTTAATTTCATGGCTGCAATCAACATCTGCAGTGATTTTGGAGCCTCCAATAATAAAGTCAGCCACTCTTTCCACTGTTTCTCCATCTATTTCCCATGAAGTGATGGGACCAGGTGCCATGATCTTCGTTTTCTGAATGTTGAGCTTTAAGCCAACTTTTTCACTCTCTTCTTTCACTTTCATCAAGAGGCTTTTGAGTTCCTCTTCACTTTCTGCCATAAGGGTGGTGTCATCTGCATATCTGAGGTTATTGATATTTCTCCCAGGAATCTTGATTCCAGCTTGTGTTTCTTCCAGCCCAGCGTTTCTCATTGCATATAAGTTAAATAATGAGGATGACAATATACAGCCTTGAAGTTCTCCTTTTCCTATTTGGAACCAGTCTGTTGTTCCATATCCAGTCCTAAATGTTCCTTCCTGACCTGCATACAGATTTCTCAAGAGGCAGATCAGGTGGTCTGGTATCCCCATCTCTCTCAGGATTTTCCACAGCTTCTTGTGATCCACACAGTCAAAGGCTTAGGCATAGTCTATAAAGCAGAAATAGATGTTTTTCTGAAACTCTCTTGCTTTTTCCATGGTCCAGTGGATGNGACAATATACAGCCTTGAAGTATTCCTTTTCCTATTTGGAACCAGTCTGTTGTTCCATGTCCAGTTCTAGGGATCAAACCCAGGCCGCAAGACTGAAAGTGCCTAGTCCTAACCCTTGGACTGCCAGGGAATTCCTGGAAATTATTTCTTTTATTCATTTATCATGTAATGGGCTCATTACCATAGGTTACCATGTGACACAAGAAGTAAAATGGAGGCTCATAGTTCAGTACTCTATTTCTAAGTTTGTTTTAATGTAAAGTGACAGATGGTAGAGAGATATCTTGAATATTCTCCAACTTCAGTACTTATTTTAACCTATAAATTTGTGATGTGCAGGGCTGGATTAAACCCTTTAGATGCATTTAGCCCTGAAAAGATTACAGTGACTCTACTTTACATATAATATAAAATTTAAAATGCAATTCATTAAACTGTACATTAAAAAGTCAGTTTTACTATCTGATAGCTTGAAAAATAATGAATGATGTACTATCAACTAACTCAAGACATTCTATTTTTCCCATATTGACTATCTGGATGTCTTGTATAAAGTGATAAAACGAAGTTTTGCCACCCTGAAATTTGTGACCCAGGTTTATAAGCATGTGCTTAGACTACCTCTTAGCACTTTGTAAGAAGACACTCACATTACCTCCTCTAGATTTAGAATCCTAAGGACAATATTTCTTCAGTGCAATTCAGAGCTGAGGAACATCCAAAAATAAGCTTGCCTTGAGCAGATGTGTGAAAGATACAGGTCTTATACTGGCTACCTTTACAGGCTTTCTGAGATGCAGAGAAGCCAGGTGCTGAGTGTGATTTGAGGGCAACCTTGGGGCAATCTGATCTTACTGACCTGTATTACTCACCACGTACTCAATCCTCATGGCTCTTAAGGAGAAATGAATGCTTACATTATTTTGCCACCCAGTCAAGATCAATCCAACAATATATGCAAGACTGGTCAACTGCAATGGAGCAGGGATGGGGATGAGAGGAAAAGAAAGCTGAAATGTGGTTCATGTTTTAATTCTGTTTCAACGTGTTTTTTAGTTATGCTTAGGTATAGCAGCATTTTATAAAATCAAACTATTTTTAGAGGATGGTGTAGATCATAAAAGAAATGCTCTTGCATGTGTCAACTCACTCACAGACAAGCCAGTGCATGGATGCCCAATTACAGATGGCAAAGAACAGGAGAGCAAAAAAAGAGATTGAAAGGCACTCTGTTTCGGAAAGAACTGGTCAGCAAAGAGGTGAAGGAAGTGAAGGGGCAGTTAATGCTGTAGGAACTGATTAATTTTTCTGTCGTGGAGGTTGAGTGAATGAGATAGATCCTTCCTTGGCTTTCAAGCAAGAAAAGACTGGTCCAGGAAACAGAGCCAAGTGCCACAAGATACATGAAGCAGTCAAGATGCTTCTTCTAGGGTAGCTAAGCTTTATGTGGAAGGTGGGGAGATATACAAGGGTTTAACTCTGGATGGAATTGTTAGAAGTCTAACTCAATAGCCAAAAAATGAAAACAGCCCAAATATTTATCAGTAGATGAATGAATAAACAAATTATGACATATACATATAATGGAATATGATTCAGACATTAAGAAAGGAACAAAGTACTGATACATGCTACAATCTGGATGAACCTTGAAAACATTAAGTTTAGTAAAAGAAGCCAGATATGAAAGGTCACATATTATATAATTCTGTTTATATGAAATATCTAGAGTAGGAAAATCCATATGAACAGAAACCAGAGACTGGGTAAGGGAAATTTGGAAGTAAGTACTTCATGGGTAAGGGTTTCTTTTGGGGGTGATGAAAAGTTTTAGAACTAGACAATGTTAATGGGTGTACAATATTGTGAACCACCGAACTGTTCACTTTAAATAGTTACTTTTCTGTGAACTTCATCTCAATTTTAAAAATTAAGTTTCATTCAAGTCAAAGAATCTCTAACTTTCAATACTCAAGGTCACTTAGTTCTTTTAAAGTTTGAGTGACATCAAAATCAGAAAATAATAACATTTAAAGATTAATGAGAACAGAGGCTAGTTTTAAGTCTATTTCTATATGCTTTTATTTACTTATATGCTTTAACAAAGAATAAACAAAAATATGTATAACCAGTAGTGATATTCAAAATATTTAACAAGTTGTACAGCATGGACATTGACCAATAAGGTACAATGCCAGCTGTCAACAACCAACAAATATTTCCCTCAGTTTATCTCTAATAACCAAATGTGATGGTTAATTTTATGTGTCAACATGATGGGGTCATCAAGTACCAGATATCTGGTTAAACCTTGTTTCTGGGTGTGTCTGTGAAGGTGTTTCCTGGTGAGATTAGCATTTGAACTGGTAGAATGAGTAAAACAGATTGCCCTTCCCAATGTGGGTGGGCATCATCCAATCTGTTGGATGAGAAATAGAGCAAAAGGCACAGGAAAGGAGCATTTGTCCCATCTCTGCCTGACTGCATGAGCTGAAATATGGGTCTTCTGACCTTAGACTAGGAATTACACCATTGGTTCCCCTGGTTCTCAAGCCTTCAAACTCTGACTGAATCACACCACTGGCTTTCCTGGGTCTCTAGCTTGCAGACGACAGACTGTGGAAATTCTCACCCTCCATAATCCCAAGAGCCAATTCCTCATAATAAATCTCATTCTATATATCTATATATATCCTATTGGTTCTGTTTCACAGGAGAACCCCGACTAATACACCAAACTACTGGGAAGCTTAGCTAAGCAAACAATGAAGCTATAACCAAGGCTCCATCATATCCCCTAAGACATTGCCTATGATTTACACACCTAGTACCTAGAAGAAAATAAACACTTTCATAAGCACTGATACTGAAAGCCATATCATATATGTTTGTAAAGTATTATGGGCTGAATATTTGTGTCCCCTAAAAGTTCATATGTTGAAGCCATAATCTCCACTATAATAGTATTTGGAGATGGGCCCTTTGGGAGGTAATTAGAGTAATTAGGAGGTAATTAGATTAAGTCATGAGGGCAGGTCCTTGATCTGATGGGGTTACACCCTTATAAGAGACATCAAGGATTTCCCTGGTGGTGCAGTGGCTAAGACTCCGTGCTCCCAATGCAGGGGCCTGGGTTCCACCCCACGTCAGGGAACTATATCCCACATGCCACAACTAAGATCTGAGGCAGCCAAATAAATACAATTTCTAAAAAGAGACATCAGAGAAGTTGCCCTCCCCTCCACCACACAACTCTTAACACCGAGAGGTCATGTGAGCACACAGTGAGAGTGTAACTGCACAGCTCCAGAACAAAACCTACCTTGCCAGTATCTTGGTGGTAGACTTTCCAGCCTCAAGAACTATGAGGAGGAAAAAAAAAGTTCTGTTTTTAAAGTCACCAAGTCTATTTGTTATGGCAGCCTGAATGAAGTAAGACAGAAGGGTTCCAAATTTTAAACTTTTCTCACCTGTATGAGGTCTTAATATTTCCTGTTTGAGGTCAGAGAAGGATTTACAACCCCATCCTGGTGGCATTCTGTGTATGGGTCGTTTTCTACATTACTTTCTTGGTTAGTCTGAATATTAAGTACCCTGATGTGGAACAAGGACAACAAATCCTTTAGCATTTATCAAAAGAATGATGAGACAATAAAGTCAAAGTGATCTTCTTGCTCCATGTATCAGCAATTTTAAGTGAACATATACTTATTATTGATAAGTTGTAAATGATATAGGGTTTTTTTTTTTTTCATTCCTAAAGTTCAGAACACTGAGATCTTTATTTTTCCAGTGAATTGCTTTGAACAACCTTGCTTCGACCTTCCTATCTTACTAGTGAATAGTTTCTTGCTTGGCTTAAATCTTTCAGTTACCTAGTGCTTTTCCTTGCATGGTCTGCAACAGTGAAAATCATTAGGCTCCATGTCATGCCCCACTTTCTGTTGTGAGATTCAGTCAACAAATGCCAGGGAGGGGCATCCACAGACCTTTGGAATTGAAACATGTTGACATGCCACACAAAGGTGAAGTGATAGATCTGGGTGCCTTTTTATCATCTTTTCATCTGTTCTTTAACTGGTCTCAGACAAAATACATTTATGCTCTGATTCCTATGATTAAGACTGGTATCAAGATGACCTACTTTGTAGCTGTCTGACCAGGGAAACGCTAATTCTATTCAATACGTAGCTCATAAAATAACTTTCCATAAAAATAAAAAAATGAAAGCCTTTATACTTGATTTGTCACTTACATCTTTATAGCCTAATTCCCCTTCTATAAGGAGGAAAGCAAAATTTTGATTAAAATCTGTGAAAGGTAGACTTGTACATTTAAAACAAGGTTCCTTTTGTATCAGTTCAGTTCGGTTCATTTCAGTTGCTCAGTCATGTCTGACTCTGCGATCCCATGAATTGCAGCGTGTCAGGCCTTCCTGTCCATCACCAACACTTGGAGTTCACTCAGACTCACATCCATCAAGTCGGTGATGTCATCCAGCCATGTCATCCTCTGTCGTCCCCTTCTCCTCCTGCCCCAAATCCCTCCCAGCATCAAAGTCTTTTCCAATGAGTCAACTCTTCACATGAGGTGGCCAAAGTACCGGAGTTTCAGCTTCAGCATCAGTCCTTCCAATGAACACCCAGGACTGATCTCCTTTAGGATGGACTGGTTGGATCTCCTTGCAGTCCAAGGGACTCTCAAGAGTCTTCTCCAACACCACAGTGCAAAAGCACCAATTCTTCAGTGCTCAGCTTTCTTCACAGTCCAACTCTCATATCCATACATGACCACTGGAAAAACCATAGCCTTGATTAGATGGATCTTTGTTGGCAAAGTAATGTCTCTGCTTTTCAATATGTAGATGTGTATAAGAGACAGGTGCTGTAAGGAATTCAAAAGAAGGAAGAGAAGTATACCTTCCTAAACATAAACCTCAAGCCTCCTCATCATTCTTGTTCAGAATATAAGACAAAACAAGACAAGTGAGATTTTACTTAAACATTTGCTCATTTAAAATACACATTAGAAGATAAAGGAAATTAGNGAGGAGTAAGCGTCTTTTAATTTCATGGCTGCAATCACCATCTGCAGTGATTTTGCCCCTCCCAAAATAAAGTCTGACACTTTTTCCACTGCTTTCCCAACTATTTCGCATGAAGTGATGGAACCAGATGCCATTTGTATAGATTTTTGAAATTAGCTTTCATCTAAAGTGCCTTAAATTGGCTATTCACTTTCTAATAATGTTTCAGAAATCAGTCACTTTTTATTTTAAAATAGTATTCATGTGGCATAATGTAGTAGGAAATATAATCAAATGGCTGTTTTTTCTGTCCATTCAGTAAATGTTTACAATCTAGAAAAACAAGTTGGAGGATATGAGTGGTGTGCTGATTTAAGAGAAGTGATTGGGAGGTTCTCCATGCTAAATAGTAGATATTCAACACCAGAGCAGCAGTTAATGATTTGGTAAAATCCATGGAGAAGGTCACATAGAAAATGAAATAAAATGAGAAAATCCATCCAGACGAAATTAAAGAATGCTGCCGCTGCTGCTAAGTCACTTCAGTTGTGTCCAACTCTATGCGACTCCATAGACGGCAGTCCATGAGGCTCCCCCATCCCTGAGATTCTCCAGGCAAGAACACTGGAGTGGGTTGCCATTTCCTTCTCCAGTGCATGAAAGTGAAAAGTGAAAGTGAAGTCGCTCATAATACACACAAATAGAAGTAATTAGTGGACTTTGATGGTCACTGAAATGCATGAATTCAGAGGAAAATTTTCTCTTGTGCTTGGATTCCCCATCACCTTTCCAATTGTGTGGCTTTCAGTTAGTGTATTTATCTTTATGGACACAATAGTGAGCACACTGTTTTTTGATAATTATAAATTATTATAAAAATTAAAAATAAATAAGGATTCAAAGAAAAACTTTTTAAAAAGAACACTTTTATATAAAGGGTCTCAACCACCCAGGCACTGATTTTGAAAAGATGGAAGGGGATCTGGCTTTAAAATCAGAGAGATGAGCTGTGGGACTCAGGTAAGTCTCTATTCATCTGTTTCTTTGTCTATAAAATGGGGATATAATGGCATCTATCTTTTAGATGTCAAAAGTGTAGTACAAATAAATTCATGTATAATACTTAGCATGTACTAAGCACTACATAAATAGTCTTTCCAAATGCCTTATTTTAACTCTATTATATTAAACGCATCATTGAAGAATCTCAGTAATAGCGTTGCATTCTTTTACCATACTTGCTGTAGCTTTCACACTTTTTTTTTTTCTGCACTGCTCCCTTGTTATTCCTGTTCATCCTCTTCATTCTTTTAATGTATTATTTCTTGCCTAGTTTGATTTGCCAATGGCATTTTTATCTTCAGGGACTGCTGCATCCTTTCTAGTCTACCTTTCTCTTCATCCCCTTTCCTACTATCTCTAGGCTTTCATCTGCTTTCACTCAAATCTGCATTCTTTTAGGACTTACAGCCTCTGAGGCATGTTTAGTGTTTGACAGATTCTTGTTCAGCAGCTAAAGCCCTTTAGAGGAAAAGTAACATAAATGAGGTGAGACTGGGACATTACTTTAGTGATGTGACTAGATTTTTTTCAGTACACATGCTAGAACTTATATTTTCAAATAAGTGTTGTTATAGTCAAAGTAGTCACTGTGGGAATTCATTTATTTGTCTATAATGATATAATTTTTATTAATAACATGAGTTTCAGGCAGTAAGTGTATTGTGATCTGGAAAGTTTATTGTGTCGCCCAATTCAGAGGCAGTCTTTCAACCTTCACACTCCATCAACTGCCTCATGGTTCCATTTCCCAAATTCTCCATCACAGTAGCCAGTCATTATAATCACCCGCTCACATTTAAGCTCAACTATATTCCTCCTTGCTGCATATTACATACTTGGAAAAAAATCCCAACTCCAGTTAAATCTATCTTTCTGCAATTTCAAATAGAACCTTAATGTTCTTCAAGAATCATATTACATTTCCCAAGTCCATTCATTCTCCCACTCTCATAAACTGCTATTTCATATTTCTACTCTCCTTAAACTTTGAAAATTTCCTCCTCCCATGGTTACATTCACCTGAAAGAAAATGGAAAATAGAAAACTCCCATAATCCATGCCACTGCATGGACCCAACTACATACCACAGAACTGTTCCTCTTTGCCCATGTTCTTATCTAGCACCAACTCTTCTTGTCCACTAGATCCCATCCCCACTCACCTACTCAAGGACATCACCCTGCAACTCATGCCTCTTTTTCCTGTATCACCCATTTTCTACTTTCTATTTTGTCATTGCCATAAGCATTTAAGAAATACTGTTATTTCTCTCATTTGTAATCTTATTCTATGTCTCCCTCTAGCAACTGCTCCACTCATTTTTATTCTCTACTTTATAGCAAATCACCTCCTAAATAGAAACTGTCCATACTGCCATTCTCTGTTGAGCCCATTGCAGTCAGGCTTTTGTCACCATTGTTCCACAAAAAGATCGTTCAGGATCACCAATGGTCTTCGCATTGATAAATCCAATGTTCAATTCTCAGTTCCAACCTTACCTGACTTATTAGCAGTAATGGGTATAGTTGATCACTCTCTCTTGCTTGGCTTCCAGGACCTCACACTCTTCCAGTCATTGACCTCTTTTAATGTCCTTTACCAATTTCTCTTATTAACCCAACTTCTAGAGAGCTTGAGTTCAATCCTTGGTCTTAGTCACTCCTGCATCTATTGAACCCTGAGGCACTTTTTGGTAATCTCATCCATTATTTAAATAGTTTTTGTATGCTGATGTATATAAAATCATCTAATCGGACTTCTCCCCTTTCAGACCTACACATACAACTGTTTACCCACTGTGTCCATCAGGGTGTCTAATAGGCTTCACACCTTTCAGTTCAGTTCAGTCACTCAGTAGTGTCCGACTCTTTGCGACCCCATGAACTGCAGCTTGCCAGGCCTCCCTGTCCATCACCAACTCCCAGAGTCCACCCAAACTCATGTGCATCGAGTCAGTAATGCCATCCAGCCATCTCATCCTTTGTCATCCCCTTCTCCTGCCCTCAATCCCTCCCAGCATCAGGGTCTTTTCCAATAAGTCAACTCTTCACATGAGGTTGCCAAAGTACTGGAGTTTCAGCTTTAGCATCATTCTTTCCAAAGAACACCCAGGACTGATCTCCTTTAGGATGAACTGGTTGGATCTCCTTGCACCCAAGGGATTCTCAAGAGTCTTCTCCAACACCACAGTTCAAAAGTATCAATTCTTCAGTGTTCAGCTTTCTTCACAGTCCAATTCTCACATCCATACATGACCCCTGGAAAAATACAGCCTTGGCAAGACAGACCTTTGTTGGCAAAGTAATATCTTGGCTTTTCAATATGCTATGTTGGTTGGTCATAACTTTCCTTCGAGGAGTAAGCGTCTTTTAATTTCATGGCTGCAATCACCATCTGCAGTGGTTTTGGAGCCCAAAAAATAAAGTCTGACACTGTTTCCACTATTTCCCCATCTATTTCCCACGGAGTGATGGGACCAGATGCCATGATCTTCGTTTTCTGAATGTTGAGCTTTAAGCCAACTTTTTCACTCTCCTCTTTCACTTTCATCAAGAGGCTTTTTAGTTCCTCTTCACTTTCTGCCATAAGGGTGTTGTCATCTGCATATCTGATGTTATTGATATTTCTCCTGGCAATCTTGATTCCAGCTTATGCTTCTTCCAGCCCAGCATTCCTCATGATGTACTTTGCATATAAGTTAACAGACCCCAAATCAAATTCTTGTTATTGTCCCTCAAACCTGTTCCCACATTTTCCCCTTATCTTAGTAAAGAGCAACTCCATCTTTCCAATTTTCCAAGCTAAAGATCTGTCATCCTTATTCTTCTCCTTTTTCCATCCTGCTGCTGCTGCTGTTGCTAAGTCGCTTCAGTCATGTTCAACTCTGTGCGACCCCATAGACGGCAGCCTCCCAGGCTCCCCCGTCCCTGGGATTCTCCAGGCAAGAACACTGGAGTGGGTTGCCATTTCCTTCTCCAATGCAGGAAAGTGAAAAGTGAAAGTGAAGTAGCTGAGTCATGTCTGACTCTTCATGACTCCATGGACTGCAGCCCACCAGGCTCCTCCACCCATGGGATTTTCCAGGCAAAAGTACTGGAATGGGGTGCCATTGCCTTCTCCACCTTTCCCCATGACCCACGTCTTATTCATTTACAAGTCCTGTCAACAGTACTTTCAAAATATATCTGGAATGCAAACATTTCTCACCACCTCTACTGCCACTGTCCTCATCCAAACTATTGCTGTTTTTTTCTGGATTACTAAAATAATCTTTCCCTGCTTCCACTTTTGCTCACCTCCCTGCAGTGTCTAGTTGCAAGACAGCAACCAGAGCAATCCTGTTAAATACAAGTCACATCATCTAACTTGTTTTCTCAAACACTGTAATTTCTCAGAGTTAAATTCAAAGCTGTTACAATAGCCCATAAGGCCTTACTAGATCAGATTACTCTTTTTTTCCTCTGAATTCATTTCCAGCCCCTCACCCTCTTGCTCACTTCAGGTCAGCCACACGGGTCTCTTATTTCTGAAAACTTCCAGTCATTTTTCCTCCTTCAGAGCCTCTTCACTTGCTGGTCTTTCTACTCGTAATATTCTTCTCACAGACATCCACGTGACTCACTTCCTCACTTCATTCAAGTCTTTCAATGCTGTTTTCTCTGACTATCATATAGGATAGTCACCCTTTCAATTGTACTTTTTCTGAATTATTGTTTTCTTTATCACCATTTCACATATATTTTAATTATGTTGTTAAATGTCTGTCCCCTCCCCCCAATCATAATGTAAGTTCATGAGGCAAAAATTTTGGTTGATTTGTTCATTGTGTCTACAGGACCTAGAATGGAGCTGAGCACATAATATGTGCTCAATGCATTATGTTGCATAAACAGTTTCTGGCTAAAGGCCCCCAGCAGACAACCACTCACATTCTGTAATATGACATACTTATCTGAGGATCCTAGGATAAACAGTGCTGATTTTAAACAACAAACAAATAAGGTAAGGTAAAGAAAATAAACAAAATGGAATTCCAAAGAGAACGAGATTGCAAAGATGAGAAGTTGAAGAACAAAGGGAAGAATAAAGCAGTGAGAGATGAACAGCATGAGCTCTTTGATGGGGATGCCCCTAATGCCATCATCACGGCCCTAATGCCCCTAGATCCGTGGTGTATTTTTTTAATGTCCACCTGCACTGAAGTGAATGTGGTCCAGTTTGACAGTTGAGTGGGACCAGGAATGCACTGATTAAGTTAGAAGATGTCTTATCACAGCATCCACTTGGATATGAGGATTTCCTACTAGTAGTTGCACTGGGATACAGACTCTCCTACCATGCAGTGTAGTAGTTGTGAAGGAACCACTGAAAGAGTTACAGAGCATACAGAGGGTCTCTTATGATACCATTGTACAGTGAGTGGAGAAATCGCACCACTTTGGATTTTTCTTTCAATTCAAAACTTTGGAAGCCTATTAAAATCTCCATTTGCAGGAAGAATAATAATTAGGAACCCATTTGGATATCACCAAGTACAAACCTGATGATGAAGGAGGTGGAATTTGATTGATGTGTGAGTACAGGCTAAACAACAATCTGTCTTCTGCCAGCTAAGTGATGAGTACAGCCAGCTTGTTCTGTATGACTCAATTTTGGCCTCACACTACTAGATTCCTTCAGTGCCTAACACCACATCTTCTATCTCTGGGTGAGTGGTAACAATCCTCATGAATCTTAGATTCTGGGCAAAATGTCCAACATCATTGCAGTGGAAAGTAGGGAGGTAGGGGACCAAAAACCCTGTTCACCTGATGAGACTAATAAACTCATTTGAGCCAGGTATTGTGGATACAGCAATGAATGATATACAACACCTGCACTCAAGAGCTAAAACTCTCATGGGGATTGGAGTGGGGAGATACAGTCATATAAATAGGCCATAATATAATGTATTAGGCTTCCCTGGTGGCTCAGATAGTAAATAATCCACCTGCAATGCGGGAAACCTGGGTTCAATCCTTGGGTTGGAAAGATCCCCTGGAGAAGGGAATGGCAACCCACTCCAGTATTCTTGCCTGGGAAATCCCATGGACAGAGGAGGAGCTTGGTGGGCTACTGTCCATGGGGTTGCAAAGAGTTGGGACATGACTGAGTGACTAATACATAATATTTTAAGGGCATTGTAAAAGTAAAAGATGCTGTAAAAGAATATCAAGGAAGGAAATCTAGACTGAGTGGGATCAGGTAAATCTTTCAGGAGGTGATGCCTGAACCAAGGCCCAAAGAATAGGTAGGAAAATACTCTAATAGGAGAAAGGGCATTTTTCACAGAGAAGATGATGAACGAAGGAATGAAGGTGAATCATGGCATGGTAGGTTCTGAGGAACTATAAACCATTCATGGTTGCTAGCTAATGAAGTTTGAGTTAGTCGGTGGTGGGTCATGAAGCTGGAGAAGCAAGGGAGAGCCAGATCTTGGAGGCCCTCTGTCCCAACTTAAGGACTTTCCCCTGTAAAAATGGGTGCAGGAGAACAGGGGGCAGTGGATGTGAGCATGGAAATAACATAGTCAGCATTTCAGAAACTTTCCCCTCACTGCAAAATGTAGGCTGCATTGAAAATGGCAAGATTGGAGACAGAAAAAACAGCAGAGAAATAGTTATTGTAACTCAGGAGAAATTATGGTATTTAAACTAGGAAGATGAGAATGAGGATGGAGAGAAGAGTTGAAGAAACATGCCAAAGCTAAAATAAGTAGGTCTTAAATGTTTACCAGGGGGAAAGGGAGGAGGGATAAATTAGGAGATTGAAATTGACTTCTACGCACTACTATATATATATGATTGGGCAAAAGGGTCCAGAAAACCCCGAGTGAACTTTTTGGCCAACCCAATAAAATACCTGCTGTCTAGCACAGGGAACTCTACTCAATGCTCTGTAATGACCTATATGGGAAAGAATCTTAAAAAGAGTGGATATGTGTATATGCATCACTGATTCACTTTGCTGTACAGTAGAAACTAGCATAATGTTGTTAGTCAACTATACTCCAATAAATTTTTTTTAATGACTAGGTTGCCAATGACTGACTGGATATTGGGATGAGAAAAAAAGGAAGAAGCAAGGATAATTTCTAGCTTGGGCACCTGCATGGAAGGGGGTATCATACTTTCAAACAGGAAGTAAAGGAAGAGCAGCCACTTATGAGAGAAGGTACTGAGAATTACTGGACTGGCATTAGTGGCTTGGGTAGGGTGGCTTGCCACCTCTTAATTTGTTAGAGCAGCTGAATTTAGGGGTCAATGCAAGCTGAAAGTTGAATGTAAAGCTAAATTGCAAAAGTCAAAGAGGGGCTACGTATTAAAAGATGGAGCACGTCTGTGACCCCAATAGATGGCATGTAAGTGAGGAGAGGTACATAAAATTGCACTCTGTGACTTATAAGGCATGAAGTTAAACTGGCTGAGGTTAAAGAACCAGGAACTGAATAGTCAGTGATATGTTTTGAAACCTCTTTGTAAGCATGTTTTCAGCTATATGGAACAGAAAATCCTATCCCAAATGGTGTAAATTGTGAAGGCAGTGTCTTAACTCACAGAACAAGAAGTGTCAAGGTTGAGTGGCTCCAGGGTTTCGTTTTGCCTTATCTTCAGCGTTTCAAAGAAGAATTCAACAACAAGTTTCATCCCATCTTTCTGCGCTGCCATCCTCAAAGTGTCAGTTTTCTACTCATTTATTCTTCTCACTATCATAAGAGGATTATTATAGTTGCAGCCATAACATCTAGATGTTAACCATGACCAGTGGAAGCAGAGACCATATGTTCTTGAGGCTATCTTTCTAAAGTAAGGAAACTACTTCCAGAAAGCCCCAATGAAACATCCTCTCTTATCTCATTGATGAGAATCGAGTAATTTATCTATACTTCAAACACTGGCAAGGAAAAGGAATTTATTATGGTTGATTTAAACTAGTCAGGATTCATGACCTCAGCAGGTGATATGATGGTGGAGATGGTTTCAAGAGTGTATACATATGTCAAAACATAATAAATTGCACACCTTAAATATGTGCATTTATAAAAAATATAAATATTTTGATTATTCTTCAATAAAAAGTTTTTGAAAAATATTCTCATTGTCAAAAATCATAGAAATAGCATACAACGTTTGTGATGTTTCTAACCTCGGAGGCTGGAAATGCACACTCATAGATTAGAAGTTCAGAGAAGACTTGAGTATTGAAACCTCCTTCAGTTCAGTTCAATTCAGTTCAGTCACTCAGTCATGTTCGACTCTTTGCGACCCCATGGACTGCAGCATGCCAGGCCTCCCTGTGCATCACCAACTTGCGGAATTTACTCACTGTCATGTCCATTCAGTCAGTGATGCCATCCAACTATCTCATCCTCTGTCATCCCCCTTTCCTCTCACCTTCAATCTTTCCCAACATCAAGGTCTTTTCAAATGAGTCAGTTTTTCGCATCAGGTGGCCAAAATACTGGAATTTAAGCTTCAGCATCAGTCCTTCCAATGAATATTCAGGACTGATCTCCTTTGGGATGGACTGGTTGGATCTCTTCACAGTCCAAGGGACTCTCAAGAGTCTTCTCCAACACCACAGTTCAAAAACATCGATTCTTCAGGGCTCAGCTTTCTTTACACTCCAATTCTCACATCTATACACGACAACTGGAAAAACCATAGCTTTGACTAGATGGACTTTTGGTGGTAATGTCTCTGCTTTTTAATATGCTGTCTAGGTTGGTAATATCTTTAGATGTGTATAAGAGACAGGAGGAGGACATCACAGAGAATTAATAAGGATGGTAAAAGAAATGGGAAAATATTCCATTAAATATAAATGTTCCATAGTTTAGTATCTTTCATTCTGCTCATTGATAGTTTTGAAATACCTATATGTCCATGGGAAATTATTAAAACATGGTGTAAAAGGACTTCGGGAAAAAAAAAGATAATGATTATAAGAAACTTCGAGTTCTCTATGAAGACATTACATTCTTCAAGAAGGCCTTTGTTATAGGATTTATAACATGATTGGAGAAGGTAAATCATGGAAGTACACATCAGAGCAAAACAAATTCATAGCTGTTTTATTTTCTTTTTTAAAATGATGAATTAAATNAAAAAAAAGGTAATGATTATAAGAAACTTCGAGTTCTCTATGAAGACATTACATTCTTCAAGAAGGCCTTTGTTATAGGATTTATAACATGATTGGAGAAGGTAAATCATGGAAGTACACATCAGAGCAAAACAAATTCATAGCTGTTTTATTTTCTTTTTTAAAATGATGAATTAAATGTTCATATTCCAAGGAATTTAATTTTTTTAAGTGTCACCTGTTTTCCATCTGTACATAAAATGACAAAACTAAACTTGTCTTTAACTCATAAGTTTAGTAATGTGCAATGTCATTGTTCTAAATGCTGCGCTATGGTTAGTCTCTCAGTCATGTCTGAGTCTTTGCAGCCTCATGATTTTAGCCTGCCAGGCTCCTCTGACTGTGGGGATTCTCCAGGCAAGAATACTGGAGTGGGTTGCCATGCACTCCTCCAGGGGATTATCCCAACCCAAGGATCAAATCCAGGTCTCTTTCATTGCAGGTGGATTCTTTACCATGCGAGCCACCAGGGAAGCCCATAGTTTAGTTTAAATACAAATTTAAAATCAAGGCTAATAGAAGGGCTTTTTTTTTTTTTTCCCCTAATATATCTCACAGGTGAACTCCAGATTTTAGAATAATTGTAAAGCTTGATCAGTAAGTGGAGCAGATGTGCCATAAAATAGGCCACTGTTGTGTCTTCTTTAGGATATTTTAAATCACTTCTCATTTACTTTTCCCTAAAATATGTTATCCTTGTTCAAAGGGCAAATGATATTTGAAAGAATCCATTGTATTGTTTTTGAGAATGTTTTCTTAATAGTATGTATTTAGATAGATTGTTTAGGAGAAGGCAATGGCACCCCACTCCAGTACTCTTGCCTGGAAAATCCCATGTACGGAGGAGCCTGGTAGGCTGCAGTCCATGGGGTCACTAAGAGTCGGACATGACTGAGCGACTTTACTTTCACTTTTCACTTTCATGCATTGGAGAAGGAAATGGCAACCCACTCCAGTGCTCTTGCCTAGAGAATCCCAGGGACCGGGGAGCTTGGCGGGCTGCCATCTTTGGGATCACACAGAGTCGGGCACGACTGAAGTGACAGCAGCAGCAGCAGGTAGATTGTTTGTTTTCCTTGTTTCAGTCGCTAAGTCCTGTCCAAGTCTTCTGTGACCTCATGGACTGTAGCCCACGAGGCTCTATTTAAGGGATTTTCCAGGCCAAATATTGGAGTTTTTTCCAGTATTTTCCAGAATACTTCTCCAGCATAATTTCCCAACCCAGGGATTAAACCCATGACTCCTGCACTGGCACACGGGTTCTTTACCACTGAGCCACCAGGGAAGGCCTTTAGATAAGATTATAGGGAATTAAATCAAATAAATATTCATGGTGATAGGAGTTTGCCTTTAAAAAATATTAAAAAGTCTGAAATATACATATATCATTTCACAGTTAGGAAAAAGTCTAATCTTAAATTATCTGATTTTTATTTTGATATAAATTTACTGCATATATATGTTTTCTCTCTATTCTGAGTATACATAAATTGTATGTGTAGATACATAAAGAAAAGCTAGTGAGTTTGAAAGAGGTATATGGGTAACATTCAGTTTCTTTGCTCAATTTCAGTTGCTTATCTTTCAAACAATCAAGTAACTATTAATTATTTAGGTCAATAACATTAATGGGGCTTCCCTGGTAGCTCAGTTGCCTGAAATTCAGGAGACCCTGGTTCAATTCCTAGGTCGGGAAGATCTGCTGAAGAAGGGATAGGCTACCCATTCCAGTATTCTTGGGCTTCCCTCATGGCTCAGCTGGTAAAGAGTCCACCTGCAATATGGAAGACCTGGGTTCGATTCCTGGGTTGAGAAGATCCCTTGGAGAAGGGAATGGCTACTCACATTTTAATTGCTTTGTTCTTTTTTATTTTTAATTTTGCTTCACAGGAAGCATTGATTTTAATATCTTTTGTAAAAATTAAATTATCTTTATGCATATTAAAAAGCAGAGATATCACTTTGCCAACAAAGATCCATCTAGTCAAATCTATGGTCTTTCCAGTAGTCATGTACATATGTAAAAGTTGGACCATAAAGATGGCTGAGCACCAAAGAATTGACCTTTCAAACTGAGTTGCTAGAGAAAACCCTTGAGAGTCCATTGGACAGCAAGAAGATCAAACCAGTCAATCCTAAAGGAAATCAACCCTGAATATTCATTGGAAGAACTGATGCTGAAGCTGAAGCTCCAATACTTTGACCACCTGATGTGAAGAGCCAACTCACTGGAAAAGAGCCTGGTTCTGGGAAAGACAGAAGGCAAAGGAAAATGGGGTGGCAGAGGATGAGATGGTTACATAGCATCACTGACTCAGTGGACATAGATTTGAGCAAATTTAGGGAGATAGTGAAGAACAGGGAAGCCTGGTATGCTGCAGTCTGTGGGGTTGCAAAGAGTCGGACATGACTGAGAGACTGAACAACAACAACAATCGTGGGTATGGATACAGATGTATAGCAAAGAACCAATAAAAATTTAAAATAAGGACCACCATCATAAATGTAAACCAGTAATGTTCTGACACAATCACTTCTTGTTACATAGTTTGTTTGTTTTCTTTTTAATTGGGTTTGCCAAAACATTCAGTATACATTATTCAATAAAATTCTTGATAAAAATGAAACATATGCCTTTTGTTTTTACTTGAAACCAATGAATTTTTGGTCAATCCAATATCTTTTTTTAACATTGTACATACTTTTTGTTGTTGTATTGTTTTGTTTTGTTTTGTTTAGTATACCCAGTATTTAAAGGTTATTTTCCATGGATAATTATTATAGAACATTGGCTGTATTTCCATATATATACATACAGATGTATATATATATATATATATATATATATATATATATATATATATATATATATATATCCTTGAGTCTATCTTATACTCAATAGTTTGTGCCTCTCACCACTCCACACCTATATTGTCCCTCCCCTTCCTCCCCACTGATATCCACTAGTTTTTTGCCTACTCAGGATAAAGATAGGGCCAATGGGATTTATTAGTGGATTGTATGTAGTATTTAAGAGAAGGTCAACACTGATCTCTTTTGGTACAAAAAGTTGAAGAATGGAAATGACATTTTTGTATATTTCCATCTTGATGTTTCCTAGGTATCTCAAACTTAACATACTCAAAATCTAACTCCTGATCACTCCCTATCCCACCCAAAAACCTCCTTCTCCCACCTTTCTTCATCTCAGTTTTAGTATTTTTGACTGTATTGCATGAAAAGTTGCTAAGGATTAGATTGATTCTGACTAACTGTGTTAACTTTAACTAAAGCAGGATTCCCTTAATAAGATATGTATGTGTGGTAATTAAAAAGACAAAACAAAACACTTGGAGTATACAGAAAAACTCTGGAAACATAACAGTATGAATTCACATTCCAAAGTGTGATTTCACTTGTGTTTTTTATGTTTTCTTCTGCACTTCTGCAGTGAATGCAAGACTAATGAGTTTATCCTATCAATACTCTTTTTATCATTTGCTTATATTTTCTCTATTTATTCTTATTTTTACAAAAATTTTAATAGAGAAAAGCCTTTTGGGAACCCAGAGAGTTAAATGTTGAGTAAGAACATCTGTGCTTCAGTCCTATTTTTGTTTGTTGACAGGGCAGAGGGCAGGGGTGATCTTGCCAGTATTTATATAAAAAACAGTGAGGCCCAATGTCCATGGGGCTGCAAAGAGTTAGACATGGCTGAGCAATTGAACAACCAATGTTGTAAATATTACCCTAAGTAGAAAATATAGATTATGATCTATACGAATGAGAGCAGAAGATAGGATATACAAAATCAGTGGCAAAGCAAGAATTTGGCTTCTTCACCATTGTCAGAATGGCTTTCTTTGTAAGGATTCCAGAACAAGGGACAAACTGCACCAAGTCAGCCTGTGCCTACTCCTTCCTATGCGGCTGCATCACTTTCCTTAAGTCCTACATCCGTGTGTGTAAATAGATCCATCCTTACAGCACGGATTGTCTCTTTTCTCAGCTCTGTGACCCCTTTACAATGCTGCAGAGTACCATGAAGATAGTTTCACAAATGTACATGTGTGTTCCTCTTGTACTACTGATAGACTTTCAGGTAATTTTCAGGTTTCCTTGTCACAAATAATTCTGTGTGAAACCTTCTTGTACATATATTTATGAATCTGCAGAGTAAATTCCTAGAGTAGAGTTGCTTGTGTTTGCAATTCATTTTAAATTTTAAAATGAGGTGTACTCATTTTAAATTTTGATTTAGACACAATATTTGATTTGTATACCATCTTGAAATAACACAAGCTGCAAAATCCTTAAAAGAAGACTACTTTCTGATAATGAATAATTAAGTGGTAACTAGTTAACAAATTCACATTTAATGAAAATTATGAATTAGCTGGTCTTTCACATTATTATAAAATATTCTCCATTAAAGTCCACCATTTATTTGCATTTTAAGTGCATGTGTGACACATCTCTAAGCCCAATTAATCAGCTAGCATATTTGGTTAATATTGATTTTAGCTAAAATATGAATTTCCTCTATAATAGCACATAGCCAGACAAATAAAGAAACATGTTTAGCACCATGCCAATTAATGCAAGGTCATAGGCAAGACCTACAAAATAATTAAACCAGGTTAAGGGAGCTATGCTTTGGGAGACTAAGAATTTTAATTAAAACTGTTATTGAGTTCAAATGAGGGGGTTCTGTCTGTAATTAGAGAGTAATATCTTTCTGTATTAATCAATGTCACCAAAAACTGTCTAAATTAACACTTTACTTTTTTTATATTGCTTCAGGTTTGTGGGGTTAGGGGGAGTAAGTTATATAAAAAAGTAATTAATATTAGAAGGACACTTTTAAAAATCTTGCTTTTCTACCTGATTTATTCTTGAGCTTCATACTTGACACTAGTGAATTTATACACATTTATTGGATACTTACTACAAAAGATTCATGGTTGGAACTACAAAGAAGGATTAGTTACCACTTATAACAGGTATGTGATGTGTTTGACACTGACTTAGGCATTTTATAATCACTGTCATTTTTTTTCCTTCACAACAACTTTTTATCATTTAAAATACCTTCTTTTTCTTTTAGAAGAAATGAATAACTCACTCAAGACCTTAGCAACAAATTACAGTGAAGACCATAAAATTGGGATTGGAGATTATCTTCTGGATTTGCAGTCAAGACAGACTGGACTTGATTAATAAAATGCTGGTTTGCCCTGCCCAGTCGCTGGCACAGGTAGACACCTATAGATCCCCCTCCCCAGTTTATACTTGAGAGCAGAATGGAGCACATCCTCCTTCCAGGGGCAAGTGGACCTGAAAATGATGGAGAACTCCCTGAGGGGAGGGCATTCAGACGAGGCCCGTGTCCATCAAACAGATGAATGTCACACACATTCCTGTGAGAACGAGGAGGGATCTGTAGGGGGGAGGACAGCAAAGTCACTCTCACAGAACATAGACATTTGAAACCGGGGGTGTGAAGTATGTCACTAACAGATTTTGAATTCAGACTCAGTGAACTCCAAAGCCAGTGTCCTTCCAGTGTACTTTTCCCTGCCCTCAGGACCATGGGCTCCTCCATTAGGAAAGAAATGTGCATCGTCTTATTCCAGATCCTTCCATAATGTAATGAGCCTCATTTTTGATCCCTTGCTTAGTCTCCAGCCAGGGGCCTAATTTTACAACTAGTGGTCCGATGCTGAAGTTTTTTTTGTGATAAAGGACTCGGGAAGATTACAGTAGTTGAAGGCTTTGCTTTTTTGCTTTTTCCCAGAAGCAACATGATATTTACTTCATTTATGGAAACAGCTCACAGGACTGAAAGCAGGGGTCTTTCTCTCTCTTCCTCTCTCTTCTTTCCTGCTCTACCTTTCCTCCCCGGCCCTCCTCCTCCTTCCCTCACTCTCTCCCTGTTTCCTTCCTTTCTTCCTTTCTTTTCTCTTCCCTTCCTCTGATTCAGTCAACAAATATTACTAAATCTCTGCTATATGTTGGGGCCAAGCATCCATTATAATATTTCTAAACATTGCAGCTCATTTGTATGAGGGCCTTTCTAATTTCTCCTGGATTTTTGTATTTCCCCTTTTTTCTCTCTCCCACAACAATCTCACCTTTGTTATTGCATCAAACCCTGGTTTATTTAAGCAGCTGTTAAACTGAAACTCTTATAAAGTGAATTGGAAAAATGGATTAATATCGGAGCCCATTTCCCTCTGTTGAAAATCCACATGAATGCTTCATATGAATAAAATGAAACTCAACCTGAGAGATATTTCAATGACTTTGTTATTTTGGGAAATTTTGTTCTGTTTTGCTTTTGTTTTTGTCAGTGATGAGGTTATGTGACATTTATGAAAACCAGCTTGGGGACAAATTTGGATATATATATATGTATTAGTAAATTTGTAAATTGAACCAGCTTATTCCTCACTGGTCTTATCTCTCTGCTTCATTAAGGCTATATTTCTTCCTCTTTGCCCAGGAAAACGGCTCCTATCTCCAAAGGCAAGTTTGAAATTCTATTAAACTTAAATTGCTCAGTTATTGCAGAATCCAGACAGGCGTGCTTGCACACATGCACTCACACACACGTATCTTGGGGGAAAAAAATGAGGACTGAGTGGTAAAAAGGCATAATACATAAAAGAGAAAATGAAACTGAAAAAGAAGAGAGACAACGGGAGAAAAGAAGCAGCAGAGAACAAGGGCGCTTTCTTGCCCAGTCAGCCTCTGAGCTGGGAAGCCTGAAACCACACCGTGCCTTCCTGAAGCAAACAGGAGTGACGGTGCTAGAGGTTTCTGGATAATTAGGCATGACAAATGGTAAGTGATACATTCACTTCCTGCATTTACATTCTTTTTTAGGTACCCAGCAATTTTTTTTTTTAAGTAGATGGTTGAGGCTTCCAAGTTGGTTGAGGATAAAACTGACAAGAGTGGCAGATATGTTTCTAAAACACTTTTTGGCCAACAATAGTCAATTAATCTGACTGCTGCCATCGCCCGTCTAAGTTTCATTCAGTACTGAACACAAGGTACAGGTCTCTTAAGGCTTATTATTATTTTTTTTTTCCTTTAGAGAACAGAGCAATAAAGAGAAACAGAAAGAGCAGCTGAAAGGCTTGTCCTCGCTGCCCAGCAGAGATCAGCTGCTGTCAGACAACAGGGAGGCTGGTTTGGTTTACAAGCTGGGAGTTCCCACTCTGTGCCATTCCTCCTTTATACAGAGGAGGGTAAGATACATAATCTGCTCCTTTTGTGGAATGTTCATTGGGGAATTTTTGCCCATCTGTGCCTAGAAATATTTAATCTATAAAGTGTTCTTATATCAGATGACTTTTCAAATAAACACTCTGTGACACACTATGTAAAAATATGATAAATCAGTCTTGCTTTTAAAGATTATCTATTATTGCTATCTGGGCGGCTCTGTTCTTGAAGCTGCTTCTATTCCTCAACAACATTCTAGGATCTTTAGTGGAGAAGAGAGAATAATAAAATAATCCTCAGCAACTTTCAGAATAAAACTCTTATTGGAGCAACTTGAGTCGCACAAATGAGATCAAAGCAAATGCTATACAGCAACGAAGAATTTGAGACAAGTGGAGTAGTCAGACTATAAAGTCTGGAATCATTTGTCTTTCCAACAAATGCCATCTAGTTATTTTCCTTGGACATCTGTAAAGGTACCAATCCAGACAAAGATCTGGTCAAAATGTGTCAATTATGAAATAGAAAAGGAGGCACCTGAGTAGATTGTTGTGATTGATGGTTCTACCCACGAGTGACCAGGTTTGGGAGTGGAGGCACTGTTGACACTTTCATGGGGAAAACCTCATGAAAAGTGCATTCTTTCCTGCTGACACTTCCTCCCCTCCTGCCTATCAAGTTCAAGTCTGATTCTTCAACTGCTCAAGTCTCCTCCTACTTTCTGAAATATCCCATTCTGTTCTCTCCTTTTTATGGTTCCATGGGCTTGCCAGTTGGGCAATAAACTGCTCCTGGGATGGAACATTGATTATCTCTTTCTTCTTTCTCTTTTCATGTGTGTATGCTTTCGTTCATTTGTTCATTCATTCAGTGAGCACTTATTAAGAGCCTCCTGCAAGCAGGCACTATCTTAGATTCTTAGGATACATCAGTGAACAGAAAAGATCTAGTGTTCCACCATGAAGAGCTGATATTTTAGCAAAAGGAAACAGATTGTTAAAATAAACTTACTCCAGGATCTATATAACATGTGGAGTTGACCCATTCAATGGAAAACAAATGGCAAAAGTGAGCAGGAAGGAAGAGAAAAGGCTATGGGTTACACATTAAAGGATTGTCATGAGAACCCTAAGTGGAAGCTGAGATTTAACAAGAGAAGCAACAAGAGGCCAGTGGGACTAAAGTGGAGTGAGCGAGGGAGAGTGTGGGGAGAGAGAGGCAACAGAGGGCTCAGATCATGGAGGTCTTTCATAGACCATTGTAAGAACTTTGAATTTTTTCCAAAAAGTTGCTGAATCTCAGTATATAAGTCCAAAATATAAAATAAAACTTGAAGAAAAAAAATATGAATTTGCAGAGGAATGATGGAACTAACTGATTTTTTTTCCTTTTGATTTATGGCAAAAACTTATTCTCTGTATCCAGATTAAATGAAAACATTTAACATATTTGTAATGTTTTAAGTTTGTGAAAAAATGAAACATAGAACTATCATCAAAAATGTTCATTCCAGTTATCCTGACTGACAGCTATGTGTCTTTACAGATGAAGTAGAAACAATGGATAAAAGTTAAAAGGATGAAAAATTACTTTAATGAAAATAGGACAAGGCACCTCTGGTATCCGAATGAGAAACAGGAAGCAGGGGTCAACCCAGTGCTCAGTATGTTTAAGCAGAGGCATCATAATCATCTAACATCTGTCAAATGGAATAGGAAGACCACTCCTCATGAATTCTAGAATGGCAACTGACTTTTCTTGAATACCTATTTCAAGCCAGACATTTCTAGAAGCATTTTATATATATTATCACATAAAACACACACTTGACTCAACCTTTGAGTCTGGATTTTATGGTGCTCATTTTATAGGAGAGACAAATGAAACTGTCCAGGTTTAAAAAACTAGTGAATTAAGGGGGCAGTATATAAATTCATATTTGTTTGTTTATAAAGCCTTTGTATTTTTTGCTGTTACTTTTTCCATTCTAGCTCTCAGAAACTGGAATGGGAAAAATAGTCTTATAAACCAACATTTATCTAATTATTGCTTTACTTATTTCCAGAATCCATTCATTCAGCAGTCGTATATTAAATTCCTCATATACTCAAAATGTTGTTCCAAGTGCTACTGAGACGCAAGTGGAAGACATATACTTGCAGGATAATAATTACAATTCAAGGATCAGAGAGGTAGAATTACTTCTTGGGGACTGTGATCTTGAACTTGATTCTGTATCCTGAACACACCATGTCTTTGTTTTGTTTAGCTTCAATGTCTTTGCTTCTTTTATCCTGTCTATAAAACTTTCATCTAATGATCCAATTGATAAATACCTCAACAGTTTTATTATTCAGTTATAAGAAACCTATCTCTGATACCTCTGCCTTTTCTAAATCCAGCTTGAACATCTGGGAGTTCATGGTTCACATACTGTTGAAGCCTGGCTTGGAGAATTTTGAGTATTACTTTGCTAGCCTGTGAGATGAGGGCAATTGTGCAGTAGTTTGAGCATTCTTTGGCATTGTCTTTCTTTGGGATTGGAATGAAAACCGATCTTTTCCAATCCTGTGGCCACTGCTGAGTTTTCAAGATTTGCCAGCCTATTGAGCAGCACTTACACAGTATCATCTTTTAGGATTTGAAATAGCTCAACTGGAACTCCACTGCTTCCAATAGCTTTGTTTGTAGTGATGCTTCCAAAGGCCCACTTGACTTCATATTTCAGAATTTCTGGCTCTAGGTGAGTGATCACACCATCGTGGTTATCTGGATCATGGAGATCTTTTTTGTATATTTCTGTGTATTCATGCCATCTCTTCTTAACCTCTCTGCTTCTATTAGGTCCATACGATTTCTGTCCTTTGTTATGCTCATCTTTGCATGAACTGTCCCCTTGGTATGTCTAGTTTTCTTGAAGAGATCTCTAGTCCTTCCCATTCTACTATTCTCCTCTATTTCTTTGCATTGTTTGCTGAGAAAGCCTTTCTTATCTCTCCTTGCTATTCTTTGGAACTCTACATTCAAAAATTACTGACATCCACTGGATGATCAAAAAAGCAAGAGAGTTATAGAAAAACAGCTACTTTTAATTTATTGATTATGCCAAAGCCTTTGACTGTGTGGATCACTACAAACTGTGGAAAAATCTTAAAGAGATGGGAATAGAAGACCAGCTGACCTGCCTCCTGAGAAATCTGTATGCAGGTCAGGAGGCAACAGTTAGAACTGGACATGGAACAACTGACTGATTCCAAATCAGGAAAGAAGTACATCAAGGCTGTATATTGTCACCCTGCTTCTTTAACTTACATGCAGAATACATCATGTGAAATGACAGACTGGATGAAGCACAAGCTTTAATCAAGATTGCTGGAAGAAATATCAATAACCTCAGATATGCAGATGACACCACCTTTATGGCAAAAAGCGAAGAAAACTAAAGAGTCTTCTGATGAAAGTGAAAGAGAAGAGTGAAAAAGTTGGCTTAAAGCTCAACATTCAGAAAACAAAGATCATAGCATCTGCCCATCACTTCACATCAAATAGATGGGAAAAAAATGAAAACAATGAGAGACTTTATTTTTTGGAGTCCAAAATACTGCAGATGGTGACGGCAGCCATGAAATTAAAAAGGGCTTGCTTCTTGGAAGAAAAGCTATGATCAACTTAGGCAGCATATTAAAAAGCAGAGACATTACCAACAAAGATCCATCTAGTCAAACCTATGATTTTCCCAGTAGTCTTGTATGGATGTGAGAATTGAACTATAAAGAAAGCTGAGATGGAAGAACTGATGCTTTTGGACTGTGATGCTTTTGGACTGTGATGCTTTTTGACTTTGGAAAAGACTCTTGAGAGTCCCTTGGACTGCAAGGAGATCCAACCAGTCAATCCTGAAGGAAATCAGTCCTGAGCATTCATTGGAACAACTGATACTGAAGCTGAAGATCCAGTATTTTGGACACCTGATACAAACGACCAACTCATTGGAAAATACCCTGGCNTGCAGTAGTTTGAGCATTCTTTGGCATTGCCTTTCTTAGGGATTGGAATAAAAACTGACCTTTTCCAGTTGGGTGGCCACTGCTGAGTTTTCCAAATTTGCTAACATATTGAGTGAAGCACTTTCATGGCATCATCTTTTAGATTTGAAATAGGTCAACTGGAATTCCATCACCTCCACTAGCTTTGTTTGCAGTGATACTTCCTAAGGCTCACTTGTTCACATTACACCATGTCTGGCTCTAGGTGAGTGATCACACCATCGTGATTATCTGGGTCATGAAGATCTTTTTTGTATCATTCTANGCACTTTCATGGCATCATCTTTTAGATTTGAAATAGGTCAACTGGAATTCCATCACCTCCACTAGCTTTGTTTGCAGTGATACTTCCTAAGGCTCACTTGTTCACATTACACCATGTCTGGCTCTAGGTGAGTGATCACACCATCGTGATTATCTGGGTCATGAAGATCTTTTTTGTATCATTCTACTGTGTATCCTTGTCACCTCTTAATATCTTCTGCTTCTGTTAGGTCCACACCATTTCTTTCCTTTTTTTGTGCCCATTTTTACATGAAATGTTCCCTGGTGACTCTAATTTTCTTGATGAGATCTCTAGTCTTTCCCATTCTATTGCTTCTCATTCTACTGGGAAATAGAAATCTCCTTCACCCAACTTTTCTCAAAGTTCTATCACAATATCCTTCCACTATGTAACAGTTGTTAATATCTCATAGACATTTTGGGAAAAGCTGCCCTGACAATGGTTCTCAAAATGTGGCTCACAAACCAGCAGCATCAGCCTCACCTGCAGACTTGTTGCTGCTGCTGCTGCTGCTAAGTTGCTTCAGTTGTGTCCAACTCTGTGCGACCCCATAGATGGCAGCCCACTAGGCTCCTCTGTCCCTGGGATTCTCCAGGCAAGAATACTGGTGTGGGTTGCCACTTCCTTCTTCAATGCATGAAAATGAAAAGTGAAAGTCTCTTCAAAGTGAAGTCGCTCTGTTGTGCCCGACTCTTAGTGACCCCATGCACTGCAGCCTACCAGACTCCTCCATCCACGGAATTTTCCAGGCAGGAGTACTGGAGTGGGTTGTCATTGCCTTCTCTGGCAGACTTGTTAGAAATGCAAATTACCGGGCTCCACTTCAAGCCTACTAAATCAGAAACTGTGAGGGTGGAGCTTACGAATCTGCATTGTAACAAGTGCTTCAGGTGATTCTGAAGCACATTAAAGTTTGAGAAACCCTCTTACAATGTGAGTGATCTGATAAACTTTATAAACAATGATAGTATATTTGGAATGAATAAATAAATAAATCTTGTTGTTGCTGTTGCTTAATTGCCCAGTCATGTCTGACTCTTTGGGACTCCATGCACTGTAACCTGTCAGGCTCCTCTGTCCGTGGGATTCTCCAAGTAAGAATACTGGAGTGGGTTGTCATTTCCTTCTTTAGGAGATCTTCCCAATCCAGGGATCGAACTCAGGTCTCCCACACCTCTTCTGCATTGGAAGGCAGATTCTCTACCACTGAGCCACTTGGGAAGCCAAAAAATCCTACTAAGACAATATTTCTGTTTCATACCCAGCAGGACGACTATAATTAAAAAGATACAATAGCAGGTGTTGGCGGGGATGTGAAAATTTGGATCCCTCATATGTTAATTGTGGGAATGCAAAATAGTGCAGATTGTCGATGTTTGGCAGTTCCTTATAACGTTAAACTTAGATACGGTAAGACTGTTTCTATGGATAGATCCAAGTGTACTGAAAATACAGTCAATATAAAATTTGTTCACAAATGCTCATATCAACATTATTCATAATACCCAGTGGTCAAAACAACCCAAAATCCATCAATACTACTGAACAGATAAAACTGTTAGATCCATGCAATAGAATATTATTTGGTCACAAAAAAGAAAGAAGTTCTGATATGTGCTACGATGTGGATTGACCTTGAAAAGATGCTAAATGAAAGAAGCCCTTCACAAAACCCCTATATTATATGATTCCATTTATATGAAATGTCCAGAATAGGTAAATATGTAGGCACAAAAGGTATATTAGCAGTTGTGAGGCACTGACAAGAAGGGGATATTATGGAGTGACTGCTAGTGGGACAAGGTTTGTTTTGAGGGTGATTAAATTGTTCTAAAAATTACATAATGGTGATGAATGTACAACTCTGTAAATATACTGAAACCACTGAATTAAATATCTTAAAAGGGCAAATTTTATCGTATGCAAATTATATCTCAAAGATAACATTAAAAATGTAGTGCCAACTATCTTTGCTCTTAAGTTCAAATTGTTTCTCTGCACTGTGTTTTGCAATATTTGGATAACATGCTTATGATAGTTATCTGTCTTGAATTTTTAAAAATGAAACCATATGAAATGTCTGTGTTGCTTAATGCTCTGTTGAGATCTGGAATTTGATTTTTCCACTTCCTCAAGTGAATTTTCCCCTTTTTAGTTGTCTGTGTGTGTGTTCGTATACATATACATGTATATAACATGATGAAAAAATTTTAAAAACATAATAAATAATATGGTTGGATTGCTATTTCCTTCTTCAGGAGATGCTCCCAACCCACAGATTGAACCCATATCTACTATGTCTCTTGCATTGGCAGTTGGATTCTTTACCACTGAGCCACCAGGGAAGCCCTTAGTTTGTGGTAATTTGTTACAACAGCCACAGGAAACTAATGCACTGCCTTCTGATTTTGTGAACTTATGCTTTGGCTCAATAAGTCATAGCCTGTGTGCCCTAAACTTCCAGCAGCCAGCAAAATTACAGCAAGGAATTCTCATATCCTTATATGAAGCAAGCCTGGTATTCGATCATATACATTTATCTTGAATATACATCAGTATTATTTTTTCAAATTTGTCCATCTATGGTATTTAATATTTAACTCATATTATTAAAGTCATAGTAGCTTTCTGTCATTATATAATATCTCAAACAATGGCTATTGAAAGTAATAATATTATGTAAGTTTATAAATACATTTTTAAGTTAAATTTATTGTTGTAAAGTGAACATATAAAACTTATAATTTAAATCATTTTAAAATACATAGTTCAGTAGCATTAAGTGCATTCATAATGTAGTGTAACCATCATTACTATCTAGTTCCAGCAGTTGTTATCACCCCAAAAGTAAGCCCCATACTCATTAAGCAGTAAATCCATAATATACCCTCCCTACAGCTCCTAAAAATCCCCAATATGCATTCTGTCTCTAAGGATTTGCTTATTCTGGATATTTAATTTAAATAGAATTTTATAATAGATGTCATTTTATGTCCAGTTTCTTTTAATTAGTATGTTTTCAAAGTTCATCCATGTTGCAGTATGAATCACCACCTCATTCCTTTTCATGGATGAATAATATTCCATTGTACAGACATACCATATTTATTTATCCATTCATTCACTGATGCCTGTTTGGGTTGAGTCCATGTTTTGACTAGTGAATTTGAATAGTGTTGCTATGAACATAGGTATACATGTCTTTGAATATCTGCCTTCAATTCTTTGGGGTATTTATCTAGGAATAGAGTGGCTGATTTATATGGATTCCCTTCTTGGGTCACAGCTTTTTCACGGTGAAGGGGCTTGTGAAACTCAATGAAGCTGCGAGCTGTGCCATGCAGAGCCACCCAAGTTGGACAGGACATAGTGAAGAGGTCTGACAAAATGTGGTCACTGGAGGAGGAATGGAAACCCACTGCAGTATTCTTCCCTGGAGGACCCCATGAACAGTAAAAATGGCATAAAGATACGACAGTGGAAGATGAGCCCTCAAGTTTGAAAGTTGTCCAATATGCTTCTGGGGAAGAGCAGACGGCAATTACTAATATTAATAGCATCAGTCAGAATGAAGTGGCTGTGTCAAAGCAGCAGGAACAACACTCAGCTGTGGATATGTCTGGTGGTGAAAGTAAACTCCAGTGCTATAAAGAATAATATTACATAGGAACCTGGAATGTTAGGTCCATGAATCAAGGTAAATTGGATGTGGTCAAGAGGAGATGGCAAGAGTGAACTACAATACTTTAGGAATCAGTGAACTAAAATGGATGGAAATGGGTAAATTTAATTCAGATGACCATTAGATCTATGACTGTGGGCAAGAATCCCTTAGAAGAAATGATATAGCCCTCATAGTCAACAAGAGTCCAAAAAGAAGTACTTGGGTGAAATCTCAAAAACACAATGATCTCAGCTTGTATCCAAGGCAAATCATTCAACATCACAGTAATCCAAGTTTATGCCTCAACAGCTGATGCTGAAGAAGCTGAAGTTGACCAGTTCTACAAAGACCTAAAACATTTTCTAGAACTATCACAAAAGGTGTCCTTTTCGTCATAGTGTATTGGAAAGCAAAAGTAGGCCTTTTCGTCATAGTGTATTGGAAAGCAAAAGTAGGACGTCAAGAGGTACCCAGAATAACAGGCAAGTTTGGCCTTGGAGTACAAAATGAAGCAGAGTAAAGGCTAACAGAGTTTTTTTTCAAGAGAACACACTGGTCATAGCAAACATCCTCTCCCAATAACACAAGAGATGACTCTACACATGGAAATCACCATACGGTCAGCTCAGAAATCAGGCTGATTATGTTCTTTGCAGCCGAAGATGGAGAAGCTCTTTAACAGTCATCAAAAACAAGACCTGGAGCTGATTGTGGCTCAGATCATGAACTCCTTATTGCAAAATTCAGGCTTAAATTGAAGAATGTAGGAAAAACCAGTAGGCCATCAGGTATGACCTAAATCAAATCCCTTATGATTATACCCTGGAGGTGATGAATAGATTCAAGGGATTAGATCTGGTAGACACAGTGCCTGAAGAACTGTGGATGGAAGTTTGTAACATTATACAGGGGGCAGTAACCAAAACCATCCCAAAGAAAAAGAAATGCAAGAAGGCAAAGCGGTTGTCTGAGGAGGCTTTATAAATAGCTGAGAAAAGAAGAGAAATGAAAGGCAAGGGAGAAAGGGAAAGATATACCCAACTGAATGCAGAGTTCCAGAGAATAGCAAGGAGAGATTTTAAAAAGTCTTCTTAAATGAACAATGTAAAGAAATAGAGGAAAACCATAGAATAAGAAAGACTAGAAATCTTTTCAAGAAAACTGGAGATATCAAGGGAATGGGCACAGTAAAGGATGGGCACAATAAAGAACAGAAACAGTAAGGACCTAACAGAAGCAGAAGAGAAGAGGTGGCAAGCATACAAAGNTTTAAAAAGTCTTCTTAAATGAACAATGTAAAGAAATAGAGGAAAACCATAGAATAAGAAAGACTAGAAATCTTTTCAAGAAAACTGGAGATATCAAGGGAATGGGCACAGTAAAGGATGGGCACAATAAAGAACAGAAACAGTAAGGACCTAACAGAAGCAGAAGAGAAGAGGTGGCAAGCATACAAAGAACTATACAAAATAGGTCTTAATGATCCAGATAACCACAATGGTGTGATCACTCATGTAGAGCCAGACATCCTGGAATATGACATCAAGTGAACCTTAGGGAGCATTACTATGAACAACGTTAGTGAAGATGACAGAATTAACAGCTGAGCTATTTCAAATCCTAAAAGATGATGCTGTAAAAGTTCTGCACTCAATATGGGAGCAAATTTGGAAAACTCAGCAGTGGCCACACTGAAAAAGGTCAGTTTGCATTCTAATCTCAAAGAAAGGCAATTCCAAAGAATGGTCAAAACACCACTCAATTGTGCTCATTTCACATGCTTGCAAAATAATGCTCAAAATTCTCCAAGAGATGGGAGTACTGGAACACCTTATCTGTTTCCTGAGAAACCTGTATATGGGTCAAGAAGCAACAGTTAGAACTGAACATGGAACAACTGATTGTTTCAAAATTGAGAAAAGAATAGGACAAGATTGTATATTGTCACCCTGCTTATTTAACTTATATTCAGAGTACTTCATGTGAAATGCCAGGCTGGATGAACCACAAGTTGGAATCAAGATTGCTAGGAGAAATATCAACAACATCAGATATGCAGATGATACCACTCTAATGGAAGAAAGTGAAGGGGAACTAAAGAGCTTCATGAGGGTGAAAGATGAGAGTGAAAAAGCTGGCTTGAAACTCAACATTAAAAATACTAAATCATGCTATCTAGTCCCATCATTTCATGGCAAATAGAAGGAGAAAAACTGCAAGCAGGGACAGATTTCATTTTATTGGCTCCAAATTCACTGTGGACAGTGACTGCAGCCATGAAATAAATATGCTTGCTTGTTGGAAGGAAATCTATGACAAACATAGACAGTGTGTTAAAAAGCAGAGACATCACTTTGCTGACAAAAATCCATATAGTCAAAGATATGGCTTTTCTAGTAGTCATGTACAGATGTGAGAGTTGGTCCATAAAGAAGGCTGATGCTTTTTTTAAAGTTTTTTTTTTTAATTTTTATTTTTGCTTTATTTTACTTTACAATATTGTATTGGTTTTGCCATACATTGACATGAATCTGCCACGGGTGTACATGAGTTCCCAATCCTGAAACCCCTCCCACCTCCCACCCCATATAATCTTTCTGGATCATCCCTGTGCACCAGCCCCAAGCATCCTGTATCCTGTGTCGAACNATACTACCCAAAGCAATCTACAGATTCAATGCAATCACTATCAAGCTACCAGCGGTATTTTTCACAGAATAGAACAAATAATTTCAAAATTTGTATGGAAATACAAAATTGATGCTTTTGAATTGTGGTGCTGGAGAAGACTCTTGAGAGTCCCTTAGACTGCAGGGAGATCAAACCAGTCAATCCTAAAGGAGATCAACCCTGAATATTCATTGGAAGGACTGGTGCTGAAGCTGAAGCTGCAGTACTTCAGCCACCTGATGCAAACAGCTGACACATAGAAAAGACACTGATTCTGGGAAAGACTGAAGGAAAAGAATAAGAGGGCAGCAGAGGATGAGATGGTTAGATAGCACCAACAACTCAATGCATATGAATTTGAGCAATCTCTGGGAGATAGTGGAAGACAGAGGAGCCTGGCTTGCTACAGTTCATGGGGTCACAAAACGCTGGACATAACTTAGTGACTGAACAGCAACAACAATGTTACTTCTATGCTTAAATTGAGAAACTGTAAAAACCATTTTCTACAGTGCCTGAACCATTTTACATTCCCACTAGCAATATACCAAAGTCAATGTCTCCACATCCTAGCCAACACTTTGTGTGTGTGTGTGTGTGTGTGTGTCCTTCACATGAAAAAGAAATAAAATACATGGGGTACAAAATTAATATAAAGGCAATGACACCCCACTCCAGCACTCTTTGCCTGGAAAATCCCATGGACAGAGGAGCCTGGTAGTCTGCAATCCATGGGGTTGCAAAGAGTTGGACACGACTGAGCAACTNCACTTTGTGTGTGTGTGTGTGTGTGTGTGTCCTTCACATGAAAAAGAAATAAAATACATGGGGTACAAAATTAATATAAAGGCAATGACACCCCACTCCAGCACTCTTTGCCTGGAAAATCCCATGGACAGAGGAGCCTGGTAGTCTGCAATCCATGGGGTTGCAAAGAGTTGGACACGACTGAGCAACTTTACTTTCACTTTTCACTTTCATGCATTGGAGAAGGAAATGGCAACCCACTCAAGTGTTCTTGCCTGGAGAATCCCAGGGACGGGGAGCCTGGCAGGCTGCCGTCTATGAGGTTGCACAGAGTCGGACACGACTGAAGCGATTTAGCAGCAGCAGCAGCCATCATAATCACTGTATTTTGATTTGCATTTTCCACATGATTAGTGATGTTGAGCATCTTTTCATGTGCTTATTGGAAATTTGCATATTTTCTTTAGAGAAATATCTATTCAGGTCCCATGCCCAAATTTTCATTGGGTTGTTTTCTTTTTAGTTGTTGAAATATAGGACATGTATATATAATCTGGATACTAGACTAATAGATCTGTGATTTGTAACTATTTTCTCCCATTCCATTGATTGCCTTTTCACTATCTTGATACTGTTCTTTAATGCAGAAAAGTTTAATTTTAATGAATTCCATTTTCTTTCTTTTTTTTTTTTTTCTTTTGCTGACTGTGTTTCTGAGGTCATATCTAAGAAATCATTGCCGAGCCCAAGGTTACAAAGTTTTACCACTCTGCTTTTCTTCTAAAAGCTGTATAGTTCTAGTTCTTATATTTAGTTTTTTATCCATTTAGAGTTAATTTTAGATCTATGTGACATAGGAGTATAACTTCTGTTTTTTGCATGTGGATATCCAGTTGTCCCATATTTATATGTTTGATGTTATAAAAGGATCCTTAAAGAAAGAATGTGCTCAGTAATATTCACTGTAGTATTCTTCATAGTAGCAACAAAACTAGAAACACCAAACATGTTCAACAATAGATCAGTAAAATCAATTGAGATAGACCCTTATGATGTAATATTATGTAGAAAAATAGTACTGTGTATATGTATTTATTGTAGTAAAAAGTTGCTCATAAAATATCATTAAGTGAAAGTTTTGATTAAAATTCAGTATCTGCATTCATGGGCTTCTCTGCTGGTTTAGTGGTAAAGAATCTGCCTGCCAATGCAGGAGAGTCTGGATCAATCCCTGCAACTGGGAAGAGACTCAAGAGAAGGAAATGGCAAACCAGGCCAGTATTCTTGCCTGGAAAATCCCATGGATAGAGTAGCTTGGCAGGCTATGGTCCATGGGGTCACAAACTGTATGTGTGTGTGCATGTATATATATATATACATGCACACACATATATATTTGTATATGCATAGAAAAAATTTTATGAGATGTACACCAAAGAGCTAACTGTTATCTCATTCCCTGGAGAAGGGAAAGGCTACCCACTCCAGTATTCTGGCCTGGAGAATTCCATGGACTGTATAGTCAGACATGACTGAGCAACTTTCACTTTCACTTCTGGAGGTATTTTTTTTAATTTTCTTATTTTTGTTTAGATTTACTTTCTAAATTTTTTTAAAATATAAATTAGTTTAGTTGGAGGTTAATTAGTTTACAATATTGTATTGGTTTTGCCATACATCAACATGAATCCACCACAGGTATACACGTGTTCCCCATCCTGAACCCTCTTCCCTCCTCCCTCCCCATACCATCCCTCTGGGTCATCTCAGTGCTCCAGCTCCAAACATAGGATGAAAAATTATTGCTTTTGCAATTTTTCATAAAGCTTTGTCTTATCGGTAATGAGTACTCTCCATTTTCTAAAAGGTCAGAAATGACTGTTTTAGTCTGTCTAAGCCTCCAGTACCAACCTGTTCTAGCTTGTGTTAGCTGACTTCCCTGTCCTTGGCATCTTGCCTATCTGAGCTCTAATTTCCTTCTGACACTTCTCATTAAAGCAAACTGCACTTTCAAGTCAAGTCATTCTACCACGCAGCTCTTGTCTATTGGATTTATCCACTGTAGAAATAAAGGTGTGAGTGTGGGACATGACTGTCACAGTTCATCTTCCAGCCTAGATTAGCCCTCATATCTATTTTAAGTCTGTGGTTTAGTTGGTCAGATTAACCTTTATTCTGAGCACACCTTCAAAAACTGTAATTGTGACTACCAACTAATGGAAGTGCTGCAGAAATTTGCATATGCTGAGGGGAGAACAGAAACTGAGAAATCAGTGGCCCTCCAAGATATTTGTTTCTGGTTAAGACCCATATATGGTATCCAACATACATAGTAGTACCAGTTGCTCTCTAACCTAGACAATTTATTTTCTTATTTTTATGAGTGCTGATTTTCACATTTTATTGCTGGATTTGCTCACCCTTAAATAGTTCTGCTCAAATCTTTGAATATATCATGTGATCTGCAACCAACAGTTAGATATTTTTCTCCTTTGTATTTAATGGATTCCAGGAGGCCTGATCTCTTGCCAATGTTTTCTTTGTGATTTCATCCAATGACTATCAGACAGACAAAGTCAATTTTTCAGAATCAATTTCTTTCTCTTTCTTGCACCCTCCCTTCCTTTCCCTACCCCTGTTCTCTCTCAAAAAGCTTTTATCAATAGCATGGGCTTAGAAATTGAACATATTATATAATTTTTCTTCATTAGAAGAGATTTGTTTCTCTGAAATGATATATCTGCTATTTGAATTCATTGCTGAAATTAAATTCAATCAAAATAATCATCAGTTTGTATCTATTCTGCCTCTTTTCCATTTTTTTTCCTTCTGGATTGCTTCAGAGTTCTTCTTCCTGTTATTCACATCTGTCAGAATCTTAGTCACATTACTAATTCCTTTTCAGCTTAAGCTCTCTTCAGCCAGTATCCAGATAAATCATTTGGAGTAAGCAAGATCATCTTTGATATCTGATTCTAATTGAACTCCAACTTTGTGTATAGCTTAAACTCTTCATTCAAAGGGCTTCATACTCCCAGAAATCCACAAACTTCAGGGAGTTTGAGCTTAAGAATAGCTTTTCAGTGTTTTCTTGTCTTTGTTCTCTCTCCTATGCCTGTTTGACAAACATAGACAAATATCTGTGTTCCTTGGACATTTCCTCCTGAGACCTGTATTTCTTCTTTCCCTTAGAAAATAGTCTAATTCTTTTTTGTTGAGTTCCAGTGTGTTCGGTACATGTGGATTCTAATAAATCATAAATAGGAAATCTGACTCTCCTGTTTAAGAAATAAGATACTTTTTATTGTTGTTGTTGTTATTTAGTCATGCAGTTGTGTCCAAATCTTTGTGACCCATGGACTGTAGCCTGCCAGGCTCCTCAGTCCATGAGATTTCCCAGGCAAGAATACTGAAGTGGGTTGGCATTTCCTCCTCCAAGAAATCTTCCCAACCCAAGGATCAAACCTGCATCTCCTGCATTGGCAGGTGGATTTTTTTTTTTTTAACTGCTGAGCCACCAGCAAAGCCCTATATGCCTGTGAAAAAAATACCCAGGGCATTTCTCCATTAGCTTTATTAGATTTAAGAGGAGAATTTTTTTCCCCTATGGCCTGAGTCCTATAGACTTAGTGGATCTATCTTGCCAGTATATTTACACCATATAATTCAGGTGATGGTTTGATGAGATCCTGACTAAAGAGAATCTTACACATAACACTCTTTCAGTCATCATCAAAGAAGATTACACCCTCCTTCTTGAAACAATGTTCCCTTGATTTCTATGACATCACCCTCTTTCAGCTTTCTTCCTTTTATCTGGCTATTCCACTGGCATCTTTGTTGGTTATTCCATTTTTCACCAAACTTTAAATGTTGAAGTTCCTCAGGGTTTGGCTTTTTCTGCTTAGTTGATTTCATTCATTTGCAGGGTTTCAGTTATATACCAGTGACACCATCCTAAATTTTCATACTGAACCTGAAACTTGTCTACTATAGGTATCTGATAGGTACCAAAAATTCATCAGGACAAAAGGATATTAAAGATTTATATTACCTTCCCCAAACTTCTGTTCTTCCCCTAGTACTTGGCATTTCAGTTAAAGACGCCACTATCCACCCAGTTACTCAACTCAGAAAACCAGGAGTCAATTTCAAACTCACCATCTTTCTTCTGCCAACAGTTAATCACTATGTCCTTATTGATTCTACCTCTGACATCTCCCTCAAATCTGTCCACTTCTCTCCATCTCCATTGCTAGGACTCTATTATAAGCCAACAGGTATCACCAGCCATAGGACTAGCCTTGCTGAGCCCTCTGATCCATTTTGCACACTGTCCATCTAGTGATCTTTTAAACACATTAAAGAGATTGTATTATTCTTGAACAAGAAAACTGCTCAGTGATTTCCTGTGACTCTTAGGATAAATCCCAAGAACCCTTACTCACTCTCCTTGAGCTATTCTGGCCTTACATTCTCCAACATGCCAAGTACCATATCAAGTCAGATCCTTGGCATATGCTGTTCTATTTGAAATATCCTTCAACATCCTCTCCATCTACTCCCAGTTTAATCTTCAAATGAATTAATGAGGGAATGCATTCTACTGGAACTGATACTATGCAAACTATGAATGGTGGTAATTAGGAAATTCTTTGGTTCACATAATGGCAAACACATCAAACAGAAAAATATAGAAGCACTATAGGAAGTTCTTCCTGTTTGGCCTGTCTTTGTATGAATTAATATAATCAAACTTAGCTTGTTTTACTTGTTGATACAGCAATAATCTCTTCTATGCAAAGAAATGAATAACTTTAAGATGTTTCTGCAGCATCCACACTGTTAAAGCAAAAATGTTGCACGGAAAATGGAAATTTTACTCTGTCATCATGCATATGTAAATATAGATATTTGACTGAATGTTTCCATTTTCATCTAAATATTTGTGGTTGTCTAAGGCAGAGACATTACTTTGCCAACAAAGGTCTGTCTAGTCAAGACTATGGTTTTTCCATTGATCATGTATGGATGTAAAAGTTGGACTGTGAAGAAAGCTGAGTGCCGAAGAATTGATGCTTTTGAACTGTGGTGTTGGAGAAGACTCTTGAGAGTCCCTTGGACTGCAGGGAGATCCAACTACTCCATTCTAAAGGAGATCAGCCCTGGGATTTCTTTGGAAAGACTGATGTTAAAGCTGAAACTCCTATACTTTGGCCACCTCATGCAAAGAGTTGACTCATTGGAAAAGACTCTGATGTTGGGAGGGATTGGGAGCAGGAGGAGAAGGGGACGACAGAGGATGAGATGGCTGGATGGCATCACTGACTCAATGCACATGAGTTTGAGTGAACTCTGGGAGTTGATGATGGACAGGGAGGCCTGGCGTGCTGCAATTCATGGGGTCGCAAAGAGTTGGACATGACTGAGCGACTATACTGAACTGAACTGATATACATTATCTGTTTTATTAAACTATCCACTTATTTTCAGGAATATTTAAAATATGGTACTTAAATTATCAAACTAGATTCCTGTGGATCTAAGCCATCTGTGAGGCCAAAGATGAAATAATTATTTAAGCAATAACATCTGGATGATAAGATTTTCCAAAATTATATTTAGTAGCAGGATGAGACATCAGAAAAGGTTAACAGTGTAATTATATTGGAGTTAGATGGTCAGTGGCTCAATAATTTTCTTTTTCTTATATTATTTACATTTTATACATGAATTAATAAGATAAATTGTTTTCGCTTTGACTATATATATATGTTTCTTTGTTCAGTAATACAGAAAGGATATTGCCAATAGGAAATGTTAGAACAATGCCCCATCTTAGTCCAATTTTATCCCTAGATTGCTCAGAGTTTAAAATAAATAAGAGGCAAATTGTCCTAGGCATGTAACCGGATACTGTTCAAGGCCTGTCTCCTACTGTAACAGGTGTGCTTTGAATGGTCTTTTATTGCTCTTTTTATCCACTGCTTTTTCTGTTGTCCCCTAGAACCAACAGCTGTGACTACTGTTTGGTCTCTATAGCACCCAGATTCCTTTCTCCTTTCATTTTTCAGGAATCTCATTTTCCTAATGTCTTTGTTTTACTGATATTGATTATGCTGCAGGGTGTACTGCAGTGGCTATTTAGACTCTGAAGCTCTATTTAATCTAGTTTTAATGCAAGTAATTCCATAAATTTGTGTAGATTATACAGAAGCTAACTCTTTCTGGACATAGCTAGAAACCCTCTGGCTCCCTATACCACATGCTCTAAAGCCCCATGGCCTCTTCACTGGGAATGACCCAGAAGCCCAAAATAAAGCCCGCTACAGGTCAGACATACATTCTCCTCCCAAACATTCATCTCTTACTTGTTCAAAAACTGTTTATTGAAAACTACTGGACTACCATGTGTAAAATAGACAGCTAGTGAGAAGTTACTGTATAGCACAGGAAGCTCAGCTCAGTGCTCTGTGGTGACCTAGGGAGGTGGGATGGGCAGGGAGGGAGGCTCAAGAGGGAGAGAATATATATATACTTATGATTGATTCATGTTGTTATACAGCAGAAACTAACACAACATTGTAAAGCAATTATCCTCCAATTAAAAAATAAATTAAAAAACTACTTTGTGCAAGGTATTTTACTAGGAAATGGAGATATATAGGTAATGAAGATGCAGTGCCTGCTTAAGACTGACAAGTCGTATGCTCTGTTGCAGGAAAGCCTCCTAGGAACTTGTTTGGAAAACAATGATTTTCAAGGTATACACTAACCAGTTCTGTCTTCAGGCTGGGTTTCTAGCCTGCTATTCAAATCTACAGATACTAGACTTGAGCTACATCATCTAACTGGATTTTCCACCTCCAACAGCCAGGCTCACTTTGTGGCCGGCCCCCACAATCCAAATTGGCATTAACCAATTCCTCAATCTACTTGTTGTTACTGTCTCTCCTGAGAAATAGGGATTTTGTACAATTCAGGGGTTTCAATATACTGACAGAGTCCTTAGTTTGTCTAAAGTGTAAAATCAAAGAGAGATTATGTGAACAACCAAGACCTCTCAGTTCAGTCCTGAATGTTTTTTTTTTTTTCTCTAAGTGCAACTCAAAGTTGTAGATGTCTTCTTGACCTGATAGTGTTTACTGGTGTCACTATGTGTTCATGTATATAGACAAATTTTTACCACCCCCTAGAT
>SJYA01004423.1:337297-348032 GCA_006410615.1 Neotragus moschatus
GCAGTCTGGGTGACAGACTATCTTCACGTGTCCCCAAGTCTGTGAAGTACCTTAGAGAGTCTTTGAAAGCTGGCACTGGTGATAGTATATAAATTCTCACAATATTACTATGATGGGAGTATTATCAACTGGTACTTTAAATGAACCCCAGACAAATAAAGAAGTACAAGTAATTACTATAAATAAGATGGAAGGACAAAAAAGACTGTGTTACTATGGTATGCCAAAAAAATTCATGGTGTATTTGGCAGAATATATGTTTTCATCACCTTATATTGTGTATTCAAATCCATTTTCTAGAGGTTGCATTTAATATTGCCCACTTGTCACATAGGCATGTTTCTATTAGAAAAACTGTTCATAAGGAGAGGCAGTATGTACATTAGTTACAATCACAAGCTTTGAAGTCCAGAGTGCAAATCCTGGTTATCACTTCCAGGTTGTTTGACTCTGGGGAAATGTCTAAATGCATTTAAGCCTCCATCTTCAACACAGTGCACAGGGTTATAGTGAGAGACAAATAAAGTCATGCACGTAAAGAGATTAGCAGAGTGCTTGATATATAGGAAGTACTCCCAATGACAGGTGCTGTGATACAGCTATTATTTCATTCTCATGAAACTAAATGAAAAATATATATATCATTTGTTAAAGTCCCACAAAGAGCACCATGACTTTCAAGCACCATGACTCACACCTGAGAAAGGCCTTCCCTGGTGTTTCAGCAGTAAAGAATCCATCTACCAATGCAGGAGACATGGGTTCTATCCCTGGGTAAGGAAAATTCACTGGAGGAGGATATGGCAATCCACTCCAGTACCCTTGCCTGGAAAATGTCATGGACAGAGGAGCCTGGTAGGCTGCAGTCCATGGGGTCACAAAGAGTCAGGCACTACTGAGCAACTAACACTTACACTTAGTGACTAAACAACAACAAAAACAGTTGAGCAACCTTGAGAATGACTTCCCTAGTATAGAATAGCCTGTGCCTGAATTCAAGATACTACACCTTAGAAGAGAATTGGACTAGAAGTTAACCTTTGGATGAACAAAAGACATGAAGAGACTTCAGGAAGGAAAACCTCAAGAGGAAAGATGGTGCTGAAGGAAAAAAAACCCACATGCAAAGGTCAGAGGGTTATGAATCACTTAGTCAAAGCTATGGTTTTTCCACTAGTCATGTATAGATGTGAGAATTGGACTATAAAGAAGGCTGAGCACCAAAGAATTGATGCTTTTGAACTGTGTTATTAGAGAAGACACTTGAGAGTCCCTTGGACACCAAGGAGATCAAACCAGTCAATCCTAAAGGAAATAAATCCTGAATATTCATTGGAAGGACTGATGCTGAAGCTGAAACTCCAATATGTTGGCTACCTGATGCGAAGAGCTGGCTCACTGGAAAAGACCTTGATGCAAGGAAAGATTGAAGGTAGGAGAAGAAGAGGGCAACAGAAGATAGGATGGTTGGACAGCATCATTGACTCAATGGATATGAGTTTGAGCAAGCTCCAGAGATGGGGAAGGACAGGGAGGCCTGGCATGTTGCAGTCCATGGGGTCAAAATGAGTCAGAGATGACTGAGCAACTGAACAACAGCAGCAGCAGTAGAAATATACACAACATTGTAAATCAACTATAGTTCAATTTTAAAAAGAAAGAAAAAAGTCATAGGTTATGAAGTACGGGATCTTTAGGAAGACTAAATATTACTGCTTTGCACTTGAGTTTCCACAATTGCACTAGCTTTGTAGGTAAGGGAGGAATCACAAGTTCATGTTTTCCTGGCTCCATTCCCATGCACACTCTAGTAACTTCACTCCCTATTTTGTACCCATACATTCCCTTATGTCATCTCTCTGGCTCTTCCCCACTGCCCCCCACCCCACCAAAAAACAACCTGTTAAATCAAGATACTATCTCATAAGTTCTCTGGGAATTAGTACCCATGGCCACCGCATATCTCCCATTTCTCTTCTCTTCTTCTAGGGTTTGCTCTGGGTATATATACTGTCTTGGCCAATGGCCATTAAAAGCAAAACCTCCACTTGGTATCTGCCAAAGGAAAGCCTGGTGACCAGCAGTATCCATTCCCAGGTTGTCAGTACCCAATAGGGAGTGTGTTGTCTTCCAATGTTGCATTCTCCCGGGTGCTGCCAAAGCTGCTGGCACTGAGGTTGCTGTCATATTACAACAAGGTTTTTTTTTCTTTTACATTTTTTTTTTAAATTGGAGATCCTTTGATGTAAGATTCAGGCCTGGGTTCAAGGAGGGGGGGGTGGCTGGGACAGATGATATCTGTGACAGACATTTGTGATAGACTCACATAATCTAGCCAAGGCAACCCAACTGTCCTCGAATCAAGTTATGTGACAGTCTTTTAACTTTGGATGATTTCTTTCCCAGGAGGCTTCTTGATCCTTATGGCTTATCAAACCTCCTATGTGCCTAGCTAGTTGCACCTAACTTTTATAGTAACTGCCACTGAAGTTGACAATAGGGTTCTTTATTATGATGGGATGGTCAGAAGAATGGACAAAGGACACAGAGGTGAAATTCATTGCGTAGTTCAGTTTATCAAGGATCACTGAATAACCACTGTGCTTCACAACAGCTTTGCAAGGCTGCAATTATTACACTCATGTTCCAGGTCTTATACTCTGTTATACCGATTGATGCTCAAAGTAATGGGATCAAGGTTCACACAGACAGTAAAGGACAAAATTTGAAATTAGGTCTTCCTACTCCAATTGCCCCTACCCTGCAATAACGGTCTGCATTTTAATCACAAGGAATAATTATAATTGGCCCTAGGGGATTGGGGTAAATGTATGAGGAGATACAAATGCACACATTAGACTCTATAGCATTACATCTTTACAACAGACTGTGACCACTCTAAGGGTCAGCAAATTATGACCTGAAGGCCCACGACTTGGTTTTTTAAATAAAGTTTTATTGGAATACAGCTGTGCTCATTGTGCTCATTAATTCACTTACATACAGTATACAAGTACAGAGATGAGTTTTGTCACAGAAACTATATTCATGAATGCCTAAGATATTTATTTTCTGGCTTTTTTAAAAAAAGTTTGGGAACCCCTGCTAACCCATCAAAATGTCCCATAGGTTCAAGAAATGTCTTCATTAGTACATGATATCCCCTATCACCCCACCCAATCTTTAGAACCATAATGAATCTGAAAAAGATTTAGTCCTATATCTGAGGAGAAATTATCAACACAAAGTACCCACAGAGCTCTAGGTCATGCTAAAGAATAGTGCCACGGCACAAGAGTTCTTAAACTGGGGCTGGTATGTATTTGCATAATAAACTTTTTGGGAGAAAAGGTCCATAACTTTATCATATCAAATATAGTTAGGAATAACCAATGTAATTCTTGTCAGACAGATATAGGTTTAAGTCCCAATTCAGGTACTGACCAGCTGTGTGATTTTAGCAATTAGTTAAACTCTTGGAGTTTCTCTTATTTAAAAAGTGGTGTATATAGATGATCTCCTAGGACCAGACCATTCCCTGAATGTGTGCATCTACCTGCAACTTTAGATCACTAAGTGATTCCTAGACTTTTTCCTCTCCCTATTTCCTTAAGATGAATGTGACCACCACCTGGACCACCTCATCAGGTGAAGCAAACCATGATATATCCATACAACGAAATATTACCCACCTCACAATAAGAAGGAACTACTTATCCCTACAATGGATAGATCTCAAGAGCTTTATGCTGGGTTAATAAATGTCAGACTCAAAGACTATTAACTGTATAATTCTATTCATATGACATTCTGGAAAAAACAAACTACAGGGACAGAGATCAGATCAGAGGTTGCCAGAAGCTAGAGTGGAAAAAGGGATTGATACAAAACGCGAGGGAAACAGAATTTTGAGTTCCTGTGACCTTCAGCCTGGGTTTTATGCCCATGAATATGTTATGTTACGTGGCAAAAGGAACTCTGTAGTTGTAATTAAGTTTATTAGTCATTTAATCTTAAAATGAAAAGATCAACCTGGATTATCTAGGTAGGCCCAATGTAATCATATGAGCTCTCAGAAGCAGAGGAAGAAGGGAGAGATTTTTGAAGCACAAGAAGGATTCAACTTGCTGTTGCTGGCTTGAGGATGGAGGGGTCAAGTGTCAAAAAAAATGGGGAAGTTCAGTCCTACATCCTCATGGAATTGAATTATGCCAATCACTTGAATGAGCTTGAAAGCAAATTTTTTACTCATCTCCAAAAAGGGACTCAGACCTGGGGAACACTTTGATTTCAGCCTTATGAGACCTTGAGCAGAGAAACCAATACTCTGTGCCTGGACTTCTGACCTATGGAAATATGAGCTAATAAATGGATGTTGTTTTAAACCGCAAAGTTTGTGGTAATTTATTTTGACAATAATAGAAAACTAATACAGCAGGGCATGAAGGAAGTCTTCTGGGTAGAAGAAATATCCTATCATTTATTTTAGGCATTTTTTCAGGTTCATTGAGATATGACTGACATATAATGTTGTCCAAGTTTCAGGTGTACAACATGAAGATCTGATAATATGTAAAGATTGCGAGATGATTACCATAATGAGGTTATTTAACACATCCATCACCTCACAGAGTTATTATTTGCTTTGTGGTGAGAATTTTTAAGATCTACTCTCTTAGCAACTTTCAAATAATATGCTACATCTTGATTATGGTGGTAAACAACTGAGTATGTTTGTCAAAATTCATAGAACTGTACACCTAAAAAGGCTACAGTTTATGTAAACTATGTGTCAGTAAACCTATAAAAAACAATAAAACTCATCAAAATAGATTTTAAATGGGTAAATTTTATTGTATGTAAACTATACCCCAAATAAAATGGATTTTAAAAACCAAGTTGAAGGGTCATCTACTAGAGAGCTTTCCCTTTACTCTCATCTTTCCCTGACTACAGATAACCAACCACTTTCTTGCTACAACTGCACTTTTTTATTTACTTCTATTTTTCTCCTAACACTATATTGTCATTTTGAATTATATCTGTATTACTAGCAGACTCTAAGTGCACAGACAGTGTCTTCTAGTCTGGATCATGAGTGCCCAAAATACAGAAGGTGTTTTATCGTTTTTATTTGATTTGTGTTTTTACACATGGATGTATCTAAAACCTTTAAAAGATTTTTTTTTCAAAAATGTTCTGCCTGTATCTTTTCCTTGGAGTAATAAATTCCATATGTTTATTACTGCATTAAGCATTTCAATTTTTTTAAATTCAAAATCACTTCCTTAAATTTCAAGGGAGTACTCCCTATTTCTGGTATTTTTTAATACAGTGAAATAATCCAGGTGTGTCTTATTTGGAGACTTGGATAATATATGTATTTTACATACCATTTTTCTAGAAAATAATCAGGCTGAAAATGCCCTTTCAACAATATCTGTGTCCATCATAGGTAGGATTGCCAGATAAAATACATCATGCCTCAGTAAAGTTGAATTTCAGAAATACAACAAGTAAGTCTTAATAAAAGTATGTTGCATGCAATATTTAACTGGGTGTTATTTGTTTGTGCCCTCCAAGAGGAGGAGTTCTTTATTTAGGAAGATGCTAAGTCTGACAGCCTTAATTATAGCATACAGCTATGAATTGAAGCAAAGAGTTCAGGAATCATGTTTTACTTGGTTTTATAAATTTTTAAAAATACTATTTATTTCTTCAGCTCTGCCAGGTCTTCACTGTAGCATGTGAGATCTTTAGTGGTAGTATATGAACTCTTAGTTGTGCCATTTGGAATCTTGTTCCCCAGCCAGGAATCAAACCCAGGCTCCCTGTATTGGGAGTGTGAAGTCTTAGCCACTGGGCTACCAGGGAAGTCCAAGAGTTCAAGACTAACATTCATGTAAATTTGTGTTTTAAGTATGCTGAGGTTTTACTAAGTGACAATCACCTACATCATGGGCCTGGGTGGGAAGTGAGATGTGCAGACTAACTCTGAGGGCAGAGATGCAGGCAAAAAGGAAATTCACAATAAACTGGATCTGCTAAGAAGTGACTCCATGCTACTGGGGAGGGCTGCAAGCATTGCCTGAAAGTTGTACACTAATGGAAGTAAGAGACTGCCACTTAGAAAAACTTATTCAGGCAGAGAGGACTTTGGGGAAGAAATATTGGATAAGGAGGTGCCAGAAGGATTCCACAGGAAGGTGAAAATTTGAGAGTTAGGCAGATGGCTGCTGAGAAAGAATCTTTAATTTCTTAATTTGAACAAAAAATATTGAGCACCTAATATGTGTCATACACTGTTCAAGCAACACCATTCAAGGTAGAGATAAAAGCCCCCGTCCTCATGGAATTTACATGTCAGTTGGGGAGCAGGGATACACAGCATATACAAATCAATAAGGAAAGCGTATATAGTGCTATGGAGAAAAATGAAGCAAGTACGGAAGATAGGAAATGTGGATGGAGAAACTTAAGAGTACCCAGAGAATGTCTCATTGACAGTGACATTTGAGCACTTTAAATAGGTAAGGACAAGAGTGATGCTTCTATCTGGTGTAAAACTAGTCCAGCAAAGAGAACATCTATACGTGCGATAAAAACCCAGCTTTGTTTAGGAAAAGCAAGGTCAATGTGGCTGAAGCCCAGTGGAACTAGTAGGAGAGGGGTTAGAGAGTGAGATGCCGAGAGTTCCTATGGGGCCTTATTGGATAATATAAGGATCTGGTCTTTTAACTGTGAGTATTAGCTGCTGGAGATTTCTGAGCAAAGGAGTGACTCATTAAAAAGCTTGCTCTGACTGCTTCCCAGGTGGCGCAGTGGTAAAGAATCCGCCTGCAATGCAGGAGACACAGATTCGATCCCTGGGTCAGGAGGGCCCCCTGGAGAAAGGCATGGCAACCCATTCCAGTATCTTGCCTGGAAAATCCCATGGACAGAGGAGACTGGCAGGCTACAGTCTATAGGGTGGCAGAGTTGGACATGACTGAGCATGCACGCATTGGCTGCAGCATAGAGGATAGAATGCAAAGAGACAAAAGATAGAAACAGTATGATCAGTTTTAAGACCAAGTTAAAAAAAAAAAAAAAAAGACCAAATCAGGTATATAAATAGTTGATTCACTTTACTGAACACCTGATACTACTACAACATTGTAAATCAACTATACTCAAATTAAATCTTAAAAAATAGAAATAGAGTACTCTAAAATAAAATAAAAAAGACCAAATGAGGAAGAGATTGCAGCTTCCTTCATTGAATTATAGCTAAAAGTGGTGAAAATAAATATTTAGCAAAATAACACCGAGGTGCTGTTCTGTTCTCTAAGTAAAGACAGTTTTGTGTAGCAGAGTCCTCTAGCTTAGCTAGGTGCTTTGTTACAGATCTGAAGAAGTAGGCTCAGTACATTGCATTACAAGAATATTACAAACAGTCTATGAATTATATAACTTGTCTGGGCCCACCTATCTGGAGCCTCCTATCTCTTCAGGACAAGCTTATAAGTTTAGTGTGATAATGGTCTAACTAAGCTAAATGCTGTAAGTATAGAGCTGTAGAAACTGAATTGTAAAGAACGGGGACTTGGTCTTGCTTAATGCTTATGTAAGTGGTTATTTGCCTCTGCTCTTGGCAGTCAACTAAAGCCAACCTTAGCCTCTGAGCATGTTCAATGTTGGATGCCTTTCTATTTGAGAAATTTAAATACAACATAAAACTAAAAGCGGTTTTGTATTTACTAATGCATTGTCCTTGTTTGTTTAGTTATGCTGTGTATTAAAGAAACACTCCTATGACATTCTGGTTTTACACAATAGATTATTCAAGTTCTGAATAATATATAGCACCACAGTTCCCCCAGGTGATTCTGATGTACTTTGGTTGAGGCTCATGGAGCCTAAAGAGTAAGTCAATTGGCCCGGAGGGGGATTCAAACCAGAAGCTTTATGAACCAGCTTTCAAGTTCATTAAATAAGACTGATCACAGGACAATATAAGGACAGCCTGATGTTCCCCATACTGTCAGGAGAAGCTCCTTCTAAGTGAGGATGTGTTGGACTAAGGAAGTTTCAAGTGAAAGAACATAGAAACAAAGCAAAAGCAAAACAGCTCAAAGCTGAGGCCATGTGGAGGAGAATCTGTTTATCAGGCATACTCTGGCAAGACACCAGTAACAAAGAACTGACAGCCACGTGGCTCTCTGATGATGCTCACCCTTAACCAGTTTCATTAATTAGAGTTGTGATATTATATACAGTGGACCCTTGGTATCCAAGGGGGATTGGTTCCACAAACCCTGTGAACACCAAAATTCATGGATGCTGAACTTCCTTATATAAAATGGTACAGTGTTTGCATATAACCTACGCATAGCCTCCTGTGTACTTTAAATCATCTTTAGATTATTTATAATACCTAAAACAATGTCAATGCTATGTATGTACTAGTAAATACAATGTAAATTATATGTAAGTAGCTACCTACATGTAGCAAATTCAAGTTTTGATTTTGGGAACTTTCTGGAATTTTTTTTAAATATTTTTGATCCACGGTTGGTTGAATCTAAGGATGCAATATCCATGGACACAGAGGACCTGATGGTATATGTAGCTTTATCCCCACTTCTGCCTTTTTTTCTATCATTTTCTTCATCATTTGAGTTTCTTTTCTCTGCATCTTCTCCAACACTATTATTCCTGTCTTGTACGCAAAGCACAACTACAAAAAAAAAAAAAAAATGTCCCAGGAACAGATACCTCAAGGATTTATGGAAAAGTATGTCTGGGTTCCAAAATTACTGCAGATAGTGACTGCAGCCATGAAATCAAAAGACGCTTACTCCTTGGAAGAAAAGTTATGACCAACCTAGATAGCATATTCAAAAGCAGAGATATTACTTTGCCGAATAAGGTCCTTCTAGTCAAGGCTATGGTTTTTCCAGTAGTCATGNGTCAGACTTTATTTTGGGGGGCTCCAAAATCACTGCAGATGGCGACTGCAGCCATGAAATTAAAAGACGATTACTCCTTGGAAGGAAAGTTTTGACCAACCTAGGTAGCATATTCAAAAGCAGAGACATTACTTTGCCAATGAAGGTCCATCTAGTCAAGGGTATGGTTTTTCCAGTAGTCATGTATGGATGTGAGAGTAGGACTGTGAAGAAGGCTGAGCGCCGAAGAATAGATGCTTTTGAACTGTGGTGTTGGGGAAGACTCTTGAGACTCCCTTAGACTGCAAGGAGATCCAACTAGTCCATTCTGAAGGAGATCGGCCCTGGGATTTCTTTGGCAGGAATGATGCTAAAGCTGAAACTCCAGTACTTTGGCCACTTCATGTGAAGAGTTGACTCAATGGAAAAGACTGTGATGCTGGGAGGAATTGGGGGCAGGAGGAGAAGGGGACGACAGAGGATGAGATGGCTGGATGGCATCACTGACTCAATGGACGCGAGTCTGGCTGAACTCTGGGTGTTGGTGATGGGACAGGGAGGTCTGGTGTGCTGTGATTCATGGGGTCGCAGAGAGTCAGACACAACTGAGCGACTGAACTGAATTGAATGATGAGGAACTGCTGGATTTTTCCCTCTTATTTTTCTTAATGATATTGAACATTATCCAGACTATTTNCTGAACTCTGGGTGTTGGTGATGGGACAGGGAGGTCTGGTGTGCTGTGATTCATGGGGTCGCAGAGAGTCAGACACAACTGAGCGACTGAACTGAATTGAATGATGAGGAACTGCTGGATTTTTCCCTCTTATTTTTCTTAATGATATTGAACATTATCCAGACTATTTTAGTCAAAGCAACATTTGGGCAGCTGTCTTTAGGAAACAGTCTATAAAGACTTTTGACTCCCTTTCCTAGGATGCAACAGGTCATAACTCATCATTGTAAAACATGCTTGAGGGAAATTCCCTGGTGGTCCAGTAGTTGAGAATCTGCCTTCCAGTGCAGAGGACTAGGGTTTGATCCCTGGTTTTGGAACTAAGATCCTACATGTTGAGGAGTAACTAATCCCGTGTGCCAAAACTACTGAATCTGTGCACCATAACTAGAGAGTCTGTGTGCTGCAATGAAAAATCCTACATGATACAATGAAGATCCCACGTGCTGCCATTAAGACCTGATGCAACCAAAAAATTAAATATTTTTTTAAAAATCTAAAAAGACATGCTTGAAAAGATGGAGAAATGAGACTGGAAAGGTGGAAATATAGTTATAATTTGAAAAACCAATTTCAATGGAGGTAAGTTGTTGGGAACATTCATTTGGGTGGTTTTGGAAAAAACACTTCATATTTGTATAGTGCATTATAGTTTAAAAGCATCTTTCACCATATCAGTTCAGTTCAGTTCAGTTCATTCACTCAGTCAGGTCTGACTCTTCGTGACCCCATGGACTGCAGCAGGCCAGGCTTCCCTGTCCATCACCAACTACCGGAGCTTACTCAAACTCATGTCCATTGAGTTGGTGATGCCATCCAACCATCTCATTCTCTGTCATCCCCTTCTCCTCTTGCCTTCAATCTTTCCCAGCATCAGGATCTTTTCCATTGAGTCAGTTCTTCACATGAGGTGACCAAAGTATTGGGGCTTCAGCTTCAGCATCAGTCCTTCCAATGAATATTCAGGACTGATTTCCTTTAGGATGAATCAGTTGGATCTCCTTGCAGTCCAAGGGACTCTCAAGAGTCTTCTCCAATACCACAGTTCAAAAGTATCAGTTCTTCGGCA
>SJYA01004423.1:378407-458381 GCA_006410615.1 Neotragus moschatus
GATTTTGGAGCCCCCCCCCGCCTCCGCCGGCTCTGGACTCAGAAAATCCCGGAGCCCGCCGCCTGCTACGCCTCCAGCCCCGGCTCGCCCGCCTCCGGTGACCTCGCAGGCTCACCTCGGCCCCCGGCTCCTCGGAGTGCGGTGGCCCAGGGAGAGAACGAGGCTCTGGTTGCCTGCCTTCCGCCTGCTTCCCTGGCCAGTAGCGATCGCTTAACGATCGCACCGCGTCTCCCTATGAGTAAGCACTTTTTTCCTTTCAGTAGCAGGACATCCCTATGCCGTTAGGACAGTACCTTTCCATTCTTCACTCTCCCGATCCCTTGCCGCCCCGTCTGCTCCTTTCTCAGCTCCTCTGGCTCCGCACCCTCGAGCGCACACGGTCCCGGCGGCTCGGGAGACAGAGTCGAAAGGGACGGTGGGAGAGGGGCAACATCCCCCTTCTCCCACACAGCTGCACTTGCCAGTGTTTACTTTTCCGCACTCGCAGTACTTAGCGCCCTAATGAGAGGCGGGGTGGGGGGGGAGCGGGGCGGGGAACGCCGACCACCCGCGCCCTGGCTTCTCGCCAGTCCCAAAGTTGCCGCCGCCGCCGCCGCCGCTGCTACTGGCTTTAATGTGCTGGCGGCTCCGACCGCCGGGCTTCTGGGCAGAAGATCCCAGCCTGGGAGGTGGAGTGGACTTAAGGCTTTATGACACTTCCCGTACGCGACGCTTCTTGCTCCACACCCGATCTGCGCGACATCCCGGTTGGTGCTCAAAGTTGAGTTTAGAATTAATTCGCTGTTTAGGATCAGATAGACAGGATGCTGGGGGTAACCCGACTTGTTACCGGGGATGAGGGTGGGGACTGGGAAGAAAGCCTGGCAGGCCGCACAGTAGGTACCTAGGTGAAATGAAAAACTACTGAGAGATAAGCAGATAGTCCGCTGTATTAGATGTCACAGTGTATTTGGGCGCCTAAACTTGATCCTGAAGACGCAATTCAGAGCGAATTCCAACATACTGGCGGAAGCCCCACACATGCCAATTGGCATCACGTGCCCCAAGTCTCTGATGCCCTTGGGGTCATGGTCACATGACTTCTTTTGACTTTAAAACTGGAATGTAATGGCTGAAGTCCATTTTCCCAAAAATACGCGACCAAAAAGGGGAGAGGGTGTGAACTAGCCTCTACTCAAGGGAATTCTACTTGGACGTGGATGAGGGGAACAGAAAGGGAATTTGGTGCTCAGAGTTTATCCAGAATAAAAACAGAAGCTGTTTTTAAAATAAGGGCTTGAAATATGTTTGTGCTGGGATATATGTCTCCCCTGTGGCTCTTCAATCTAGTTATGACTTTTCTAAATTTTAAAAATATCTTACTAATTATTTCCTGGGAAAACTGTTCTTTTATTCACGCCCTGTTTCATTCTGAAATGATTGATTTGAAGCCATATCCCATAAGATAGTGTTTTTAAAAAATTAGGTTTTGTCCATGTACCTAGGTCTGGCCTATATTCCAGTTGAACTGTTCTCTATATTAGGCATCTGCCTGAAAGTGGTGGATAATCTCTTGGCTAAAATTAATCATCAGTTACTGTGGTTTGAAATTGGATCAGAAATAAGGCACAAAAACAGTGGATACTAAATTTGAGAAATGGAGCTGATTGGGTTTGTGCCTCTCAAAACTTTAGCAGAATAATGAGATGCCACAGAAACAGCTTCTGTAATGACCAATACCCACCCAAGTGACCCAAGTTAAGACTACTGTTGGAAAAACGTTATGGTTTTTGTGATTTAGATTATGTATTGCAGAGTACAGAAATGGGAAGCAGAACCTCTGAGGTCAAGAGTTTAAAAGCTTTACTTATTTACAAAAATGGATCCAGTTGACAGTCTTGAAAACAACTAGGGCAGCTAAAAATGAAACTGGGAACAGTTAAGAGATTTTGGCTTTGTATGCTTTAGCCAAAAACCCTTTGTCTACGTACTGCAGCAACCTCTGAATGACTTGAGCACTCCATTTTTATGCTGTGCATGGGTTTCTGAGCCTAAAAACTAGCACAACTTTGAAGCACATAGCTCTGACTGCCAGGCTTAACCTGGCAGCGCAGATTAGCTGGAAGTGGACTCAAGGTGCACCTGAGTTAATTGGGAGTTAAGGACACACTGCTAGATAGACCCCCCTAGTGGAAGTGAGGTGATAATATAATTTTAGATTGAACTAATAAATATTTAACCTTAAGAAAAGAAAGAGTACAACTATCCAACTAGGTTAAAGTGGTAGGGAGTTACGTTCTTTTTAAAATAATATTAACTCATGTCAAAACGGGATCCTCACTAGGCTCTCTGTCCAATCTTTTGTCTCAGAGGTGTCCACTTGTTTAAAACTACTGACTTCATTTTTCAGTGGTATGATCTAATGAACCCAGGTTTTCATCAAAATTAGAGGATTACGAATCTAATACTTAATTTCTATTGTTAGATCTAGAAAGTGATCAAACTCTTTGTCTGGGGTGGGAGAGCCAAATTTGTGCTTTGCCTCCATGGGGCCGCAAAAAAGTGGGACACTACTTAGCGACTAAACAACTTGATTTTACACAGATAATCAACACTCAGGTCGAAGGAATCCAATATGATGGCATCATTTAGGGTCAATTGCTAAAAATGTCTAGGCTTAATACATTTTGGTTAAAGGATGAATTACAACTAGTGAGTAATATTTGGGTTGAGATTAAGTTTCTTCTACAAATGGTTACAAGTACGTTAGACTTAACAGTGACTATATTTACTGGCAGAATGTCAGTATCCAGGGCACTATCAGGAACTACATGGACATTTTTGTTGTTCTTCAGTCATGTCTGACTCTTTGCGACCCCATGAACTGTGGCAGGTCAGGCTTCCCTGTCCTTCACTGTCTCTTGGAGTTTGCTCAAATTCATGTCCACTGAGTCAATGTCTCTCCAAGGTAAACAGTGTGACTGTTAACTGAAAAAAAGTGGGTAGTAGCTTCACCATGGCGTTTGAGGACTAAGGAGATTCTTTTTGGTGAAACTGACAGAGAAAAGGAAGGAAATCCACTTGTAATTTTTCTATACTCTGTTTTAGGCATTTCTGCTTGCCTATCCAAGAAATATACTGACATAATAATATTCTTGACACATATGATAAATTTGTGAATTTGCTACTGTGTGACTAATGTTATTTCTTTAAAATATAGACCATTTCTGTCATTCCTTATCAGAATTTATCATAATCTAGGTGGAATGTATATGCCAAACTGTTTGTTTTTGCTGTTTAGTACAGATTCCAGAAGTAGCAGATATAAAATTGAAAACAAACATCTAACATCTATCAATACATGACGACTTGGGTATCTGTTTTTGGAATCACTTTGTAATTGCTCATGCTGTTTTGATGAAAAGTAATCTGGGGGGAAAGTTTGATGTGTGAAAATAATAAAACTCAGTTTAGAAGAAAACAGCTAGATCACATTTTGAGTCTGTATAATTATTGTAGGGAATGACATACCATATAATGTATGTTCAATGTGTTGGAGGTTTCAAAAGTGTTTTGGATACATTATACTGTTGGAAGGTCTTTTAAATACCAGTGGTCACGACTCACTGTTTTTAGTTATGAGAGAGCTTTGGTTAAAATTATGGTCTAGAAATATTAAAAACAGTCTAATCATGAAATGTCAGTCTCAGGAAAAGATCTGATAATACTTGGGCCAACTGGTAGTTATGGAGGTGACAGTTTCCAAAATTTTAATAAGTTTAATAACATGAATTTGCCTTATTCTTAGCACTTGAAACACAAATATTGCTGAGTATAAACTGTTTTAGGGATGAAAAAGCATTGCTGTTAAATGAAAATTACAATGGTAAGGGAGAAGTATGTTGGACTTCCTTCAAAAGAACTAGATTCTAGACATGGTTCTGCCGCTGACTCATAATTTGACCTTGAGAAAGTCACTAAAGATTACTACATTATTATATAACATTGAGTACATACATGTGCCAGACACCACACATTTTCTCATTTATAAACTGAGGGCATGGCTCAAGGACTTTGTTGTGTCTTTTATATAGAAATAGTATTGCTTATTTCAATTTTATTTATCGGTTGATTTGCTTGCCAATTTTAATGCAACTATATTGCATGCTAAGTCGCTTCAGTCATGTCCAACTCTTTGCTACCCTATAGACTATAGGGTGCCAGGTTCCCCTGTCCGTGAGATTGTCCAGGCAAGAATACTGGAGTGGTAGCCATGTACTCCTCCAGGGGATCTTCCCGACCCAGGGATTGAACCCTAGTTTCTTATGTCTCCTGCATTGGCAGGCAGGTTCTTTACCACTAGCACCACCTGAGAAGCAACTGTATTTAAGTTAAATACCTTGTTGGAAAATTGGTGACTATACAGGAAGATAATCACTGGTGGCCTATGCAGTGACTAATGTTATTTCTTTAAAATATAGACCGTTTCTGTCATTCCTTATCAGAGATTTTTGGTACATTAAACTTTCTGATTTTGTATGATAAGAAAGCTTAATTTTTATTAGCAGTCTAGAAATTGGTTTGATGATAAGGAGGTAGTGTTGTTTACTGGAAAAATCTCCAGGGTCTTTTAATCCTCTACAGTTTGCACAGATAGGCCATCTTAAGTAAATTATGGAAGTTCTCTGTGTTCATATCTGGATTTTACTTTATTTGTAAACCATCTGTTTCCTATCTACGTATTTCACAGGGATGCTGAAAGGATAAATGAGCTATGTAAGCCTTGGCTCTTCAGCAGACAGGTGCTATATAAATTCAAAGCACTGTAGTAGTATATCATAGAAGCACCAAAGTTTTAACAAGAGTTTACAGAAATAGAATTCTCATCACTTAAGTCTTGCCACATTTTTACTTGTCTGTAATAGTCTCCAACCATCCACTTTTACAAGCTAAGGAGAAATAAAGCCAGACACAATATAATGAAAAATAAGAGAAATGGTTGATAACAAGAGCATTAAGCCCTATACATGTAATACTTTGTTATATTTTTTCCCCCTCAAATATTGTGCCAAGTAGCCATTAAAGCCATTAATGTGGTGTGGGGGTTTTTTTTTCTTACTTTTCCCAAGCAACTATCGAGCAGTATTTTGGTGTTCATTGCTAAAGCTTACAAAGTACTTTGGCTTATCATACTTCATTCTTAGTTTTGTGATTGCCTGTTATAGGAGGTTTTGTGTAAAATTGCATATGAAAAACCAAATGTTCCTCTGTGTAATTGCACTCTAAATTGCATATGTCAAGTATGGAAAAGTGCATAATGAAGGAGATAATCTGTTTGTTTAAGTGTCATGCCATCATTAACACAGAAAAGGTGAGAAGTGAATGTAGATTTTCTTTTGAAAAACAAACCTTGGCCTAGGTTACTTCTGAGGGGTTATTTTCAACCCCCACCCTCAAAATTGTTAACTTGGAATTAATTTTCAATGTCTGTTGTCATCTTGCCAATTACATAATGGTTCTTTAACTCTGTCATTCTTTGCATTATCATATGTTTTTATTTTATTAAAATTATGTTTGATAACATTTGTTAAAATATCATTTGTGAAGTAACAGTACCTAATGAAAATGAAATAAGCAGAAAGCCTTGAGTTAAAGAACTTTTGAAATTACCTGGTATCGTGTGGCTAGTTCTGAAGAAAAGGTTCTTTTTGCTAAAATAAATAATTTTCTTTTGTAAAATCTGATCTCATTTCTACCATCTCTGGTTTAAAAAATAGCAAATCATTTTCTGTAACCTTGTAACCCAGTCATTGAAAATAAAATTTTGATTCTCTTAAGCTGTTTTTACTTTATATATATATATATATATATTTATATAAAATATAAATACTTTCTATAAAATAGAATTTGTGAGGACAGTACAATAGCTTTGAATATTCATATTATTGCATTCTACCTTATATGCTCTAATTACATAGTGTTGTGCTCAGATTGACATTCTGCTATTGACACTGAATTATAATATTAATACATTGTCCTTTATAGGTGAATGTAATTTTTAAGCTTTTTTCTATATTTATTTACTTGCTTATATGTCCCTGTTTTTGCCATTTCTTAATGTCTTTTTGACATCTTGGCGCTTGTATTTCAGTGAGGGAGAATTTCCATTTAAGACTGCTTTCTCAGATGTAAAAATGACAATAGATGATTCCTGCAGTATATACTATTGCTATAATAGTCAATAGGTATATTTAATTAATTTGCTGGAAAAGTGTCTTAAGTAGTGTGTACTTCAGATGTTTTTAATCACTTTGTGTTGGATTAAAAAATACAAGGCCATTGTAAAACTATTAAAAGAAAGCAAAAATTTTTATAAAGAATAAAGGTAAAGATTACTCGTAATCATACCACTTGCTCATATTTTTTTAATCTGTTTCCTGTATAGAAAGTTAAATATTTTTAAAATTGGGATCATGTTGTATATACAGTTTGTATCTCTTTTTTTTCACTTATACTGTGAAAATGTTTTCACCTAATAAGATATTTTTCAAAATATTTAAAATTACTGCATGAGATTTCATAATTTATTTCACTAATTCCAGGTTGTTGGAAAAATTTTTTCTTTCCATATGTTATAGATAATACTTCAGTGAACATCCTGGGGCTAAAAGCATTTTGTGACTCTGCGTATTTCTTTGGGATAAGTATTTAAAAGAAAAATTGCAAAGATTTTTGTTTTTAAAGATGAATTCCTTTGACAATCTTTGAAGTTTAAACACTGGCTTACCCAAAAAGAGCCTTGATTTCAAAGAACAGCACTCAGGAAAACAAAAACCCATTCTTTATATAGTGTTTTGTATGTGACTAAACTGGAGCTGGTTTAGGTAAAGTATATGTCGTGGAAATTACTGTGGTTTCCTCTGATCTAGTTAGCAGGTGCAAAGCAGGATGAAGTAGAATCCTGTGGGGTGCACAATCCTAGGAAGTTCTATTTTTTGAAATGGAGCTGTTAATGGGGGAAGGGAGACAGGTTTGTATTTAATTAGCCTTTAGATTTCAGATTGCTGTAAAACTCTGTTCAAGTATGGAAACCTTATTTGTGACCAGAAACTTTCAGTATCCTAAAGAAACTTTTAATCCTGAAGTTGGTTAAATGGCTGTGTTTGGAGGTTCTTTTTTTGTTTTATTAATTTATTCTTACTGAAGTATAGTTGATTTACAATGTTGTTAGTTTCTGGTATATAGCAAAGTGATACAATTTTATACTTCTGGTATATAGCAAAGTGATACAATTTTATACATTATGTATTCTTTTTCAGTTTCTTTTCCATTATAGGTTATTACAAGATAGTGAGTGTAGTTCCCTGTGCTATATAGTAGGTCCTTGTTTTTATATTTTATATATAGCAGTATGTATATGTTAATCTCAAACTTACTCCCCCTTCCCCTTTAGTAACCATAAACTACCATATGATCCAGCAATCCCACTCCTGGGCATATATCTGAAAAAGATGAAAACTCTAATTTGGAAATATACACATACTCTGATGTTCATAGTAGCACTGTTTACAATAACTGCTGCTGCTGCTGCTAAGTCGCTTCAGTCGTGTCCAACTCTGTGTGACCTTATAGACGGCAGCCCACCAGGCTCTGCTGTCCCTGGGATTCTCCAGGCAAGAACACTGGAGTGGGTTGCCATTTTCTTCTCCAATGCATGAAAGTGAAAAGTGAAAGTGAAGTTGCTCAGTCGTGTCCGACTCTCAGCAACCCCATGGACTGCAGCCTACCAGGTTCCTCCGTCCATGGGATTTTCCAAGCAAGAGTACAGAAGTGGGGTGCCATTGCCTTCTCTATTAAAATAGCCAGGACATGGAAACAACCTAGATGTCCATTGACAGATGAATGAATATGCACTGTGTATGTGTGTATATATGTGATGGAATATTACTCAACCATAAAAGGAATGAAATAATGTCATTTGCCACAACATGGATGGACCTAGAGACGATCATACTAAGTGAAGTAGTCAGACAGAGAAAGACAAATATCATCAAATATGTGATATCATTTATACGTAGAATCTAAAATATGATATAAATGAGCTTATTTACAAACAGAAATAGACTCACAGACATACAAATGGCTCTGTTTGTCGATAGGCTTCTTTATCTCAAGCTGTGCAGTTGCAGCTCAGTGATACATCAGTTACATCCAGACTACCACCATAATGTGAGTCACACCAATTTTTTCGACTTCCTAGCACATATAAAAATTATGTATACAATACTGTAGTCTACTAAGTGTGCAATAGCATTACATCTTTAAAAAGTACATAATTAAAAATATTTTATTGTTTAAAAAATGCCAGTTAATCATCTGATGCTTCAGTGTATCCTAGTAACATTGAAGATCACTGATCACCAATCACTGTAACAAATATAATGATAATGAAAAATTGTGAAATATGGTGAGAGTTCCCAAAATGTGACGCAAACTGAGAAAATGCTGTTGGGGAAAAAAAAAATGCCAATAGATGCCTCAATTGATGCAGGCTTGCCACATTTTATTTGTAAAAAATGAAATATCTGGAAAGTGCAATAAAATGAAGTGTGCCTGTACTTTGACACTGCTCAGATAAACTCAGTTATATATTTCATTCAAGTTGCTTAAATAGCTAAACTGAGATCAAATAGTGGTAAAATTTCTGGTGCCATCAGTTAATTTGTGCCTAGATTCCATGTATAGTGAATTCCCCAATTACAACACTTAACAAATATTTTGTATATTTAAATGTCTCATTGTACACTGTATCTCTCTCTCTAAACTTATCCCATGCTGCTTCATAAACCCTTCCCGGATGTTTGTTTCCTTCCCCCAGTTCATCGGTGGCACTAAGGACCATGTTGTTCTGGGCATCCTCTGATGACCCAGAAGTGATGTGGAAAATGTCTGACCAGACAACTCGTTCTCATCATCTCCTTTTCTTGTTCTCAGAGGTATTATGTACATGCTATATTTCATAGTCAGACTGGACTTTAGTATAAAATGTGGGTTCCCATGGTTTTGCTGTTTTATATCTCTGTGATATTGGGGAAGTTCTGTAACTCCTCCAAACCTCAATTTTACTATCTGTAAAATGGGGATGATATGACTTGTTTTAATGTTGTCCTTAAAATTAAAGGAGAATATTTATAAAGAAACTAGTGGGGACTAACCTGGCGGTCCAATGGATAGGAATCCACGCTTTCACTGCTGAAAGCAGGGGTTGGATTCCTGGTCAGGGAATTGAGATCCCAAAAGCCATGTGGCACACCAATTTATAGGTCAATTAATGTTGCCTTAGGTGATCTTTATCAGGTGTCTGTAGCTACCTCTTCATTTTCCTCTGATTCACTCTTTTTTTCCCTTAAGTATCACCACTGAAGATAAATAAGATAGGTGTTTTTTTGTTTGTTTTATTTAATGGTATTGTGAAAATATGACTTCCTAATGCTTTGCATTAGGAGGATTTTAACAATGTTCCAGGTTGAAGAAGCCTCTTGACAGCTAGAAACCCTTTTACTATTTGCCTTTTTATGAGGATATGCCATCCAGCAGCCTAAATTCACCCTCAAACGAAAATTGGAAATGATACTCTTTTAATATATTACAGACACCACTATAAACTCATTGCTTCTAACAAATTTAGCTTAGATCAGGATGGAAGGTAATAGGTAATGTTGATGTTTATTTTGGAGGGTAGGAAAAAAAAGCTTCAAGTTCTTAAGTGTTTGTTTCTACAATAGTAGAAATAGTATAAACACGAATGTTTAAAAGTTTACCTTTGAAAAATAGGAGAAAAGAGAAGTTAAATTAGTCAAAACTTAAAATGCTGGGGAAGGCAGAGAGTTATAAATTAAATCAGAATCTTAGTCATAGGTGAATCCAAAACATATTCATTTTAAATTTACGATGCCTATTATTTCCTCTAGTGGAAGTTTTCAAAAGCAAAAACCAGGAAATGATGAAAGACATTGACACATTCAACAAATATTTTGAGCAGTTTGTGGGTCTCCAGTTTAAAGCTACAGTAGAATAGCTTTTGTAAGTGGTTATGAATAATTTAAAAATTCTATTTTGTCTTATAATAATTAAAAAACAATATAGCCAAATTAACATTAAGTATAGATAGCCAAAAAGTAATACTGATAGAACAACATGTGTAAAGATATAAGCCAATTCATACATTTGGTATTTTTTTCCTATATCAAAGTTTTCTGGCATTAGTTGCCCCCCCTCCTGAAATGAAAACAAACTAAAATATATTTATAGTAACAAGCCAGTCATGGCAAACTTCCCTATCCAGAGAGGGTTTGTGTAAAGATGAAGGGAAAATTGCTATGTCAAGTACTTTGAAATGTGTAAGGATTATATAAAAGCAGGCCTATAAGGCATTTATAAAGAGATGTAAAACTCAGGGAAGCTTTAAAATATGCCCAGAGTTCTAAGGTATATATTGCTGATAGTACAAACTACAGATGGAGTAAGAGTTAGCCAAATATAGTAACATGAACAATGCCTTAATTAGTCTATTTGTGGAATTCTTTCATCATTCAACTAAAATAGCTTTAATGAAAGCTGCTAGGTGCTAGGGCTACAAAGATGGTAAGATACTCCCGCAGTCTAGAAGAAAAGGCATAATACTGGATTTCATAAAACCTAAAAATATTCTTACATGCAGAAAGGGAACTTAAATATGGCCTTTTTTCTCAACATAAAATAATTTCTAAATTTAAACCTTGTGTGAACAAAGACATTCATGTATAACCCAATATAATCAAATCTAAACTAAGAACAAATCAAGTTTAAACATTGTTATTTCTTTACAATAATTATTGCATCCTAGAAAAAGTGCCCACCATGAGTTAATTTTACTTAAATAGAACATTGCTCAGCCTATAAATGAAGGTCAGCAGACACCAGTGTCTTGGAATAAAATAGCCCTTTGGCAAGAAAGTGAGCCACTCCCCATTTAGTTTTTACGAAAATAAAATTCTTTCCAGCTGTACTAAATTGTAGATGTTGTGCACAGCATGTACTTCTGCAGTAGTTGGTTCTGCAGCTGTGGAAATATCCATGTATGCAGAAGCCTTAAAAAACACTGATTCACCATCACTTGCACATGCAGCTCTCATACTTTCTATAGTACAGCATTCTGCTAAGTTTTATCTGAGTCAAGAATAGCAAGTAACTACAGGTATAATGGGGCTTCCTTGGTGGCCTAGCCGATAAAGAATCCATCTGCAATGCCAGAGACCTGGGTTTGATCCTGGGTCGAGAAAAGGTGTAGCAGATGCTTACTCCGAAAGCAGAGACATTACTTTGCCAATAAAGGTCCATCTAGTCAAGGCTGTGGTTTTTCTAGTAGTCATGTATGGATGTGAGAGTTGGACTGTGAAGAAAGCTGAGCGCCGAAAAATTGATGCTTTTGAACTGTGGTGTTGGAGAAGACTCTTGAGAGTCCCTTGGACTGCAAGGAGATCCCACCAGTCCATTCTGAAGGAGATCAGCCCTGGGTGTTCTTTGGAAGGAATGATGCTAAAGCTGAAACTCCAGTACTTGGCCACCTCATGTGAAGAGTTGACTCACTGGGAAAGCCTCTGATGCTGGGAGGGATTGGGGGCAGGAAGAAAAGGGGATGACAGAGGATGAGATGGCTGGATGGCATCACTGACTTGATGGACATGAGTCTGAGTGAACTCCAGGAGTTGGTGATGGACAGGGAGGCCTGGCGTGCTGCAATTCATGGGGTCGCAAAGAGTCTGACACAACTGAGCGACTGAACTGAACTGAATGGGCTACAGTGCATGGGGTCAGTAAGAGTCAACGCAACTGAGCACATGTGCACAGGTATAAAAGTGTTAGTGACTCAGTCATGTCTGACTTTTTGCGACCCCATGGACTGTAGCCTGCCAAGCTCCTCTGTCCATGGAATTCTTCAGGCAAGAATACTGGAATGGGTAGCCATTTCCTTTTCTAGGGGATCTTTCCAGCCCAGGGATTGAACCTGGGTCTCCTGCATTTGCAGGCAGATTTTTTACCATCTGAGCCACCATGGAAGCCCTGTACACAGGTATAACCAACACCTTAATTTTCTGCCTTGAACTTCTTGATTGTCCCAGACTTTGAAATGACCCAGGTTTCCAAATGTGGTCATTGTTCTGTCTGATGGGAGAGGATCAAATGGATGCCCTGTATCTGGATGTACGATGTCCTCTGTATATGGTTTGCTTCAAAGATAGCACTAAATTCCTGCCATATACAATGGAAAAGACTGTTCTTTGGAGAAAGGAAAATAAACCCATTCTCCTGATTCTTTCACAGTACACCTGGCACATAGCAGATCTCCATAAATACATTTGAAAGAAGCCTTTGCTAATAAAGATTAAATTGTGAAAGCCTAATCAGCAAATTGGTAGCTTATGAATCATAATTGAATAAAATACATCATGATGTGAACCAATCAGAAGACTAAGCAAAGGGCTTCTTTGGTTTTCTTACTCTCACTTGTTTTAAATGAGAATGAATGTTCTAGATAGCACTTTCATTATGAGAACTGCTTAACTTTAGGATCAAAAAGGAAATTGTGACATATTAATATTTTTCATTTTTAAAGCAGTTTTATTGAGATAGAATTCACATTCTCTACCACTCATGTAAACTGTACAGTTCAGTGGATTTTAGTATATACACAGATGTGTACGACCGTCACCAATTTTTGAATCTTCTCATCACTTCAGAAAGAAACGCCATACTTTTAAGCTATCCCTCTCCCCTGCTACCTATCTCTCCAACCCAAGCAGTCACTAATCTACTTTCTGTCTCTACAGGTTTCCCAGTTCTGGACTTTCATATATAAATGGAACATGTAGTCTTCTTTACTGACTTCTTTCACCTAGAATATTGTTTTCAAGGTTCTTTAAAGTTGTAGCATGTATCAACACTTCATTCCTTTTTAGGACTGAATGTCCATTGACATCTTTTTATCTATTTATCCATTGATAGACATTTGGGTTGTTTCCACTGTTTGGCTGTTATGAATAGTGGGACATGTTAATATTAAATGTCTAACTACAGGTCAGCTAATGGATTAGAAGTGATACTGACAAGATAATATTTCATGAATCACTACTCTGCTGTTAATGCGCATCCTTGCTTGCCATCTGAGCAGTACTGATTTCTACATCTAAGTGAAGCTATTTTTTCCTGTTTCCCGAAGCTTAGTAGCTTATTATCAACTTGTTCCCAATACTAACTTTTTCCGTAATATTTTTACTTGAATAATGGAAAATCTGTAAAAGTTGTATAATCAGATTTTAAAAAACTTTTATATAATAGATTTATCCAACATGCCTTGTTTAAACACATTTATCAAACACCTAGTATAAAGATCAAAAGTAAATAGTATTAAGTATTGCAGAAGTAAATGAAAAATGCTTTGAAACACAATGGTTTTCAGTCAACCTAAAGCATTATTGAGCATATATAATATATTTATTTTTTAAAATTATTCTTTAAATATGAAATATAAACACAGAACAAAATTCAAATGCTACAAAGGGACACAAAGAAAAGAAATGTGCCTCTGACTCTGATCCCTATTTCCCTTCGCGGGAGGTGACCATTAGTACTAGTCTCTTGTGTATCTACACAGAAATAATATTGAATACATTTGACACTTGACATTTTCAGAAGAGCTTGGTGTTTTTCATTTAGAAATGCAGCATTACATTTGAGGGAGCCTTTACCTTTTGACTCTTTAGGGATGAACATGAGAATGAGGGATTATCATCCAAGGATGATAAAAAAGAATCACCTTCAGTTACAGAGTTTTTCTTGTAAGAACCCTTCTGGTCAAAATAGCTAATGATGCCTAGAACCAATCTCAGCCATTATCTTCTATATTCAACCCACAGAGAATTTCCTGGGCCTAGTTTCCTTCTTCTTCTGGGCAGCTAGCACCTTGCAAACCCACTAGGAAAGGATAGGCCTCCCTGAGAGAGAAGAGCTGTAGTTCAGTCAAGAAAAGATATAATTTCCAGGAGACCCATTTAGAACTTCCTGTTGAACTTCCTATTTAATTGCTTGGGGCTTCCCAGGTGGCACTAGTGGTAAAGAATCTGCCTGCCAACGCAAGGAGATGTGAGAGATGTGGGTCGCTCCCTGGGTCGAGAAGATCCTCTGGATAAGGAAAGGGCAACCCATTCCAGTATTCTTGCCTGAATAATCCCATGGACAGAGGATCCTGGCAGGCTGCAGTCCATAGACTCACAAAGAGTCAGACACGACTGAAGGGACTTAGCATGCACATAAGCATTTCATTACTTAATTCATTTGTTTTGTGTTTAACCGCTCAGTTGTGTCCCATTCTTTGCGATCCTGTGGACTGCAGCCCACCAGGCTCCTCCATCCATGGGGGTTCTTCAGGCAAGAATACTGGAGTGGGTTGACATTTCCTACTCCATTACTTAATTCATTTAACAGGGCTTTATTAATGATCAACAGTGTGCTAGGCACTGTTATCACTAGGATAAATAAAATAATGTGCCGTTATTTGAAGAGCTCAGAGTCTAATCCAGCCTCTGATTTTTGCAAATGAGGCAACAGAGAAATTGATTTCGACTTGCCACATCATGAAGTGGTAGAGCGGTGGTGGGGGACAGAGTCTCCTGATACCTAATCTGTCATGCTTCTCACCATAAATTTAAACATCTCATCCAGAATCCAACTTTGTTTACTAGGAATGCCTCTTCCCCTGTGAATCAATTTATACTAACTGGAGTTTTCTTTCAGATGTTAACAAAATGGGGAATGCCGTGTCATTAAAAGTTGACATAATTCTCCGAAACTCACTTCACCTATGACTTAAGCAGCATTATTTAACTTGACCAACTCTTCCATAGCTAATGGGAATTCACTGGTTATAGCTTTAAAGTGGTACATTATTTTCTAGGTTATATCTTCAACCAAGACATTCTTATACTTACAAAGCTGCAGTCCTAATCACTGATCTTAAAGAGTTTCCTACATAGTATTGCATCCAGAGAATTTTGAAAACTCTAATGCAAATACATTGGATATACATTGAAGGATTTATCACTCATGTTTCTTCCAAAATAGTTGTAGTTATGTCTATAGTGTTTTGGAAAACTTTGCGGAAAAAATGTTTAAAATAAGATATGGAACTTTCTTCTTTTATCCCCATCAATTTAATGATACTATATTCTGTGTTTAATTCTGTTAGTTTTTTTTTAGCTGAACTTTTTACTTAGTAGAAATTGTAGAAATGTACTTGTAAGAAATAACACAGAGAGATCTGTACCGTTTACCCAGTTTCCCCGAATAATAACCTTTTGCAGGACCTTGGTACAGTACTAAAGCCAATGTTGACATTAATATAGACAAGATGCAAAACAGTTCTTTCCCTGCTAGAAGCCCTTTTGTTACTCTTTTGTAATAGCACACACTTCTTCCTCCCTCCCCTGCACCTGCCCCATTTCTTTCTATCTCTGGAAATCGCTAATCTGTTCCCCATTTCTATAATTTTGTCATTTCAAAAATATATAAACAGAATCAGAATTATATGCAATCTTTTGGCTTTTTTCATTCAGCATAATTTTCTAGAGTTCATTCAAGTAGTGTGTAATTATTTTTTTCTTTCTTTTTTTTGCTGAATAGTATTGCATGGTGTAAATGTATCATAGTTCATTTAATCAATCACACATTGAACATTGGAGCCATTTATAGTTTGGACTGCTACAATATTTGTGTACAGGTTTTTCTGTGACTGTAAATTTTCATTTCTCTGAGATTAATGCCCAAAGAATACAAATCTCTGGGTCATATAAGAGTACATATTTAAATTTATAAATCCTAAAATGTTTTTCCATAGTAAATGTACCATTTAATCTCTTACCATCAATATATGAATGGTCCAGTTTTTCCACATCCTTGATATCATTTGGTTTTGTCCCTTTTTTACTTAGTGTAGAGATAACTCAATTTTGTTTCATTTTGCATTTCCCTGTGGTTAATGATGCTGAGCATCTTTTTATGTGTTCATTTCCCATCTGTTTATCCTCCTTGGTGAAGTATCTTTTCATATCTTTTGCCTATTTTCTAATTGGGCTGTTTTTTTAATACTGAGTTTTGAGAGGTCATGAAATTAAAAGACACTTACTCCTTGGAAGGAAAGTTATGACCAACCTAGATAGCATATTCAAAACCAGGGACATTACTTTGCTGACTAAGGTCCGTCTAGTCAAGGCTATGATTTTTTCCAGTGGTCATATATGGATGTGAGAGTTGGACTGTGAAGAAGGCTGAGCACCAAAGAATTGATGCTTTTAAACTATGGTGTTAGAGAAGACTCTTGAGAGTCCCTTGGACTGCAAGGAGATCCAACCAGTCCATTCTGAAGGAGATCAGCCCTGGGTGTTCTTTGGAAGGAATGATGCTGAAGCTGAAGCTCCAGTACTTTGGCCACCTCATTGGAAGAGTTGACTCATTAGAAGAGACTCTGATGCTGGGAGGGATTGGGGGCAGGAGGAGAAGGGGACGACAAAGGATGAGATGGCTGGATGGCATCACTGACTCGATGGACATGAGTTTGGGTGAACTCCGGGAGTTGGTGATGGACAGGGAGGCCTGGCGTGCTATAATTTATGGGGTCACAAAGAGATGGACACGACTGCGTGACTGAACTGAACTGAGCTATATATTTTAAATAACAATCCTTTATCAGATAAGTGGTGTACAACTCTTTTCTCCTAGTATGTAGCTAGTCTTTCTGTTCTCTGAACAAGGTCTTTCACAGAACAAAAGTCTTTATGTTGACAAGGCCCAAATTGATCTATGTTTCCTTTTATAGATTGTCTTTTTGGAGTCACATCTAAGGTCCCTTCACCAAACATGCTTCCTGATGAATTTTTCAATTTTTTTCTAAAAGTTTTATGGCGTTATGTCTCACATTTAAATCTATGGCTCACTTGGAGTTCATTTTTTGTGTAAATCTTTACACAAAATTATAAAAAATGAGGTCTAGGTCAAAGTTCTTATTTTTTTCTCTCTTATGGGTGTCCAGTTCCTGTAGCACCATTCCTCCACTGATGTGCTTTTGTACCCTTGTCAAAAATCAGTTGAGCATATTTGTGGAGGCCTATTTCTGAGTCCTGATCTGTTGCATTGATCTGCATGTGTTGCTCTGTAACCACATTATCCTGACTGCTGTAGCTGGAAGAAATGACTTAACACCAGGCAGAGAGAGCCCACCCATTTTAATTTTTAAATATCTTTTACTTGTTCTAAGACCTCTTCCTTTCCACAAAACATTTTTAGAATAAGCTGGACTGTGACCACAAAAAAACTGTGCTGTTGATAGAAATTGCATTAATAATGAATAAATTAGAATTTTTAGATTGCATATGTAATGTTAATTTAGTTAAAACCGGTAATGGCATTCTTAAAGAAGACAATTTAATTTCTTTTGTAGTCTCATTTTAGGTCTTATTTTCTAAAGTGATGGCCATGTTTATGATTTTTAAATCACTGAACAAATATTAATTGGTCATTTCTCTTCAGATATAACTTGGACATCTTCTTTTCATTGCCAAAATTGAAACTTCTTTTCCATAGGAGTAACACATTCTTGATTTGGGTGTATAACTTTCAAGTTCTAAATCATTGTTATGGTTTTGAATTTTAAAATTATTTGAAGAGTTCTTTGTAGAATTTTAAAAGACCCTCCCCCATTAGATTTCTCTTTACAAGACTCCTAAACTTACTGCCTTAAGGAAAGTATGGTTTACCTCTTCTGTCGTTTTAAACAAATGCATTTCCCCAAAGAGCAAAATAGAATATGCCCCCAAATCTTTGAGGTTTAGGTTATTGGAGCTCAGGATGTGTTTGTTAGTCATAAATAGCAAAGCAAAAGTTTTTAAATGAGAACTTTTGTGCATTCTCATGCTTTGATCTTTGATTCTGAAAACTAAAATCTTAAAAATTACAAAAAGAATCTGGTAAACCTCTTAATATTAAAAAAAGCACTTGAAAACTTACTATTAGGGATTTAAAAAAAGAGAAAAGGACTGTTAAACTGATGAGAGGAAGAGAAAATGTCACCTTGTTGCTTTTGGGTGTGGGAAAAGGGAATGAGATCATACTTTCATTTCTGTCTTGCTTTCTCAAGATAAGCTTTTCCACCCTTGTTTCTGCTTCATGTTTCAGGGTGGAAGCACCAAAAAAAAAGCAACCTGGCTCTCTTTCCCATCCTGTTTATATTCTAAATTGGCTTTTATTGTTTTAATAAATATATCACTGGCAGCCTATAAACATAAGTGGTTGCACTCAGAAAGCAGGAATTTGAAAATCACAGTCCAGTTATACTACCTTAAACACAATTAACACAATTACTTCTCAATAAGGAAAACTTGCCTATATCATAGAAATGTAGCTCATAGTTTTAATATAATTATTACAGTGAAATTTATTACTACTAAGTATTGCCTTTAGAGTTCTGAAAGGATAAAAGTGTAATCCAAGAGTAGTAAGCCAAGACATCATTCAAAAATAAAGGTATTAGGCAGTTCCTGTAAATATAAAAGAACTAATAGAAAAGAGAAATACTTGAAAGTGAAATTCAGCCAATTGAAAAATAGGGCAATATTAAGATTTTAAGAATTGAGAAGTCTTGGTAAAAGGATGTGTGATGATCATTCAAACTATTTAAATACAGAATTAATACTGAAAAAAATTAGTACCACTAATATCAGTGATTTTTTTCTTCCCCACCTACTCCTTTGTTTAGGTAATAGTCACACTATAGCAAAAACTATTCTCTGATGGAAAGAAAGTGTAATTTAAGGAAAAATGCAGTATAATGGTACTACTCACCATAAACAGATACTCCAACTTCTTTCTTCCCATATAGCTTATCAGCATTTTAAAAATTATGTCTAATGAGAGACTCTTTAATGCTCATTCTCTAAAGCCAGGAACTGTCAGAGCCAGTGAGCCTACTATAGTCTGCCCCATCAAAAGAACCCTGCTAATGGCTTTAGCCAATTTCTGAGCTAACAGTACCTAGGAGAGGGATAAACTGGGAGAAGTAAGAAGTTACTTTGTATGGACAACTTTTTGCTAACAGTGAGTTATAACAGGCAAGGACCACAAAAGCCATTTGATTTATGGCAGAATTAATTAGAATGAGACTTTTTAGCTGGACCAGGGTTACCAGACTGCCAAATAAAATACTGAGCAAGCAAGACTGGTCAGTTACAATTCAGTCTCTAGAAATCTGAGCCAGCAGTTGTGTTATGTTTATGGATTCAGCTTCATCCTTGAAATACAGTTGGGGTTATCTCAGCAAAAATAAAAGTTACGGGCTATCTCCCAGACATTTGAATAGCAAGGGCATATAACACTGTGTAAGACCGTGGTTATTTTTGCAGCCAATCTTAAGGATAAATCTACATTGTATTCAGGATGCTGTGTTGGGCCAAACTTAACAATGGCTATTATGTGTAGAAAATAGCAACCATTGTTGTTGCCCTAAGCTTTCTCTGGAGATTAAAAAGCATTTTTAATTAACCTAATAAAACCCTATGGAACAACAGACTAGTTCCAAATAGGAAAAGGAGTATGTCAAGGCTGTATATTGTCACCCTGCTTATTTAACTTATATGCAGAATACATCATCAGACTGGAAGAAACACAAGCTGGAATCAAGATTGCTGGGAGAAATATCAATAACCTCAGATATGCAGATGACACCACCCTTATGGCAGAAAGTGAAGAGGAACTAAAGAGCCTCTTGATGAAAGTGAACGAGGAGAGTGAAAAAGTTGGCTTAAAGTTCAACATTCAGAAAATGAAGATCATGGCATCTGGTCCCATCACTTCATGGGAAATAGATGGGAAACAGTGTCAGACTTTATTTTTGGGGGGCTCCAAAATCACTGCAGATGGTGATTGCAGCCATGAAAAAGACGTTTACTCCTTGGAAGGAAAGTTGTGACCAACCTAGATAGCATATTGAAAAGCAGAGACATTATTTTGCCAACAAAGGTCCATCTAGTCAAGGCTATGGTTTTTCCAGTGGTCACGTATGGATGTGAGAGTTGGACTGTAAGAAAGCTGAGCGCCGAAGATTTGAAAAAATCACTGATATTAGTTGTACTAATTTTTTTCAGTATTAATTCTGTGGAGTTGGAGAAGACTCTTGAGAGTCCCTTGGACTGCAAGGAGATTCAACAAGTCAATCCTAAAGGATATCAGTCCTGGGTGTTCATTGGGAGGACTGATGCTAAAATTGAAACTCCAATAATTTGGCCACCTCCTGTGAAGAGTTGACTCATTGGAAAAGACTCTGATGCTGGGAAGGATTGGGGGCAGGAGAAGAAGGGGACGACAGAGGATGAGATGGCTGGATGGCATCACTGACTCGATGGATGTGAGTTTCGGTGAACTCCAGGAGGTGGTGATGGACAGGGAGGCTGGCATGCTGCAATTCATGGAGTGGCAAAGTCGGACACAACTGAGAGACTGAACTGAACTGAACTGAACTGAGTAAAACCCTAATGGCAACATAACCAAAGAAATTAACATAACCAGAGGAGTGGATAGAAGCAGAAAACCTAATGCAATTGTTAAGTTATCTTGGCAAAGGAACCCTAAAGTATGTAAAGTCAGTGACTGTTTCCTTATCTAAAAAGGCAATTCCAAAACTATAAACACACACTTTCGGATTCTTCTGATAGATCTTTAAGGTGGCTGTTTCATGACAGGCTCCCAAAGAAATGGAATTTATCTGTGGTGTATTTTGAAAGTGTATATATATGTGTTTGCAAGAATTAAGGAAAGAATTAGACTGACAGAGTGCCTAGTGGTCGTTGAAGTGACCTTTAGCTACTTTAAAGACTTTTGTTAGACAACAAGGCAACACTTTTCCTCTGGAAACATGTCTCCACAATAATAGCAGAAGTCAGAAAGTATTCCACATGCAAATATATCTAAACCTCTTCGTGAATGTATTTAACACTTTGAAGTGATAGCTACATCTGGTAACAAGTATAAACCAGCATCTTATAAACTCTGGCTTCACATTACCACTTATCTGAATTAGTCATGTAAGGGGTTTTATAAGTCTTCCTAAGAACTGACAAGGTTAATCTTGGGCTAGGGCAGGCAGGCAGGAAATGCTGAAGCAGCTCTTCCCTTTGAAGGTTTTGTGATTGCTTGTGAGATCAAAAAGTAGTTGTTCTAAAGTTAAGAAAGCTAAAGCATTGAGATCATGACAGCTAAATGAGACTTTTTTTTTCTTTGTGTGGCAACTTTGAAGAAAAACTTGATAAAATTCAGAGTTCTTTATACTTTAGATGTGTATAAGAGACAGCCCACTAGGAAAGGATAGGCCTCCCTGAGAGAGAAGAGCTGTAGTTCAGTCAAGAAAAGATATAATTTCCAGGAGACCCATTTAGAACTTCCTGTTGAACTTCCTATTTAATTGCTTGGGGCTTCCCAGGTGGCACTAGTGGTAAAGAATCTGCCTGCCAACGCAAGGAGATGTGAGAGATGTGGGTNTTATTTTCTAAAGTGGAGAATTAAAAAATCATTTCAGCTGCCAAATATGATAATGGATTCAGTGCCACTAGAAAGACGTAACCTACCATTTCTTTGGCTGGATTAACTCTAAAGCATCATTCTATTTTGTAGTTTACCCAATAGGAGTAGATATCTTTTATGTTTATTTATATGATTTGCATTAAAAGTGCTACAGGTTTGTTCTTGATTATGTAAAACCACACAGCCAATGACAGTGAATTTAATTCCTTTAGGATGCAATGTTATTATCACATATTATTTAACATAATTTTTTTTCATTTGAAAGTAAATATTTATTCCTGAATTTTTTCTTCCATTTTGTTGAGACATAATTAACATACAGCATGATGATTTGGCTTACATACCTCAAGAAATGATGATCACAGTAAGTTTAGTGAACATCTATTATCTCATATAGATAAATATAAAAGAGAAAGAAAAAAAATTTATTCCTCGGAAGGGGGGGGTTCAAGATTGGGAACTCATGTACACTTGAGATGAAAAATAAATAAATTAATTAATTAATTAAAAAATTTATTCCTCATGAAGAGGACTCTTATGATTTGCTCTCTTAACAACTTTCGTATATAACACACAGCAATGTTTATTTCTCATATTGTACATTACATCCCTAGTACTTATTTATTTTAGAGTTGGAAGTTTGTACCTTTTGATTACTTTCATCCAATCTTTCCTCCCCCACCCTCCTTAATAGACAGTTATTGAGTGCCTACTGTGTGTCAGGCACTGTACTCAATACTAGAGATAGATTGGTGAAAAGACAAATCACTGCCCTTATAGAGCTTAATAAATATTAAAGATGAAATAGAGAATTTTTAAATCTTTTAATCTGTCACTCAGATTTTAAAGACATACATTGAATGAGTTTTGAGAACTCTTGCACATTTTGCCTGAAGTTTGAGCAGGGAAAATTTGACCATTTGCTTGGAATATATATGGCAATAAGCTGGAAGATGATAATTAAAGCAAATTAGTTTTTTGATTCTTGCTTTTATTTTTCATTTATCAGTGTTACAATTAGACCCCTTGAGTAACTGAGGAATGTTACTGATTTAACTTCTGGATTTCTTCTTTAGGATGGTCTTAATTTATACAAAGGGATGTGAATAGACATAGTAATTTTGAAAATTAAAATACGGCATTTATAAACACCATCTTCACTCATTGGAAGAATTATAGAATACTTAATATATTTAATGTTCACCATGGAAAGGGAATGTATTGCTCAGTTATTTTTGCCTATGCGAGTAGTACAAGAGCTGACTCAAAGGAGATGACATGATGGTTCCTGTCCTGAAGTGAAATAAGATGATGGGGTTGTGGTGGAAAAATGATGTGGTCATGCCCATATTTGCTCACATCTCTTGTTCATTTCCTTTTATAGAGGAAAACCAAAGAGAGTCTCATTTCTTATTTTTTAAAGTTTCCTTTTTGTATTTTCTTTTCATACCGTTTTCCTTTTTTCCCCTTACAATTGCATTATCATAATTTGCAATTCATTGGGTCAAATTGTGCTTTGAAATACTGTAAGTACCCCTTAGAATGGTCACAGTAGGGACATTATACCCACTTTAGGCAATCGATTACATATATGGACATAGACATCCTGAGCTCCTTGGGTGTAAAATGCAGGTTTCATAAATCTTTCTATTTCCTGGTGCCAAATAGTACAGTGCCTTTTATGGAGTGGATGTTCATTTAGTGTTTGTGCAATGAATGAATATGAGCCAGGAATTTTATTTTTGTTTTCCAAAATACCAAATACTTTATAAGCTCAAGGAATTTTTAAAAGACTTATTATGGAAAATTTTAAACATACAAAATAAAATAGCATAAGGAATCCCCTCAGTTTCAACAGTTTATCAATATCTGATGTTCTTATATTTTATCCTTTCTCTCCCCTTCTTTTATTTAGTGATTTTTAAAAATATTTATTTTCTTTATTTGACTGCATCAGGTCTTAGCTGTGGCATGTGGGATCTTAGATCTTCATTGTGGCATGTGGGAACGTTTAGTTGCAGCATGCAGAATCTTTAGTTGCGGCATGTGGAATCTTTAGTTGAGACATGAGTACACTTAGATGTCACATGAAGGATCTAATTACCTGACCAGGGATCCAGCCCAGTTCCCCTCCTTTGAGAGCCTGGACTCCTAACCATTGTACCTCCAGGGAAGTCCCTCCCCTTCATCTTTATTGTTGTTTGGGATTTGCTTTAAAATAACCTACTTATTATTTCACACATAAATACTATAGTGTTCTTCATTTTTTAATATTTTAAAATAGTAATAATTTCTGCATTTCATACAGAGTTTAACTTTCAGACTCTTTCTTCTCTAGTGTATGTGTCAGAGAAGGAGACTCCTATTGATTATAAGAAGAAAAATCCATTTGCTACATATAAGCTGGATATTTTTAAGTAGTTTTGTAACAAATATATTGCCTTTCTTAATCTTTTAAAAAACATATTAAAAGTTTGTAAAAACTACATTATCATGATAAGCCCCTATCTCAGGGACATGAACCTGATTCTGCAAAATGTTCAGAATTGATATTAATGAATTAGCTTTTATTTTAACAATTAAACAGCACAGAATGCATGTTAAAACTTATTCTGGTAATTGCATTCTCAATTTTGAAATGTCTTCTTAAAAACCTATGGATTTTATGTTTTATTGTTTCTCTAAAATTGGATGACTCCATCATAAATATTAGTAAATAAAGCACTAGTTATCAATAAAGAAGTATGCCACAGAGTCCCTTGGAGATCTTGTTTAGTAACACTAAGATGTTCTTTGCTTTTTCAGTGTACTGACAAAAGCAATAGTGGGTAAAACTGCTGGTGCCTTAGCATTCAAGGCAGTGGCCCCACACTGTATTAGTAATCTTTGTATTCAACACCATACCCATCCTGTTAGAAAAAGACAGACACCATGTAGTTCATTAATGAATATTCTTGATTAAGAAGGAAAAATTGATTTTATTAAATCTCAACTCTTGAGTATACATCTTTTCAATAGTGTGTTTTATGAGATGGAAATACATAAAAAAATTTCTGCTGCATATGGATGTACAGTGATTGCCCTGAGGAAAAGAACTTGTGCAGTTGTTTGAATTGCAAGCTAAACTAGCTGCGTTTTTTAAAAAACAGAAAACAAATTTTACTTAAAAGAGCAGACGACGCATTAACTGATTATTCAGAGCTGAATATTTGGCATATACATTATCAAAAATGAATTGTGTGCTAGTCACTGCAAAGAAAACAACTGAGGGTATTTGTCGCCAATGATAAAGATTTCACACAAAACTTCAAATTCTTGAAAACTTGCATCAGCCACCATGCATCAATACTTTGACTTTTCTAATGAAGTCGGGGGTATTTTTAATGAAAGCGACTTGTTAGATATTGTAAAATGAAGTGTGACAACATTTGGATGATCTGTATTAGTTCCATATGATCTGTGCATGATGTTGTGAAATCACACATTTAAAATCAATCAATCAAGTAAAAGGTCCATTTAAACTACAAGACAAACCAATGGGTTTCAGTGTAACAGTATGAAAAAGTCATTGATTTGGTATCAGATTCCACACTGCAACTAACATTTAAGAAACTATAGCTGCCCCAGTTTTGGCGTGGTATTAAGAAGAATATCTATAGTTAGCCGGAAAGGCTCCTAAAACACTTCCTTTTTCCAAACAATATATCTGTGAAAGTGAAAGTGAAGTTTCTCAGTCGTGTCCGACTCTTTGCCGCCCGTGGACTGTGGCCCACCAAGCTCCTCCATCCATGGGATTCTCCAGGCAAGAATACTGGAGTGGGTTGCCATTTCCTTTTCCAAGGGATCTTCCTGACCCAGGGATCGAACCCAGGTCTCGAACCCAGGTCTCCCACATTGCAGGCAGACGCTTTAACCTCTGTACCACCATATCTGTAGGAGGCCACATTTTCTTCCTATACTTGAATCATATGGGATGGGAGGTGGGAGGAGGTTCAGGATTGGGAACTCATGTACACCCATGGCGGATTCATGTCAATGTATGGCAAAACCAATACAGTATTGTAAAGTAAAATAAAGTAAAAATAAAAATTAAATAAAAAGCAGAGACAGCACTTTGCCAAAAAGAAAAAACAACAACAACAACATTGCAACAGGCTGAATGCAGAAGCAGATATGAAAATCCAGCCTAAATTAAACAAAAATGTAAGCATCCTCTTCTCACTTTTTTTTTTTTCTGCAAAATCTTTATTTCTTTTTGGCTCAGGACTTGAGTGAGGGCCCCAGGGTGGTTAAAAAAAAACTGCCTAGTGGCTGCAGGGAGTGGTTCAGGCAGCAGCCCTGACTTCAGGGGGATGCAGAGGTGCCCCTCAAAGACCAGTGGGCTCTAGAGACTCCAGTTGTTTTTGAGGGTGAGTCCTTGGAAGAACTACTGGCTCAGCTTCACATCCCCCCACCCCGCCCCAAGTCTGTGGGGGTTGGGGATGGGGCTGATCAGGTGGTTGTAATCTACTTGATGAGTTTCATTTACTCCTCCAGGAAATAGCTCTCTAGGAAGTCACAGGGATTGTAGTCTGTGCAGCCAGAACCCAGGGCATGCAGGTCCACGGGGTCTGGCTCAGGTTCTTCTCCAGGGCCGTGGCAATTTCCTTATCGTCTAGAGTTTTATTCCATTCATCTTTGGGACGGCTTCTATACGTCCTAGAAGAGAGCATGGGATACTGTGCGGGTTTTGTATTTTCAAGAGACGCTGTGCACCCTTGCCCTTTCCACAGTGGACTCATGGAAGAAGTGGTCCACGCCCTCTAGAGCCACATCTTTGTGGTGGAAATAGAAGCCCAGAGAGAGGTAGGTGTAGGGGGACCCAGATGCAGGATGACCTAATGCTTGACTGCAGCTTTCATCTCAGTGAAATAATTCTGACCAATCTGGGAGCTCATGGTTGATAAGCAGTAAGGAGCAAAACCTCAAAAACAAAAAAAAAGGTGTTGATTGATTCCAGAGGCCAAGGATGGCAGAGTGGTTGGTTCCTAAGATTATGACTGAAAAAGAGGTTGAGGGTGACCAGAATCTGGGAAAGGGGGCGTCCCTGGATCTGTTGCATCCAAACACTGTTGAAGCAAGAAAAATCTACAGGAGTGCCGCATGCACTGTCTCCCCCCACTGATTTTTTAAGATAGTTTTCATTTTTAAATGTTATTTATATTCAGATGCAGCAGGTTTATCATTGTTTTTAAATAAATATCTTTAAAATTTCCTAGTTGTAGTTTCTAATATGATAATAAACACTAATTTAACCCACATATTCAAAAGCTCTTTGAGATCCTCAGGTCCTGAGGCCAAAAAGTTTAGGAGATGCTGAGTTAATTGGGTTTTTTGGTTTGTTTCCTGTCCTTTCCTGTTTCCTTTCCTTTCCTACCCTTTTTTTGAATGAGAGACCCTCGGAACAGGAAGATCTGGAGCACTTGAGTTATTTCTTTATATGATTTTAATAGCTATGAACAGAACACAGATGTCTTTCCCCCATTTCATTGAGATATAATTGACGTACAAAATTGTATTAGTTTAAGGTATACAGTGAGATGATTTAATGTATGTATATATTGTGAAATGTTTCCTACAGGTCTAGTTAACATCCACTACCCCACAGTTTCACTTTTTTTCCCCTGTGATGAGAACTTTTAAGATCTACTTGCTTAGCAACTTTGAAATACACAATTCAGTATTGTTAACTATGTATAGTCACCATAGATATCTTCCAAATCTGTTCCTTATCCCATGTGTAGTTCAGTTGATAATCTGGAGGACCCGTGCTTTAAATCCTTTTATTTCAACCTTTTGTTTTAGGGCATTAAGATAAGGTATATGATTTAATATGTAGTAAGACATCCTGTTTTTAAATGTTGATTACTTTGTTATGCAAATACAGAGCCAACAAATATTTTCTGTTGTAGAGATACCCCTTGGAATATTGAAATTAAGATGTTCGTGTGGCTTATTTCTCCCTCAAATCATCACGTAAACCAGATCTACTTGATTGCTAAAACTGACACATCCACTCAACAGGAAGTTTGTGTACCTCAGACTGTTCTTAGTATAAACTTCCTAAACTCTCTGATGTAGCCCAAAATTACAGCAGCAATATCCTGCATCTTAATTTGATACCTGTTTTATGTTAGATCCCTTTGCATTATTTGCTTGTTTGTTTTATAACTCATGAAGATGGGTACAGTCCTATTCCATTAAAGAACAATAGATGAGTGTTATTGAGGTGTGGCATTAAGTACAGTGGGAGAGGCCTCCGTTGTATGTGTCAGACATGGAAAGAATATACCCAGTACTGGGTGTGGTGGAGAGAGGATGACGTTTGAATGAAAGTTGGAAGGGACTTTAAAAATACTACATCTAGGTCTTGTGTCCTAACTGTGGATTAAACCAACCCATCTATGAAACTCATGAAATTTTGGGTGTGCCTCTTTCCTTCCTTTCCACCCAGGAGGGTGTGTAGGTCCACAGGTGCATGTGTCTGAACTTTTAACTTTATGGATTTGTTGGTAACATCTGAGAGAGAGCGTGAGCTTTATGTGTACAGATAAAACACAGGTTGGTTTCCATTGGCTTTCCCCAGCATTCATCATGATGGATTTGGAATGAAGTATAAAAGTTGTTTCATTCTGTGGCCTGCCTATAAAAATGTGAAATGTATTACACAACTCTTGCCACCTTCTATTTCCAAGCCAGTTATCATTACTCATAGTAAAAACAAATGCTGTTCACACATATAGTCACACACGTGCACAAACACAAACACTGATACCATCCCTCCACCAGCCCTGCACACCTGTGCATAACTCTTATGATGAGACATTTAGAAAATTACTGAAACTGGCTGAACTACTGATGGGATACAACAGTTTTAGGAAATGTCCTGGTATTTTACCAAGAAGTGCGTACTCAGTGTTGCTCAATTGTGTCCGACTCTTTCCTACTCTAGGGGATCTTCCTGACCCAGGGATCAAACCCACTTTTCCTGCATTGACAGGCAGATTCTTTACTGCTGCGCTATCTGGGAAGCCCCTTACTAAGTAGAAGACACCCGGTTTTTAAAAGGAGTATCCATTCCTAGAACTTGTCACAATATTTTGCTGTTGAAATGAATTCTATTATGTTATGATGCTGCTGCTGCTGCTAAGTCACTTCAGTCGTGTCTGACTCTGTGCGACCCCACAGATGGCAGCCCACCAGGCTCCCCCGTCCCTGGAATTCTCCAGGCAAGAAAACTGGAGTGGGTTGCCATTTCCTTCTCCAGTGCATGAAAGTGAAAAGTGAAAGTGAAGTCGTTCAGTCATGTCCGACTCTTTGAGACCCCGTGGACTGCAGCCTACCAGGCTTCTCCATCCATGGGATTTTCCAGGCAAGAGTACTGGAGTCGGGTGCCATTGCCTTCTCCGATGAATAGACTTTAAAATCAGTGCTTGGGTGTTGACAGATTTCACTGTGATCAAAGATAAGCCTTAGAGTTCAGAAAGCTAGAAAGCATATACATTTCAGATGACCGTGAAAGCAAAAGGCAAGGGATCTGTTTCTGGGTAGCATGATCATTGAAGTTCATAGTACTTGGGACAGTGTTGTAAGGTGATAAGTGTAGCCAAAGAAAAGGTAAGGCAGGGGAAACCAAATATTTCTGGCCTGACACTGATGCTGTTTTCTTAGTGGAGGCAATGACCTGTGCCCCAGTTTTCCCTGGAAAAGCCTGATAATATATATACGTATGCCCTTTCTTCTAGTTAGCTCAAGGTGCTTGAGCGTAGCTTACTACCTCACATAATCCTTGACTGGCCATAGGCAGCTAGAGCTATCCTTGTTTCACAGACGGTGAAACTGAGACCCGGGAAAGTTGGAGAGGCTTCCTTTAGTGAGTCAGCAATGAAAACAGATGGAAAAACACATCCTCTGGCTCTGACGCTCTATGCCTTCTGTTTTGGATTGTGTTGTCTTTTGATACTTCATGCAGTTTTTGTGATTGGTGAAATAAAGTGCTTGCATTAAGGAGACAGAGTATAATCCAGTGTCTACTAATGGTGGTTAGTGACGAGAATAGGAGTACACTCTTGCCTCCTAATGTGATGTGTCCCTATCCTTTTTATAAGCGAGTGTAACACGAATCATCTCCTTATTCTGAGAATTCAATATGTTATCTTAAAATGTTTCACTTTGTTTTATATTATTTACAAAGGCCTGGTGGATCTATTATCTCACTTTCATACTTGTTAAGTAGATAGAGCAGATGGTATTATGCATATAATATACCAGATAGATGATAACAGTGGCTGCCACTTGCTGAGCCCCTTGCTGGAACCAGACCCTGTTATGTACTTGTCTCATTTAATCATCATCAACACCCTTTGAAGTACGTGGAATTAGATCCACTTTTATAAATATGAACCTGGGTCTTGGAGAAGCTAAGTTGTGTGATCAANAAAAAAAACTGCCTAGTGGCTGCAGGGAGTGGTTCAGGCAGCAGCCCTGACTTCAGGGGGATGCAGAGGTGCCCCTCAAAGACCAGTGGGCTCTAGAGACTCCAGTTGTTTTTGAGGGTGAGTCCTTGGAAGAACTACTGGCTCAGCTTCACATCCCCCCACCCCGCCCCAAGTCTGTGGGGGTTGGGGATGGGGCTGATCAGGTGGTTGTAATCTACTTGATGAGTTTCATTTACTCCTCCAGGAAATAGCTCTCTAGGAAGTCACAGGGATTGTAGTCTGTGCAGCCAGAACCCAGGGCATGCAGGTCCACGGGGTCTGGCTCAGGTTCTTCTCCAGGGCCGTGGCAATTTCCTTATCGTCTAGAGTTTTATTCCATTCATCTTTGGGACGGCTTCTATACGTCCTAGAAGAGAGCATGGGATACTGTGCGGGTTTTGTATTTTCAAGAGACGCTGTGCACCCTTGCCCTTTCCACAGTGGACTCATGGAAGAAGTGGTCCACGCCCTCTAGAGCCACATCTTTGTGGTGGAAATAGAAGCCCAGAGAGAGGTAGGTGTAGGGGGACCCAGATGCAGGATGACCTAATGCTTGACTGCAGCTTTCATCTCAGTGAAATAATTCTGACCAATCTGGGAGCTCATGGTTGATAAGCAGTAAGGAGCAAAACCTCAAAAACAAAAAAAAAGGTGTTGATTGATTCCAGAGGCCAAGGATGGCAGAGTGGTTGGTTCCTAAGATTATGACTGAAAAAGAGGTTGAGGGTGACCAGAATCTGGGAAAGGGGGCGTCCCTGGATCTGTTGCATCCAAACACTGTTGAAGCAAGAAAAATCTACAGGAGTGCCGCATGCACTGTCTCCCCCCACTGATTTTTTAAGATAGTTTTCATTTTTAAATGTTATTTATATTCAGATGCAGCAGGTTTATCATTGTTTTTAAATAAATATCTTTAAAATTTCCTAGTTGTAGTTTCTAATATGATAATAAACACTAATTTAACCCACATATTCAAAAGCTCTTTGAGATCCTCAGGTCCTGAGGCCAAAAAGTTTAGGAGATGCTGAGTTAATTGGGTTTTTTGGTTTGTTTCCTGTCCTTTCCTGTTTCCTTTCCTTTCCTACCCTTTTTTTGAATGAGAGACCCTCGGAACAGGAAGATCTGGAGCACTTGAGTTATTTCTTTATATGATTTTAATAGCTATGAACAGAACACAGATGTCTTTCCCCCATTTCATTGAGATATAATTGACGTACAAAATTGTATTAGTTTAAGGTATACAGTGAGATGATTTAATGTATGTATATATTGTGAAATGTTTCCTACAGGTCTAGTTAACATCCACTACCCCACAGTTTCACTTTTTTTCCCCTGTGATGAGAACTTTTAAGATCTACTTGCTTAGCAACTTTGAAATACACAATTCAGTATTGTTAACTATGTATAGTCACCATAGATATCTTCCAAATCTGTTCCTTATCCCATGTGTAGTTCAGTTGATAATCTGGAGGACCCGTGCTTTAAATCCTTTTATTTCAACCTTTTGTTTTAGGGCATTAAGATAAGGTATATGATTTAATATGTAGTAAGACATCCTGTTTTTAAATGTTGATTACTTTGTTATGCAAATACAGAGCCAACAAATATTTTCTGTTGTAGAGATACCCCTTGGAATATTGAAATTAAGATGTTCGTGTGGCTTATTTCTCCCTCAAATCATCACGTAAACCAGATCTACTTGATTGCTAAAACTGACACATCCACTCAACAGGAAGTTTGTGTACCTCAGACTGTTCTTAGTATAAACTTCCTAAACTCTCTGATGTAGCCCAAAATTACAGCAGCAATATCCTGCATCTTAATTTGATACCTGTTTTATGTTAGATCCCTTTGCATTATTTGCTTGTTTGTTTTATAACTCATGAAGATGGGTACAGTCCTATTCCATTAAAGAACAATAGATGAGTGTTATTGAGGTGTGGCATTAAGTACAGTGGGAGAGGCCTCCGTTGTATGTGTCAGACATGGAAAGAATATACCCAGTACTGGGTGTGGTGGAGAGAGGATGACGTTTGAATGAAAGTTGGAAGGGACTTTAAAAATACTACATCTAGGTCTTGTGTCCTAACTGTGGATTAAACCAACCCATCTATGAAACTCATGAAATTTTGGGTGTGCCTCTTTCCTTCCTTTCCACCCAGGAGGGTGTGTAGGTCCACAGGTGCATGTGTCTGAACTTTTAACTTTATGGATTTGTTGGTAACATCTGAGAGAGAGCGTGAGCTTTATGTGTACAGATAAAACACAGGTTGGTTTCCATTGGCTTTCCCCAGCATTCATCATGATGGATTTGGAATGAAGTATAAAAGTTGTTTCATTCTGTGGCCTGCCTATAAAAATGTGAAATGTATTACACAACTCTTGCCACCTTCTATTTCCAAGCCAGTTATCATTACTCATAGTAAAAACAAATGCTGTTCACACATATAGTCACACACGTGCACAAACACAAACACTGATACCATCCCTCCACCAGCCCTGCACACCTGTGCATAACTCTTATGATGAGACATTTAGAAAATTACTGAAACTGGCTGAACTACTGATGGGATACAACAGTTTTAGGAAATGTCCTGGTATTTTACCAAGAAGTGCGTACTCAGTGTTGCTCAATTGTGTCCGACTCTTTCCTACTCTAGGGGATCTTCCTGACCCAGGGATCAAACCCACTTTTCCTGCATTGACAGGCAGATTCTTTACTGCTGCGCTATCTGGGAAGCCCCTTACTAAGTAGAAGACACCCGGTTTTTAAAAGGAGTATCCATTCCTAGAACTTGTCACAATATTTTGCTGTTGAAATGAATTCTATTATGTTATGATGCTGCTGCTGCTGCTAAGTCACTTCAGTCGTGTCTGACTCTGTGCGACCCCACAGATGGCAGCCCACCAGGCTCCCCCGTCCCTGGAATTCTCCAGGCAAGAAAACTGGAGTGGGTTGCCATTTCCTTCTCCAGTGCATGAAAGTGAAAAGTGAAAGTGAAGTCGTTCAGTCATGTCCGACTCTTTGAGACCCCGTGGACTGCAGCCTACCAGGCTTCTCCATCCATGGGATTTTCCAGGCAAGAGTACTGGAGTCGGGTGCCATTGCCTTCTCCGATGAATAGACTTTAAAATCAGTGCTTGGGTGTTGACAGATTTCACTGTGATCAAAGATAAGCCTTAGAGTTCAGAAAGCTAGAAAGCATATACATTTCAGATGACCGTGAAAGCAAAAGGCAAGGGATCTGTTTCTGGGTAGCATGATCATTGAAGTTCATAGTACTTGGGACAGTGTTGTAAGGTGATAAGTGTAGCCAAAGAAAAGGTAAGGCAGGGGAAACCAAATATTTCTGGCCTGACACTGATGCTGTTTTCTTAGTGGAGGCAATGACCTGTGCCCCAGTTTTCCCTGGAAAAGCCTGATAATATATATACGTATGCCCTTTCTTCTAGTTAGCTCAAGGTGCTTGAGCGTAGCTTACTACCTCACATAATCCTTGACTGGCCATAGGCAGCTAGAGCTATCCTTGTTTCACAGACGGTGAAACTGAGACCCGGGAAAGTTGGAGAGGCTTCCTTTAGTGAGTCAGCAATGAAAACAGATGGAAAAACACATCCTCTGGCTCTGACGCTCTATGCCTTCTGTTTTGGATTGTGTTGTCTTTTGATACTTCATGCAGTTTTTGTGATTGGTGAAATAAAGTGCTTGCATTAAGGAGACAGAGTATAATCCAGTGTCTACTAATGGTGGTTAGTGACGAGAATAGGAGTACACTCTTGCCTCCTAATGTGATGTGTCCCTATCCTTTTTATAAGCGAGTGTAACACGAATCATCTCCTTATTCTGAGAATTCAATATGTTATCTTAAAATGTTTCACTTTGTTTTATATTATTTACAAAGGCCTGGTGGATCTATTATCTCACTTTCATACTTGTTAAGTAGATAGAGCAGATGGTATTATGCATATAATATACCAGATAGATGATAACAGTGGCTGCCACTTGCTGAGCCCCTTGCTGGAACCAGACCCTGTTATGTACTTGTCTCATTTAATCATCATCAACACCCTTTGAAGTACGTGGAATTAGATCCACTTTTATAAATATGAACCTGGGTCTTGGAGAAGCTAAGTTGTGTGATCAAGGTCACATAGATTTCAAGTCTTTCTGATTCCTAAGACCCAGATGCTCCCATTGCACTCCATTTCCTTTCAAGTGACTGACTTGCTCTATGTCTGTCTTAGACATGATCTCCAGAACCTAGGTCAGTACTCGTGTTTATTTATTGTTGTCTCCCATAAAGGGCAAGAACTCACAACTCACCAGTTGCTTCATTGAGCAAGTAACTGATTAGAATTGCTAGACCAGTTAAAAATTTTTCAATAAGAAGCATATAGCAGTTACTACAAACCTAATGCTTACCATGTGCCAGGCTGTGATCTAAAATTTAAACACAGATTAAATCATTTAAGCATCACAACAATGTACAAAAGTTATTATTAAGTGCATAGTTACTATTATCATCCCTGGATGAGAAAACGGGCACAAGAGCTTAAGCAGTTTAGGGGCACAAGAGCTTAAGCAGTTTGCCCAAAGACAATGTAGAAAATTGTAGAGACAAGATTTGAACCAGTCTGGCTCCAAAACGCTGAGCTACTCAACAGTACTGCCTCTCAATAGAAAATTCAGTTCAGCAAGCGCTAGCTTAGTTCCTATATGCTGTGCTGTGCTTAGTCGCTCAGTCAGGTCTGATTCTTTGCAACCCCATGGACTGTAGCCCACCAGGTTCCTCTCTCCATGGGTTTCTACAGCAAGAATACTGGAGTGGGTTGCCATGCTCTTCTCCAGGGGATCTTCCAGACCCAGGGATTGAACCCATGTCTCCTGCATTGCAGGTGGATTCTTTACCCTCTGAGCCACCAGGGAAATCCCTTCCTATATGCTGCTGCTGCTAAGTAGCTTCAGTTGTGTCCAACTCTGTGCGACCCCATAGACGGCAGCCCACCAGGCTCCCCCGTCCCTGGGATTCTCCAGGCAAGAACACTGGAGTGGGTTGCCATTTCCTTCTCCAATGCATGAAAGTGAAAAGTGAAAGTGAAGTCACTCAGTCGTGTCTGACTCTTCGCGACCCCATGGACTACAGCCCACCAGGCTATCCCGTCCATGGGATTTTCCAGGCAAGAGTACTGGAGTGGGGTGCCATCGCCTTCTCCTCTTAGCCTACTGCTGCTGCTGTTGCTGCTAAGTCGCTTCAGCCGTGTCCAACTCTGTGCGACCCCATAGACGGCAGCCCACCAGGCTCCCCCGTCCCTGGGATTCTCCAGGCAAGAACACTGGAGTGGGTTGCCATTTCCTTCTCCAATGCATGAAAGTGAAAAGTGAAAGTGAAGTCACTCAGTCGTGTCTGACTCTTCGCGACCCCATGGACTACAGCCCACCAGGCTATCCCGTCCATGGGATTTTCCAGGCAAGAGTACTGGAGTGGGGTGCCATCGCCTTCTCCTCTTAGCCTACTGCTGCTGCTGTTGCTGCTAAGTCGCTTCAGCCGTGTCCAACTCTGTGCGACCCCATAGACGGCAGCCCACCAGGCTCCCCCGTCCCTGGGATTCTCCAGGCAAGAACACTGGAGTGGGTTGCCATTTCCTTCTCCAATGCATGAAAGTGAAAAGTGAAAGTGAAGTCACTCAGTCGTGTCTGACTCTTCGCGACCCCATGGACTACAGCCCACCAGGCTATCCCGTCCATGGGATTTTCCAGGCAAGAGTACTGGAGTGGGGTGCCATCGCCTTCTCCTCTTAGCCTACTGCTGCTGCTGTTGCTGCTAAGTCGCTTCAGCCGTGTCCAACTCTGTGCGACCCCATAGACGGCAGCCCACCAGGCTCCCCCGTCCCTGGGATTCTCCAGGCAAGAACACTGGAGTGGGTTGCCATTTCCCTCTCCAATGCATGAAAGTGAAAAGTGAAAGTGAAGTCGCTCAGTCGTGTTCGACTCTTATCGACCCCATGGACTGCAGCCTACCAGGCTCCTCTGTCCATGGGATTCTCCAGGCAAGAGTACTGGAGTGGGCTGCCATTGCCTTCTCCGTTCCTATATGCTAGGCTGGTAGAAAATACAATTCTTATACTTAATAGGTTACATTTTCAACAGCAAACAATATGTAGATACTCACAGTAAATGCTCTGACATCTAGCATGTGGTGTGTAAGCCTTGTATGAAGACACGAATAAGTATGGCTTGAGATGAATAATAGAACGTTAAATGGACTGGGACAATTAATTTGCCTTTCTAATGTACTTTCCTGAGGACAACTGACTTGGCCTCTGGGGGAGAAGCTGGTTCCTTGTGTTCTAAAATAAGCAGGTTACTTGGCTAATGTTTAAACTTTAAATAGGTATGTGGGTTGCAGCTATTTGACCTGAACCAACTTAAAATTCCTTTGTGTTTTTTGCATGATTTCAGCAGAGCTGAAAAAATTAACTTTTCTCTAAATGTTGTGAAGTTCAAATTTATTAATACTTGGCAAAATACTGTGAGGCTGATAGGAAGGGAATTCATACGTATTGTATCATTCCTTTGTCAGGGTGTTCTTTCTCTAGCAGGAAGTGTTATGACTTGCTCTGTAAAGTTGCAGTTGTAAGAAGAATGTTGGATTTCCAGATTGGCAGTTCTGGGCGTGGGAGGTTCCTTCTATTAGTACTGTAAGAAACAGGCTTGCTCTCGTCCCAGAAGGGGAACTATTTTAATATTTCATTAGGCTCTAACTTTTATAGTATGGAATATTTAAGCAGAAATTGAAACCTTGAAATCCATATTATGTGTTTGGGTAGTTATACATTTGGAGATGCTTTCTAAATCTTATGTATTCAAATAAAAGCAAATTTGTTCTAAAAGAAAATTTTGAAGTTTAGAATCTGACATTTTCTAAATATGTATGTATATTCTGTATTTTCTTTATTTGGGGCATATTTTAGGGACTTTTTACTTTTTAAAAGTTGATTTCGTAGGCACTTCACTGGCAATCCAGTGGTTAGGACTTTGTCTTCTAATGAAGGGGGTACTGGTTCGATCCTTTCCTGGGGAGCTGAAGTCCCACATGTCTCATGACCAAAAAACCAAAACATAAAACAGAGGCAATATTGTAACAAATTCAAAACATGCTTTAAAAATGTTTTTAAAAGTTGGTTTTGTAGCCCTAATTATATAGCTGTATTTATCTAGTCAGATGCTCAAAGGTTTAAATGACAGATCCTTACTTTGTATCTTGGAGGTGGGGCAAAAGGGAATGAAATTACAAATGCCTTTGAGCCCTGTTAAATGGTTTTTCAAAAATCTGTGACCTAGAAGTTGAGGGCAGCTATCATGATAGAATACGACAGTTGTTCTAGTGTTTATTCATACTTTCCAAAATACATTGAAAATCATTGGTGATGAGACTTTGGTGGTGTTAAATAACATGGTAATGATACTGATTTCAGATGCTCACAGACTCCACCAGGGTTTTCTATCACATAGTTGTCATATAAGCTTTATTTCTCTTATTTCAGAATAGTTGATTATATATATCTTGACTCTGAATCAAGGGTAACCTCTTAGTTGTTCTTACTACAACTCAAATGAAGTAAAAAGTGAAGAAACAAAAGAATCTAGTTTTCTTGATTAACAAGTACCTTATTTGAGAACATATAAGCAAAGTATGTTACACTACAGGAGGCAATTTCAATGACTAATAGAATAAACTTTCAGGTTAGTTCAAAGTCTAAGCTGAAATTTTATCTCTGGTGATTCTGAGCTGTACATCACAGTATTTTGTTTTGAATTAACTAGTCTGCTCTTGCCTTGTGAGAGATATATATCTAAAGGTTGCCCTTGGCTGCAGTGTTAATTTTCATAGGAGAAGGGAAATACTCCTCAGGTATGAAGGTTAGTTAATTTCATTAGAAGCAGATATGTTTTTTTCATAAATCATTCAGATATTTTTGAAAAGTGTCAAAGTTTACTTAGGCAATGAGGAAGGGATTGGACCTTTTAAAAAAAGAATATGCTATTTCAATCCAAGGATTTAATAATTCTTAGCTTTGCAAAGATGGAGGAGAGGTATAATTTTGTTGTATCTTTGGGTTTGATACAGCATTCTTCATAACAGGAAATGGGGGCTTTTTTTTTTTAATTTGGCATAGATATTTTATTTTTTGTTATGAAGAGCTAGGAAATAAAACACATTTAGAATATGAAATGGGAGAAAGATTCATTGTAAATGGAATAAATATGATGTGAGTTTATGGTTAAGATGTACATTAAATGAGTACAACACTCTTGTCTGGCAAGAATTTAAAGAATGTCTTCAATATGACTATTGATTTGACTGTTTCTGTTGGAAAAATTATTAATTTATTTTTAAATAGTCATTGCTTAAACATCTTTTTTTTTTTATTAAGACAAAAAGAGGAAAGGAAACTTTTACTTAAAATGGAAGTATTTGATATTCCTCCAGGAAATGACACAGGATTGGGCACTCTTTGGGGTTTAAGTGACTCATAGATATCGGTACTTGAAAAAAAAAAAAAGATCAATTAGAATCTAGCTTATGCTAGATTCTAGAATAGAAGAAAGTTTATTTCCAGAAAGTGAACTCACTTAATAGCTACGTAGGGTGAAATCATTCACTAGATGTCTGGCGTTTGCTTTAAAATAATTCAGGGAAAAGAGAGGGGGTGAGAGAAAGGGAGAGGGAGAGCACACAGCTGAAGAGAGGACAGGTAAAGAGAATCAATGGGAAAATCCTGATAAATGTAGAATGTCGATAATAGGATTGTGGATGATGTACAATTTTCTCTTCTGTATATCATAATAAAAAATTTAAGTATAGCTTTAGTTTGCAGCAATTTACATCTATTTCTAAATGGTACTTTTATCTGTAAATTGCAGGTTTGTCAAAACATGATGTGTATTATTGTAAAGGTGAAATGCGCTGCTTGATTGTCAAAATTGTTGCCAAGCAAAAACTGTTTCTAAAAAAAAAAACAAACAGACAACTTTCTGTTTGACTTTCAGTTAAATTCAAAGGACAGGTTGCAAACATCTTGAAGAGTTTTGTAGTATCTTGAAGTATTAAATAGGAGTAGACAAACCGTGCTAACAGGCCAAGTGCAAGTGAAGAATGTGGGCGCACTATTATGTCTGAAGTGTTTTGTTCCCAGCCTTCTTTACAAAGTGTGCACTTCTGAAACCACGCGAGACAGCAATTTAGCCTGCATTATGTTTGTTCCCTTTCCCTACTGGCCAACATCAATTTATTCAACAAACATTTTGTAAGGGCTTATTGTGAGCCAAGATACAAAGTCAAATAAGATACCAGCCCTGCTTTCAAGGAACTCACAGCCTAGCAGAGGAGATAGAGAAGCAGATGGCTATCACACACTGAGGAGGGCACCAGAATGAGGGAAGGGGAGTCAATGGTCAGCAACCAGAACCCTATGCTGTGTCTCCTTTAAAACAACACAGACACAACAGTTGAGGTGGTTTAACTGACTGTAGGTATTGGAGAAATAGGGAGAAGACTAAGATGGCTCAGTTTAAGTCTGTGTGCCCCTGCCCCCACGTGTCACTGTGCAAAGAACAGCCTCCTTGGCTCCCCTGCCCTTCTTAATAAACCTTTACCCTTCTCTCCTGCATCTGCGGGCCTTGGTGGAGCAGCATACACGCAGAAGATAGCAATCTCTTCTTCACATCAACTAGTAACCTAATGTTTAAGTGTCCTTGATGGTTTTGTATCCAACCAAGACAAAATTGCAGCTATATGCAGGCAGTTACTTGGGGTTGGATACAAGGGAAAGTTAGCTTTCAGTCCCTGATAGAATCTTCCAAAGATCATTGCTCAATTGATTTGGAATTTGAAATGTATTTGTCATGTAAATAGTAGGTAAGATTTTTTAAGGTCACTTTACAAATGTCCCTGAAATGGTATGCTATGTCACCAAAATGAGGTTTTCAGATTTGTATTATTAGGATCTAAAGGAATTGTAGAAACATCGTTGCTAAATGTATCCAAATAGTTCAGACTCTTGTACAGCCTAACAGCATATAAGGGTATGTGTGCGTGTGCCTGCACGCTCAGTTGCTCATTCATGTCTGACGCTTTGGGACACAATGGACTATAGCCCACCTGGTTCCTCTGTCCATGGAATTTTCCAGGCAAGAATACTGAAGTGGGTTGTCATTTCCTTCTCCAAGGGAACTTCCTGATCCAGGGATTGAACCTGTATCTCCTGCATTGGCAGGCAAATTCTTTATCACTGTGTTTCTAGGAAAGTCCATACATAACAGTGCTTCATGGGAAAATACTATCTTGTTTTATTGGGAGTTATCTAGCAATGTCCTCTTGTGTAGTTTTACCAATTTGTGACTGAAATGTCACGTAGAATTACCAGAGGATCTAGGCAAAAAAGCAACCTAGCTAAGCAAAATATTCTCTACTTGTTGAATTTTGCTTTCATCATAGAAGCTTGTTCTCCACTTGACTGTAATGAGCAATTTTTAATAATGCTGGAATAATAAACAGTAACATATTTCACCACTTATTCTGTCTGCTTTCACCTTTTCCTGAACTTTCAGGGCTAGGAACCTGTGACTCAAAACAGGGAACCTGTGACGCAGGTGAGACCATTTAGATAGTAACTCAATTGTGATTTTCAGAACAACAGATGATTGAGAAAGGTCATATTAACTCTGAAACTGCTACAGCTACTCCTTTACCAAGATTCCACTAAAGTTTTCTAAAAGGAAGCAAACAATACTCCAAGCTGCAGTCACCTGGAGAAAATAAGCTATAATGTAAAAAACTAATCACTAAAAAAAAAGAAAGAAAGAAAGAAAGAAACTATGGGTACCACAGTGATGGCTCTTGTGTGTTAAAAAAATTATATACTCAAAATAAATCACACTGATACTTGAGTGTGTGCTTATATTTATACTAAATTATTAGCACTGATACAATGAGAATAGCTGTTTATAGTAGTTAGCATATAAGAGGCTGAAATTAAGTGATATTATATACAGGGTAATCCAAGTCTATGTCCCAACCAGTAACGCTAAAGAAGCTGAACGCTTCTATGAAGACCTACAAGACCTTTTAGAACTAACACCCAAAAAAGATGTCCTTTTCATTATAGGGGACTGGAATGCAAAAGTAGGAAGTCAAGAAACACCTGGAATAACAGGCAAACTTGGCCTTGGAATGTGGAATGAAGCAGGGCAAAGACTAATAGAGNTGGTGATGGACAGGGAGGCCTGGCGTGCTGCAGTTCATGGGGTCGCAAAGAGTCTGACACAACTGAGCGACTGAACTGAACTGAAATACAGGGAAGCAGAAATATGTCATATATAGGAATTAATGTGCCACAAGGGATGATCGGCATTCTTGTCCTTATTTTTAAAAAGTCTGGCCTGTTTTTTGGTCAGTACCCACTTAACACCAATGTTTGGGAGAAAAAGCGTTTAGAATGCTTTCATATATAGTCCCTACTGAACCAGTTACTGATAATCTGTATGTTTTACACAGGTACAGTTTTGGTGATTTCAGTTCAAGGATTAATTGAATCCCTTCTTTAAATAATGAAAATGAATTAACATTAGCTAGCAGGGTCCCTATCTTCATTTTCTGGCAAGTTTTTATATTTCTCAATATCATGGTCCCATTTGTTAAAAGTTTTGTTTTTTTGGCTGCCCCTGGCAGCATGTCGGATCTTAGTTTCCTAATCATGAATCAAACCCATGCCCCCTGTAGTGGAAGCACAGGGTCCTAACCACTGGACAGCCAGTGAATTCCTGGTTAGGAATTTTAAAATTATCTTCCATAGGATATAATAGGCATATGCCTTCTTTCCATAAAGCACTGTGTAGCCTCTTTGTTTTCATTTTTATGGTAAGAGTAGTTAATTACCTTCTCTCTCACATACTCTATATTTTATATTAATTTTTACATTTGCTGCACAGCTCTGTTTGGGGCAAAGTCACTTAACTACCCTAAGTTTTTGTTTCTTCCCTAATTTCAGTAATCATTGGATATTGGGAATACTGGGAATTAACACCACCCTCAAAACACTGCAGTCAGTTGGAATATGTTTTGAGGCATACTTCTGTACCCAGCGTCCAGCAAAAGATTATCTTTGTGGGAATATCTGAGAGGAAGGTGAAGTTTAGATTCTGTTCTTGAGAAACAATCTTGAAATAAGTCATCAGAACAAGTAATTAGACAAGTATTTGTGTGCTGATGGTGAAAGAATGGTTGTCTTTGATGGGGGAAGATTATTCTCTTTGACCAAGTTTGAGGATCTGTGTGGAGGAGGCAGATGAACTGAATCTAGTAGGATAATGGATGTCCCAGCCAGACTGTCCTCACCCACTTATATAACTAGAGAAGGATGTCTGTGATTAAATTGCTGAATTTTGTGGCGACATTCTAAATCCTGTGGGAGTTGAAGAGAAAGATCAACAGGGGTGTGTAGTCATTAGAAAACATGGTTTGAGAGAGGATGAGGCTTCTGCTGAAACTTGAAGGATGAGTAGAATTTGGATAAGGAGATAAGAGGAATAAAGCAAAGGGCATTTTAAGTCTGAAAGGTAGAAACAGAGAGAGGGAGTTCTTACTAGGAGGGAGAGATAGAGGTAGTGGGGTCAGGATAAAACAGCAGGTACTGATCTAGGAGTTAGTAGGACATGTTCAGGAGGATAGTGCATGCTTGTGTGTGCTTAGTTGCTTCAGTTGTGTCCAAGTCTCTGTGACACTATGGACCATAGCCTGCCAGTCTCCTCTGTCCATGGGATTCTCCAGGTAAGAATACTGGAGTGGGTTGCCATTTCCTTCTCCACAGGAGGGTGGTAGTGATCAAAAAGCTAATTTTGAGTGTTGTTGAAAGGTTAAACTGGTTAGATGTGACTAGTAGGAATGCCAGAAGGCCCAGAATACCTGGCAAAGTTTAGACAAGCCATTTCAGCATAATAATTGTAGCTTCCTGAAATGAGACTGACATGATCAAAATGGTTGTGAATCCTAGATGTGGACCTTTTTACCGAGAGGGTCCTACTGTATATAGCAAAGGGAACTCTGTTCAATGTTTCATGGCAGCCTGGATGGGAGAAGAGTTTGGGGGAGAATGGGTACATGTAAACGTATGTCTGGGTCCCTTTGCTGTCCACCTGAAACTATCACACTAGTTAAATTGGCTATGAATGAGTGAAGTCGCTCAGTTGTGTCTGACTCTTTGTGACCCCATGGACTATAGCCTAACTAGGTTCCTTTGTCCATGAGATTTTCCAGGTAAGAATACTGGTGTGAGTTGCCATTTCCTTCTCCAGAAGATCTTCCCAGCCCAGGGACTGAACCCAGATCTCCCACATTGCAGGCAGACGCTTTACCATCTGAACCACCGGGGAAGATACCCCAATACAAAATAAAAAGTTTAAAAAGAAAATAAAAGATTTATTGAGAATACACTTGTGTCCCTGTGTTGTGCTAAGTGCTGTGGTGAATACAGAGATGAGTAAGGTGTGTTACTATTTAAATAAGTTTATAGTCTTGTTGGGGAAATAAATTCATTCACTAAATTGTGATTGAGAAGGCTATAATATAGTATAACAATTGAGAATGCTGACTTTGATGTCAGGTGGAGTTGGGTTGAGACCTAGGTCTTCCTCTTTGAGCCGTGTGACTGGGCAAGTTATTCAACTTCTGTAAGCCTGTTTGCTTTACTGTAAAATGAAAATAACAGTATTACGTGGTTCACAGAGTTTTTCTGAGAAGTAACTTTACATAATGTATAGCACAGTTCATTTATATAAGAAGTCCTACATTAATGTTAACTGTTATAATATAAGCTTACAATGATATGTTATTATATTACCTTAATTATGATTATTACCTACTCTGTAGCCACTGTGAGAGGGGCTGGGAATATGAGGATGAAGGAGAAGCAGTCCCTTCCATCAAAAAGTTTTTGTATAATAGTATTAAATATTATCCTTTTGTGACTGTATTTTCCCTTTCAAAAATTGGTACGTATGATCTGACAGTAAGATATTTAAAATTAGAGCTATCTGAAAGGATTCATGCTGGCTGTAATAGAAGAAAACATACAGTTCTGTGAGAGTCCTGGGAAAAGAGAATTTTTCCCCCAGGTGGGGACTATCCAAAGAGGCTTTCTCAAAGATTCTTCTGAAGAGTAGATGGGAGAGTAGATGCCCTGATTGGGGCAGAGGTTATCTTTATAGAGTGTGATTCCAGGGTGTGCAGTGCATGTAATGGGAAGTAACATTGGAAAGATAGGTATCAATACAGAAAAGTGTGTAGGGTTCTTGGATGTTGTGCCGAAAAGTTAAGACTTGCTTTCATAGGGAATATACTTTAGATCTGCTCTTCAGTAAGTTAGCAGCATAAAGATTACTTAAGAGGGAGATAGGACTGTAGATAGACTAAAAGGTCTTTAGAAAAAGCTAGACATGAAGTGATAAAGGGCTATGATAATCCAAAGGGCTTAGTGATTTACCTCAATCTCCCTTTGTTTCTTGTGACCAAATTTCTTGAATTTATAAACCTGGAGATTGAGGAAAGTTGAAAAGGAGGCTGAATTTGACAGGAGAGGTGTTCAAAAAGGGGAAAAATAACATGGAAAGTTCAAATATAGACACTTAGACTTTCCTGACGGGTTTTCTTCTCTGACCTTCCTTCTCCCTTGGCCGGAAGGTCAAGTTCAGATTTTGAGTCTCAGCCTTCTAAATTAGACCCTGACTTTCTGCTCCTACTGTGTTTGTCACAAACCCTAGGCACAGTGCTCCAACCACACTATATTTCTCTAGCACCAGAATATCATCTTCTCTGTGCCTAGAGTGCTTTTACCAGTGATACCTGTCTGAGGATGTCCTCCTTATGTTTTAAGATAAAGTTCAAAAGTCACCTTCTCTGGAAAACTTTTCCTGAATCCCATCACTGTCACTCTACCACTCAGTGACTAGCAGGATGGCATTAATACTATGTCTTTGTTTTCCATCTTTGTCCCCTCTGGACAGTAAAGTCTTTGAGAGGATACTTTGGATCCTAAATCTCTATATATGCAGTACCCAACACAGTACCTGGTACATACTGAACATTCACTTAAGGCTTGAATATAAATGAGTAAGTTGGGTGAGTATGATAGACATTCAAGTTGAAATCTCAAGTCATTTAGAACATGTCACTAGAGCTTGAGTAATCAGAGTGAGGGTGGGTGAGCTTTAACTCATAGGGTTGCATGCCCATCTGACCTGGAGACTAGTGCTGTTGACTTACCAGTTAGGGAGGAGGCAGGGTGGCAGTTTCTGTTGATACAGTTAGGTATGTGAAGTGTGGGTGTTCTGAAGCATTGCCTGTTTTGGACAGAGGAAGGTGACAAATACACAAGTACAAATAATGTATTCTTACTGTGTGTGTGTGACCAAATCACTGATTTTAAGTCTTTCCCAATTCTGTTTACCTGCTAGTGGCTGAAGAATAGCCCCTGCTTTTATCTTTTAGTTCCTTTCAGTTTCAAGTAAAAAATACAAAATTCATAATCAACTCTTGATTATCCATGGTTGATTTTCCCACTGTGTGTGTCCTGCTGCCTGAGCCATGTAGGTTGTGATTGACACGGATTAGTAAATTTAGTCTTCTGCATTCTTAAAGTGAATCGCTTTAGGGGATAAAAACAGGCACTGTCTCCCACCCCAACACCTGCCGCCTCCACCCCCACCCCCCCCATCAAACACTTTTCAGAATTTGAGTAATTGTTTCAGGTAGTTAGTTGTAGGTACACCTTTCTCAGCAAAGATTTGTATTCAAGGTTTAAGTATAGTTAAATGAGCCAGTGGAGTGGTTTCGTAATTGCTGTATTGTTAGTCAAACGCTGTAATTAGGGATGACTTCATAGGCATAAGATTCTTCTATGGGTGACGCCCTGAATTCAGACTCAGTTGTATACCATATCCTTTTATGAAAAAATAAACAAACAAAGTTTTGTTTGCTTTTGTTTCATTCCCTTATTTAAAAATCTGTTTTCCTGTCTGTTGATGTTTAAAGAGAGAGAAAGTTTGCTTTTTTTCCTGCTATTCTCCCTTTATAGAAAAGACCAGCACTAGAGCTAGGGAGGAAAACAGAATTTGGGACAAAGTGCTCTGCTAATGACAGAATTCAGCAAAATGGAGAGACCCTGGAAGCTTTTATTTTTGTTTGGTATTTCATTTGGCTAAATTTAAATGGAGGGAAAATATATAAATGTATTTTTTTTTAATATCAGTGCCTGCTCTCTCTCCATATAATTAAAGTTCATTTTTTTTTCTTTTGTGGGAAGACAGACTGGGGAAAAGGACACATTTCAACATATTTCAACAGTCAGATTTTCTTTTTGCCTACCAATCACATACTGTGAAATTTTATTCAGCAATAATATTTACCTTTTACCTCTTCACCTTTCATTTTTCATTGCTCACAGAAAAAAAAAACTGCAAAGTAGGAAGAATGTGACAGTATTGACAAGCTGTTAACTATTTTTCAAGTGGTCCTAATATAAAGTAAAANCCAATCACATACTGTGAAATTTTATTCAGCAATAATATTTACCTTTTACCTCTTCACCTTTCATTTTTCATTGCTCACAGAAAAAAAAAACTGCAAAGTAGGAAGAATGTGACAGTATTGACAAGCTGTTAACTATTTTTCAAGTGGTCCTAATATAAAGTAAAAATTGGATTAAAAAAAAAAAAAAACTCTCCTGGCCGTTCTTCAAGCTGTGTTTAGAAACTGGCCTTATGCAGGAGCCAAACTGACTCATGGATAAAAAGTGGCTGACAAATTTTCATTAGTCCCAGCCTTCTCAAATTACTTTGACTTAAAGGCTTATAGTTTTTATATATGAAGGAGATCTATCATACTCTGCAGTTAATAATTATAGAGCAAAAGACATAACTTTTCATATACATTTTTTGAAAGGTTCTTAGTAGACCTCATGCCTTATATTTATATATAGCCTCTTACTTAGGAATTGATTTGTTTCTCTTTTTCTTTCATTAAGGATTTGAAGTTGCTATATAATGCTTAATGGCTTATAGTGTGCCTTTACATGCCATCTTTAATCTTCATCAGGACCCTAGGGAAGTAGTTATTATGGCTGTTTGCAAAGGAGGAAACTGAGGCTTAGAAAGATTGAATAAACTCACTCATAGACACACTGCTAGGAGGTCGCGGAGCCGGGACACTGACTGATGTCTTCTGATTCCACATCTCTCAGTCTTCCTGTGTTAACATACTACATCCTTGGTGGGGAACAACAGTTTGCTGCAAGTATTCAGGATTCAATCAAGGAATTTATGGGGCAATAATCATCTGTTTTGCTTCCTAAACCCCAATCTGGGATGTTTTACTTATTTTGAGAGAAAGAGTACAATGAATGTCCTATAAAGAGGGTAGAGCTTTCAGTAATTTTAATTTATACAGTTTCTAAAAATCTGATGTTCCTGGCAGTCTTCCCTAAATTATTTAAATGTGGTATTTTCTTCTAGGATAGTACTTAATTGCTGGATTCCATCAAGTACCCATAAGTAATCTTAAGGACAAACCTTTAATTTATAGTGGGGAAAAAAATCTGCCTTAAGTAGTTAATTTAAATATTATGATTTTTGTCAACTGAGGTGTATATTGTGAGGCTTTTAAACTTTACATTGGATTTCTTCGTTTTAGTTCAGGTGCTTTAGGGTAGCATTTACTTATTTACTTTCAAATAATCATAAATAAACAAAATGGAGTTTATTTAAGTGGGAGACTCCTAAATTAAACTATATTGTTATCCTGAACTAAACAAATATTCTTTGGGTAATATATACATGTTACAGTTCTTTTAATTCTTAGTTGTTCCTCTTCTTGTCTCCTATAGCTGAAAAATCTGAGCTATCAGTGTAAAAGGGGTCACTTTAGGCTTTCATGATGGTATTTAGACAGGAATAAGAAATTAGGAAACTTGAAACTGTATCTTGTATTTTTTTAATGATGTGTTTTATTATTTTTTTTAAGTAAGCATGTGCCTTGAAATCATTTCTATGAGATGTATGTATATCCTAATTTTGCAGAATGAACAAAAGTGCTACTTTCTTGGCCTGCTTGAGATGAATTTAATAATCCTTAAAGTCTTCAGAGTCTTTCCCCCATCTCTACCTTTTACTGCAACCACTAATTCACTTTGTGTCAAATTATAATTATCTACATCTTTGTCTTCTCCAGGTTATAAATACTTTGAGGGCAGGAACTAGGCATATAACAGAGACCTGGGTAAAATTGTGTGAGGACAGAAGTGCATGTGTTAAGGGAGGGGTATAAAGAAGAGGGAAGAGATTTCTACCCTGTTAGCTATGCTGCTTGCAAAGGGGAGAACTGGGAGAGAAGAACTGATTCAGAGCCCGCTGGTTAGCCAGAATGAAAGGTGCTGCAGGTTGGAGCTGGGGATGGATATGGGGTGTGTGGGAGGTATATGTCCAGAACTACTTTTGCCTAATTTTCTCTTTTATAGAAGTGATATAACAGTATAAGAAAAATATATTCTTTTATTATTCTTTGGAACTCTGCATTTAGATGGGTATGCCTTTCCATTTCTCCTTTGCCTTTTGCTTCTCTTCTTTTTTTAAAATTTAAATTTATTTATTTTAATTGGAGACTAATTACTTTACAATATTGTACTGGTTCTGCCACCCATCAACATGAATCCACCGTGGACGTACATGTATTCTCCATCCTGAACCCCCCTCCCACCTCCCTACCTGTACCATCCCTCTGGGTCATCCCAGTGCACCAGCCCCAAGCATCCTGTATCAAACCTGGACTGGTGATTTGTTCCTTATATGATATTATGCATGTTTCCATGACATTCCCCCAAATCATCCCACCCTCTCTCTCTCCCACAGAGTCCAAAAGACTGTTCTATACATCTGTGTCTCTTTCACTGTCTCGCATACAGGGTTATTGTTAACATCTTTCTAAATTCCGTATATATGCGTTAGGATACTGTATTTGGTGTTTTTCTTTCTGGCTTATTTCACTNTGACCCACCTCCCAGAATATTGGAAATAAAAGCAAAAATAAACAAATGGGACCTAATTAAAATAAAAAGTTTCTGCACAACAAAGAATAATATGTTCTTTAAAACAACATATATTTTAGATTATTATTGACTCGCAAATTGCCCAAACTAGATAGAAACTTTAGAAATGAAGGAGAGGCCACGTGTTTTCAATTTTCTGCGACAGTCTCACTTTCAAACTTTCTGTGCCATTGTTCAGTGTGATGTCGATAAAGAGGGGCAATTATTTCACATTGAAAACATGATTACTTAAAATATGTGTAAAGAAAATTAGAGTGAAACTTATAGAGTATTTTGGTAATCAGAAATGTTGAACATCGTATTAGTAAAGTATAGAATATTTTTAAAAGTACCATCAGCAGGTTGCAAGCTAACTTAGGCAAAATCATTTTTTACTCTCCAAATCTTGAAAATAACTGCCTTCGTATACAACTGAAGATCTTTCTTTACTCTATAGATCCTGAGACTGCTCTGAAAGGTGTTTTTTACACAGCGTATCTACTGAGAAGTTGTCCATCTTTAGTGACGTTTTAACACTAGAGGTAAGAAAAGCTTTTTGAACAGACAAGGTTTTGAAAAGTCTGCTTTTATTTAATTTTTTAAAATATGAGTCATTATAAATGTGTGTTGTATTAGGGTGGAAACATAGTGAATAGTATCATATGATCATTTTAAATCTTTGCAAGGATTTGAGAAACCTGAGTTTGAATTCTAAAAGGAGTAAGAATATTTACCTCAAAAGGCTGTTATGAAGGGTCAGAGAATTAGTAGGAATATGAATTTATCTGATGTAGGGCTTGGCACAAAGTTGTTGAATGGATGAATTTATGAAAGTACTGTTTTGTTGAGTCCCTTACTACATGACTGGGACTGTGGTTAGTTCTAGAAGTGACAATGATGGGTGTGCAAAAGACAGATGTGATTCACTCTCTTTTGAGCTCTTCTGTATTAAATATTAGGCATCATGGCAGATAGAAGAGTTGGCAAGTACTTTTTTAACTTTTAATAAAAATGTTTAAAAGAGATAAATATAAGATCTCAAATTTGCTTTTCATATAGTTTTTGGACTTTAACAGGCAACACATTTAGGGTAGTGAAACTATCCTATGTGATGCTATAATGGTTTTCATTTTGTATATACAAAATGCATAGTATGTACAACAGAGTGAGGCTAATGTAAACTGTTGACTTAGGTGACAATGATGTGTCAAAGAAGGTTCATCAGTTGTAACAAATGTATCACTGATGAAAGATATTCATAATGAGGTAGGCTATAAGAGTGCTAGGGCAGGGGGTATATGGAAACTAAATTCTCTGCTTTTTGCTCAGTTGTGCTAAAAAGTAAAATTCTTTAAAAAGATTGTGTATGTGAAAATCGCTCAGTCATGTCCAACTTTTTGTGACCCCATAGACTGTAGCTTGCCAGGCTCCTCTGTCCATGGAATTCTCTGGGCAAGAATACTGGAGTGGGTTGCCATTTCCTTCTCCAGGAGTTAAAAAGATTAAATGAGAAAAAGAAAAAAAAAAAAGAAAAAGACAACAAATAATCATGTGCATTTCCTTCTGTCTAAAAGTTGTTAATAGGTTTGTATGTGGGGATTTTCTATTGTAGTACAGACCTCCTTTCTCTATTGCAGGAATCAATCAAGATTTTCTGTAAAGGTCCCCTCATAAATATTGTATGTCAAGAGGCAAATAAGAATATTATATTATTAATGTCAAGGGTTTAAGTATTGTTTCTACAATTTTTTACTGACGAAATTAAAAAAATAAAAACTATTTGAGTACTTTTTTTGGTACTACAACTTTACTGATGAATAAAATGGAATTCTTTTTTTTTTCTGGGATAACATTTCATTTTATTTAAGTTCAAACATTTGACAGCAGATGTTTATCTGAAAAAGCCATACAGATGATTGGGGCCATACAGAAATAAGCAGTGGTCCAGATTGGGCCCACAGACCATAGCTTGCCAAGCCCTGTTGTTTGTTGGTTAAATAGGTAAAATAGGGCCAAATCAAGAAGAGTATAAACTCAAATAATATTAATAACTTGTGTACAGAAAGATGTGTTGATGAGCATGCTCTTGTGTGTGTTTCTGTATCAAACCCCAAAATAATTTGTTTTAGTTGATTCATTCTTTAATGGGGATGATTGGTAGCTGTTAGTATGCTCCTATTTGAATATAAGGTTTTCCACAGTGAATGACTTAAATGACTTAAGGGGAAAAAGTGATTACTGTGTGAGGTGATAGATGTGTTAACTTACGTTATTGTGGTTAAGTTACTATATATTTCACAATATATGTATATATCAAGTTGTTATGGTTATACAGCTTAAACTTACACAATATTATGTCACATATCTCAATAAAGATGGAAAAAATGGAACTAGCAAGTAAGATAGATAGATGCTAATTTAAAAAGTTATTTTTTAAAATATTTATTTATTGGCCACACCGTGTGGCATATGGGATCTTAGTTCCCCCTCCAGGGATTGAACCTGTGCCCTTTGCAGTGGAAGCACAGAGACCTAACCACTGGACCACCGGGGAAGTCCTAAAAAAGTTATATTTTACTGGAATCTTTAGTCACATAATTTTGACTTCATTGTGGCTCATATAACCAAGAATCTATCATTGCTTGCCACCTTGCCCCTCTTTACATTCTTTGAATGCAGTGTGTAAGACTTTGTCCTCAAAAGGAAGATTGAGAAGTATTTTTGTCTGAGAAGCTTTTGACCAGTGATAATTTCTCATTTGTTTTCTTCATTATGGCTGTAGCTAGAAATATGGGAACGTATTCAGATAGTTCTAGTAGTTTGCATTTCTGTCTAAATTATCCCTAAAATGAGAGTTTACAGAATTACTTATAATATATTCATCACAAATTGTTTTGTCTTAAAATTTTTTTCTTCCAGTTTTATAGATACAATTGACATACAGCATTGTAGAAGCTTAAGGTGAACAGCAAAATGATTTATACACATCATGAAAAGATTATCACAATAAATTTATTAAACATGCATTATCTCACATAGATACAAAATAAAATAAAAACATGTTTTTCCTTTTGATGAGAACTCTTAGGATTTGCTCTCTTAACAACTTTCACATTATAGTTATCATGTTGTACATTACATTCCTATTACCTACTTATAACTGGGAGTTTATACCTTTTAACTGCCTTCATCCAATTCCCTATCCTCTGGTAACCCCCTGTGTCTTGTAACCATCAATCTCATCTCTTTTTCTGTCAGTTTGTTTTTGAAGTATAATTGACCCACAACACTGTTAGTTCTTGTTACTTAACATAGTGATTTGATATTTCTGTACATTCCAAACTGATCACCAGGATAAGTCTAGTTTTAATTATGTCACCACACAAAGATATTAATTATTTACTCTATTTCCCACACTGTACATTTCATACCTGTGACTCAGTTATTTCTCAGTTTATAATTGGAAGTTTGTACCTCTTCACCTTCCTCACTTCTTTCCTCCCCCTCTCCCCTCCCGTCCTGCATATACCTGTTTGTTCTCCTTATCTGTGACTGTTATCAAGTCTTAACCCTTTTTGGTTTCTCTTTAGATCTTTAAATGGATGAGATGGCTACCACTCAGATTTCCAAAGATGAGCTTGATGAACTCAAAGAGGCCTTTGCAAAAGTTGGTGAGTTGTTTTTTTGTAGGATAACTATGGTAAAGCAGTGTTTATTTGGCACTAATGAAAGTTATTTCTCTGAAAAATTATGTGAATGGTTAATCAGGAAACTAGTTAAAATCTATGGAATAAAGTTCTAGAAGCCACACTTTAAACTGTGTCATTGCTAATTATAGCTAGTATCTAATATGGTGAAAGGTTTTTAGTCCAAGGTTCCAGTCTTTAACTGGGGGCTGCTATGGCTCCTGAAATTTTTAGACAAATTTTGGTTTACCATATTTTTCTGAGGAGAGGATTTGAAGCTTTCACTATATTCTCAAAGAGCCAACTGACCCCCAAAATGTTAAGAACCATTAGATGATGTTGTGTGTGTGTGTGTGCGTGCACGCATGTGTGTGTGTGCATGCTCAGTCATGCAGTCATGTGTGACTTTGCAACCCCATGGACTATAGCCCACCAGGCTCCTCTGCCCATGTAATTTTCCAGGCAATAATACTGGTGTGGATTGTCATTTCCTGCTCCAAGTGATCTTCCTGACCCACCTGGGAAGCTGGGATGATAGGTTACTTTTAATTAACATGGCTTTGCTGCCTTTTTCATGGATGTATAGTGCTTTTGGATAATGCACACTGTTCTACCTTCTTGAATTAGAATATGTATAAGATGGAAAGGATTAGCATACCATTTGGTTTATCTTTTAACATCATATAACATGTCTTCAAATTTAGCAGCTATGGAAATGATTTATAGTATTTACATTCCATTATGTCAATGCTGAGGTCAAGTCAGTAAAGATAATGAGAAAACAGGGTAAGACCTGACTATTGATGTGTATACTCAACAGGAGCTTTCAGAGGGAGAGTATTACTGTTTGATATCTTCTTGTATGAAGTTAAATCATAATAATTTGTTATTTAAACCAGAATCTACTCTTTGACTTGTGTTGGAAACCCCATTAGTGAAAAGTGAGGAAATACACATCTCTTGTTGTTCAGTCATGTCCTACTCTTTGTTGACTCCATGGACTGCATCACGCCAGGCTTCCTTGTCCTTCACTATATCCTGGAATGTGCTCAAACTCATGTCCATTGAATCGGTGATGCTATCCAACCATCTCATCCTCTGTCACCCCCTTCTCCTCTTGCCTTCAATCTTTCCCAGCATCATGGCCTTTTCCAGTGAGTCAGCTGTTTGCATCAGGTGGCCAAAGTATTGGAGCTTCAACTTCAGCATCAGTCCTTCCAATGACTATTCAGGGTTGATTTCCTTTAGGACTGACTGGTTTGATCTCCTTGCTATATTCCCATGTATTTGTGAATATGTTTATGAAGGCATTTGGTAATAACAACATACCTTGGGAAAGGAGATGACAGCCCCCCTACCCCAACAGCCAGAGTCACTTAATCCCATTAGAATTCTAACTAGGAAAAAATAGTCCTGAATTGTTAACATGACTATGTGTGTGTATGAAGAAAAAGACAGTTAACTTGCCATAGATACCACTTACTGGACTACTCAATGTACTACTCAGTTTAATATTAGATTGATTATGGAAAACAGCAGGTGGATTCTTGGCTGCAAGATGTTTAAATCACATTATTCTGTAGAAATTGGTTTTTTTTTTTATCATTGTTTCCTTCGAACTTTCTGTTTTATTTTTATTCATCTTCAGTGTTGGGGACAGCCTAATTTTTTTTTTGGTTATCCATTTTATTTTATTTTTTGAATTTATTTTTAATTGGAGGATAATTGCTTTACAATGTTGTATTGGTTTCTGCCTAATTTTCTTTTTTTATTGTTAGAATTTTGGTGTGGATACCTTATTATTGCTATTATTTAATCTTTAAGATCTCACCTCCTCAAATCAATGTTTACTGTTGAATACAGGTTTTGTTCTCATGTGCAGCATCTTAGAAATATTTGTGTGAAATATTTTAAAAAATTAAAGTTAATTCATATATTATTTACCTGATGGCACTGGAATAGTTTTGTCAGTAAAAGAGCTTAATTGCTCTTTTAAAGCTTAATGATATAAAAAAGCATTGAGCAATTATCTCCAAGGAGGAAATGGGGCTAAATTGGTCTAATGAGGAATCAATTAGAAATTGGACTGCAAGAAAGGGTCATTGTGGAACTACTGTCTTACTTTAAATCATATATTTCGGAGGGTTTCGGGTAGGCAAAGATCTTCTCAAAACTGAGAGACTGGACCATGTGTCTTACTGAAGCCGTACCAGGCATATATTCCTGTGATATGTAGACTCTTATCACTCTGTATGCTATAAACAGGAATTCTGGAGTCCAAAATTTCTACCTGATCCACATAGTATTCTTTGTATTTCTCCTCAGTATCTAGCTCACTGTTGTACACATTTAGTTTTCAATACATAAATAATTGCTTTCTAAGGAATTATACATAGCCTTTTCATGTACTAGGACTTTATCACAAAGGGTCTTTGTTATGAAGATTTTCATCATGGCAGAATTTATTGCCAAAGGATTTGCCCGTTACAGTGTAAAACATAAAATTTGTATTTTTCAGCATATTAAAACTGAGTATAGTCTTTCAGAAAAGTGTTTAAAGACCCAGCTGAATCTAGATTTTCTTTTAAAATCTTTGTAGGTTTTAGTTATTCTTATTTACAGAGCCCTTAGGCATTTATCAAAGGTATTATGGAAATCCCTTTTTTTTTTTTCCTTCCTTCAAGGAAACTTGTTTTTAAAAACAAGCTCCATAACTTATTTTCCTGACAAGGACAATTCTTTTTCATGGGGAGGGAAGGGAGGACTACTTTATCTCAGTTCAATTGTGACAAAATATGTAAATCATTATATGATTTTTCCCATCTATTAACAATAATAGCCTTGATTATCTCTTTAGAAATTCAGCAAAATCGTAGTGTATGGAGAAAATCTCTGTAATTACCAGTGATCATGGGTTTTGTTCAATCAATTAATAGTGCTTTAAAATTCCCTTTATTAGCAATAAAGATCGAGTACTAAGACTTAAAGTTCTCCTTTCACTCATTTTCTGCACCTGCTTAATGTTAAGTTCCAAGCAGTATATTTTCATCTAATTATTTTCATTTTCTCAATATTTGTTTGCCGTATTTCTCAATGGGTTAGCAGAAGCCTTGGCTCTCATTTTTTTCTTACATCATGATGTTTCTGTTTTAATTTAAATGCTGTAAGGCTGCATAAATTCATTCTAAAGAATATATAAAGATTTTCAGAACACTTAGGAAGTAAACATTTTACCAAGTAGAAAATGTCTTTTACGTTTTGAAACTTTAATCTTGATAGGGAAGCTAGAGGTCATTTGAATGATTACTTGTCATAAAGGTAAATTCATGTAATGTAGAAATTCTCAGATTGGCTTTAGTCCTACAAACACTTACTTCTGACTTTTTTCTCTCTTAAACAGTAGCCACTCTGCTTTGCAAAACAAAACAAAATAGGAATTCTACACTTTTGAAGTTAAAGAATAATGGGGCTTCATAAGTGACTAGGAATACTGTGGGTATATTCCTCTGAGGCTGCCCACCAAACTAAGCCAAAATTTTTTTGTTTATGGTGATTGTAGCTGTACCAGATTTCCTCATTTCAGGAAGTTAAGTGATTTCAAATTACTTGATATTCTCTAGTATATAAAAATCACATCCAGATGATGTGACAGAAACTACAGTGGTTTCATTTACTTTTAGCATTCAATAAAATGACACCAGTGCATATTTGTTTAATTACGGCTTCAAACATGAAAACTGGCCAGAAGGGAATGGAAGGACATACTTAAAGTGATGAAAGAGAAAAGCCTATAACCCAGATTACTGTATCCAGCAAGGATCAATTCAAATATGAAGGAGAAATCAAAAGCTTTACAGACAAGCAAAAGCTGAGAGAATTCAGCACCACCAAATCAGCTCTTCAACAAATGCTAAAGGATCTCCTCTTGACAGGAAACACAGAAAGGGAGTGTAAACTTGAAGCCAAAACAACAAACTAAATGTAAATGGGATCATACTTATCAATAATTGCCTTAAATGTAAATGGGTTGAATGCCCCAACCAAAAGACAAAGACTGGCTGAATGGATACAAAACCAAGACCCCTATATATGTTGTCTACAAGAGACCCACCTCAGAACAAGGGACACATACAGACTGAAAGTGAAGGGCTGGAAAAAAGATATTCAACACAAATAGAGACCAAAAGAAAGCAGGAGTAGCAACACTCAGATAAAATAGACTTTAAAACAAAGGCTGTGAAAAGAGACAAAGAAGGATACTACATAATAATCAAAGAATCAATCTAAGAAGAATATATAACAATCATAAATATATATGCACCCAACATAGGAGCACTGTAATATGTAAGGCAAATGATAACAAGTATGAAAGGGGAATTTAACAATAACACAATAATAGTGGGAGATCTTAATACTGCACTCACACCTATGGATAGATCAACTAAACAGAAAATTAACTAGGAAACACAAACTTTAAATGATACAACAGACCAGATAGACCTAATTGACATCTATAGGACATTTCACCCTAAAACAAGGAATTTCACCTGTTACTCAAGTGTACATGGAACCTTCTCCAGGATAGATCACGTTATGGGCCATAAATCTAGCCTTGGCAAATTCAATAAAACTGAAATCATTCCAAGCATCATCTTTTCTGACCACAATACAATAAGATTAGACATCAGTTACATGAGAAAAAATATTAAAAATTCAAACATATGGAGGTTGAACAACATGCTGCTTAATAACCAACAAATCACAGAACGAATCAAAAGAGAAATCAAAATCTGCATAGAAATGAATGAAAATGAAAACACAACAACCCCAAACCTATGGGACACTGTAAAAGCAGTGCTAAGGGGAAGGTTCATAGCAATACAGGCCTACCTCAAGAAACAAGAATAACTAAATAACCTAACTCTACACGTAAAGGAATTAGAAGGAAGAAATGAAGAACCCCAGGGTTAGTAGAAGGAAAGAAATCATAAAAATTAGGGTAGAAATAAATGCAAAAGAAACAAAAGAGACCATAACAAAAATCAAGAAACCTAAAAGCTGGTTCTTTGAGAAAATAAAAAAAATTGAAAAACCATTAGCCAGACTCATCAAGAAATAAAGGGAGAAGAATCATATCAACAAAATTAGAAAGGACGATGGAGAAATCACAACAGACAGCACAGGATTACAAAGGATCATAAGAGACTACTATCAGCAACTATATGCCAGTAAAATGGACAACTTGGAAGAAATGGACAAATTCTTCGAAAACTACAACTTTCCAAAACTAAACCAGGAAGAAATAGAAAATCTTAACAGACTCATCACAAGCATGGAAATTGAAACTGTAATCAGAAAACTTAGAGCAAACAAAAGCCCAGTACCAGATGGCTTCACAGCTGAATTCTACCAAAAATTTAGAGAAGAGCTATGAAATTAAAAGACACTTAATCCTTGGAAGGAAAGTTATGACCAACCTAGACAGCATATTGAAAAGCAGAGACATTACTTTGCCAACAAAGGTCTGTCTAGTCAAGGCTATGGTTTTTCCAGTGGTCATGTATGGTTGTTGAGAATTGGACTGTGAAGAAAGCTGAGCACTGAAGAATTGATGCTTTTGAACTATGGTGTTGGAGAAGACTATTGAGAGTCCCTTGGACTGCAAGTAGATTCAACGAGTCCATCCTAAGGGAGATCAGTCTTGGGTGTTCTTTGGAAGGATTGATGCTGAAGCTGAAACTCCAATACTNGCACTGAAGAATTGATGCTTTTGAACTATGGTGTTGGAGAAGACTATTGAGAGTCCCTTGGACTGCAAGTAGATTCAACGAGTCCATCCTAAGGGAGATCAGTCTTGGGTGTTCTTTGGAAGGATTGATGCTGAAGCTGAAACTCCAATACTTTGGCCACCTCACTCATGCAAAGAGTAGACTCATTGGAAAAGACCCTGTTGCTGGGAGGGGTTGGGGGCAGGAGGAGAAGGGGACAACAGAGGATGAGATGGCTGGATGGCATCACCGACTCAATGGACATGAGGTTAAGTGAACTCTGGGAATTGNAAACTCCAATACTTTGGCCACCTCACTCATGCAAAGAGTAGACTCATTGGAAAAGACCCTGTTGCTGGGAGGGGTTGGGGGCAGGAGGAGAAGGGGACAACAGAGGATGAGATGGCTGGATGGCATCACCGACTCAATGGACATGAGGTTAAGTGAACTCTGGGAATTGGTAATGGACAAGGAGTCCTGGCATACTGCAATTCATGGGGTTGGAAAGAGTCAGACACGACTGAGTGACTGAACTGAACTGAACACCTATCCTACTCAAACTTTCAGAAAACTGCAGAGGAAGGTAAACTGCCAAACTCATTTTCTGAGGCCATCATCACCCTAATACCAAAAGCAGGCAAAGATCACACACACACACACACACACACACACACACACACACAAACTATAGGCCAATATCACTGATGAACATAGATGCAAAAATCCTTAAAAAATTCTAGCAAACAGAATCCAACAACATATTAAAAAGATCATACATCATGACCAAGTGGGCTTTATCCCAGGGATGCAAGGATTCTTTAATATCCCCAAATCAATCAATGTAATACACCACATTAACAAATTGACAGATAAAAACCATATGATTATCTCAATAGATGCTCAGAAAGCCTTTGACAAAATTCAACATCCATTTATGATAAAAACCTAGAAAGCAGGAATAGAAGGAACATACCTCAACATAATAAAAGCTTTATATGACAAACTCACANCCAAATCAATCAATGTAATACACCACATTAACAAATTGACAGATAAAAACCATATGATTATCTCAATAGATGCTCAGAAAGCCTTTGACAAAATTCAACATCCATTTATGATAAAAACCTAGAAAGCAGGAATAGAAGGAACATACCTCAACATAATAAAAGCTTTATATGACAAACTCACAGCAAACATCCTCAATGGTGAAAAATTGAAAGCATTTCCCCTAAAGTCAGGAACAAGACAAGGGTGCCCACTCTCACCACTACTGTTCAACATAGTTTTGGAATTTTTGGCCACAGAGCAGGAAAAGAAATATAATAGGAATCCAGATTGAAAACGAAGAAGTAAAACTCTCATTGTTTACAGATGACATTATCCTCTACATAGAAAACCCTAAAGACTCCACCAGAAAATTACTAGAGCTAGTCAATGAATATAGTAAATTTGCAGAATATAAAATTAACACACAGAAATCCCTTGCATTCCTATACACTAATAATGAGGAAACAGAAAGATAAATTAAGGAAACAATTCCATTCACCATTGCAATGAAAAGAATTAAATACTTAGAAATATATCTATCTAAAGAAACTAAAGACTTATATATAGAAAACTGTAAAACATTGGTGAAAGAAATCAAAGAGGACACTAATAGATGGAGAAATATACCATGTTAATGGATTGAAAGAATCAATATAGTGAAAATGAATATACTACCCAAAGCAATCTGTAGATTCAATGCAATCCCTATCAAGCTACCAACGTTATTTTCCACAGAACTAGAACAAATAATTTCAAAATTTGTATGGAAATACAAAAAACCTTGAAGAGCCCAAGCAATCTTGAGAAAGAGAAATGGAACTGGAGGAATCCACCTGCCTGACTTCAGGCTCTACTGCAAAGCTACAGCCATCAAGACAGTATGGTACTGGCACAAAGACAGAAATATAGATCAATGGAACAAAATAGAAAGCCCAGAGATAAATCTACACACCTATGGACATCTCATCTTCGACAAAGGAAGCACAATGGATTAAACACAATCTCTTTAACAAGTGCGCTGGGAAAACTGGTCAAGCACTTGTAGAAGAATGAAACTAGAATGCTTTCTAACACCATACAAAAAATAAACTCCAAATGGATTAAAGATCTAAATGTAAGACCAGAAACTATAAAACTCCTAGAGGAAAACATAGGCAAAACCCTCTACGACATAAATCACAGCAGTATCCTCTATGACCCACCTCCAAAGTAATGGAAATAAAGGCAAAAATAAACAAATGGGGCCTAATTAAATTTAAAAGCTTTTGCACAACAAAGGACACTCTAAGCAAGGTGAAAAGACAGCCTTCAGAATGGGAGAAAATAATAGTAAATGAATCAACTGACAAAGAATTAATGTCAAGATATTCAAGCAACTCTTGCAGCACAATTCCAGAAAAATAAACGACCCAATCAAACAATGGGCCAAAGACCTAAACAGACTTTTCTCCAAAGAACACATACAGATGGCTAATAAATGCATTAAAAGATGCTCAACATCACTCTTTATCAAAGAAATGCAAATCAAAACCACAATGAGGTACCATTTCACACCAGTCAGAATGGCTGCTGTCTAAAAGTCTACAAGCAATAAGTGCTGGAGAGGGTTTGGAGCAAAGGGAACCCTCTTACACTGTTGGTGGGAATGCAAACTAGTACAGCCACTATGGAGAACAGTGTGGAGATTCCTTAAAAAACTGGAAATAGAACTGCTGCCATATGACCCAGCAATCCCACTGTTGAGCATACCCACCGAGGAAACCAGAATTGAAAGAGACACGTGTACCCCAATGTTCATCACAGCATTGTTTATAATAGCCAGGACATGGAAGCAACCCAGATGTCCATCGTCAGAGGAATGGATAGGAAAGCTGTGGTACATATACACAATGGAATATTACTCAGCCATTAAAAAGAATACATTTGAATCAGTTCTAATGAGGTGGATGAAACGGGAGCCTATTATACAGAGTGAAGCAAGCCAGAAAGAAAAACACCAATACAGTATACTAATACATTTATATGGAATCTAGAAAGATGGTAATGATAATCCTATATGTGTAATAGCTAAGAGACACAGATTTATAGAACAGTTGTTTGGAATCTGGTGGAGAGGGCTAGGGTGGGATGATTTGGGAAAATGGCATTGAAACATGTATATTATCATATGTGAAACAGATCATCAGTCCAGGTTCGATGAATGAGACAAGGTGCTTGGGGCTGGTGCACTGGGATGACCCAGATGGATGGGATGGGGAGGAAGATGGGAGGGGTGTTCAGGATGGGGAACACACGTACACCCGTGGCAGATCCATGTCAATGTATGGCAAAATCACTACAATATTGTGAAGTAATTAGCCTCCAATTAAAATAAATACATTTATATTGAAAAATTAAAAACTAGAGCCCAACCAAATAAATAAATAAACAGACCAGTGCTCTTTAACTGTGCCATCTGTTTAATTATCCAAAATCGCTACAGATGGTGACTGCAGCCATGAAATTAAAAGACGCTTACTCCTTGGAAGAAAAGTTATAACCAACCTAGATAGCATATTTAAAAGCAGAGACATTACTTTGCCAACAAAGGTCCATCTAGTCAAGGCTATGGTTTTTCCAGTGGTCATGTATGGATGTGAGAGTTGGACTGTGAAGAAGGCTGAGTGCCAAAGAAATGATGCTTTTGAACTGTGGTGTTGGAGAAGACTCTTGAGAGTCCCTTGGACTGCAAGGAGACTCAACCAGTCCATTCTGAAGGAGATCGGCCCTGGGATTTCTTTGGAGGGAATGATGCTGAAGGTGAAACTCCAGTACTTTGCCACCTCATGCGAGGAGTTGACTCATTGGAAAAGACTCTGATGCTGGGAGGGATTGGGGGCAGGAGGAGAAGGGGACGACAGAGGATGAGATGGCTGGATGGCATCACTGACTCGATGGGCATGAGTCTGAGTGAACTCCGGGAGTTGGTGATGGCCGGGGAGGCCTGGCGTGCTGCGATTCATGGGGTCATAAAGAGTCAGACACGACTGAGTGACTGAACTAAACTGAACTGATTGGAAATTAAGTTCTCAGGATAGTCTGAAAGCCATGTTTTGAGTGTGAGAAGATAGGTGTACAGATTATAGATGTGTTGGGTAAGAGCAGGAGCATACATGTGTGTGTGTGTTCTTGTGTGTGTGTGTGTGTGTGTGTGTGTGTGTATTTTAAGTGTTCCCACTTAAATGTGTTGAAAGTGTTTCCAGTGGTAGCAGATGGGAAATCATGGCCAATTTTGAGTTGGGGAACAGTTGATAGACAACATTTTTGATCGCCTGGTCTCTAGCCCTCTAATCTTGTCCAGCCTTCAGCTGTACTTGACCTCCACCTTTGGGGATCCACTATTAGGATGAACTCTTTGGTAGCAACCCCTATTCTACTGTTAGCTGGGACTCATTAAATTGCCTCTTTTATGTATTTGCTGGAATGAGCTACCTCAAAAGGTATAAGTTGTGAAAGACAAAACCTGTGTTTATCTAAGCATCTGGAGATGTTTAGCATCTCCCTTTTCTAAAGTTTTAATGGCAAATGAAAGCTCAACTTTATTGCTTAGATCTTAGGATGGAATATAATCTAAATTCTTCTGCTCAAATTTCTTGGCTGAGTCTTAAATTAATATTTTGTGTGCTTTCATAGGTGGTCAGGATCGTGTGTGTGTGTGTAAATCCATTATTGCTAGATACATAGATTCCTTTTGTCATTTTTTAGTGCAAAAAAATTGTGGAGTTTATTGGTTAAACTAAATGGAACTTTTAAACACAGCATTTTGTAAAGGATGTGCATCTGTACTTGATTGGTTTTCTTCTTTAAGTCCTAATGAGCACTGTCCACAGTGGGCTAGTAAAGAAGTTGCATATGTATTGCAGATGAGGACACAGACGTGTGACCTGTTTATAAAGAAAGACACTACATTTAGACAGAATCAAGGCTGGATAAAGCAACACACACACACACACACACAAAAAAAAAAAAAAAAAAAAAACCTAAGATTTATAAGGCAGTTTTTCTCACTGTCAGATTTATAAGACAAAGTAGCACCCCAAAAGATGCATTTGAAGTGATAGATTGCACCACATTCCACCTGGACATGGGCAGTGTAAAACAGCAGCTAAAATCAAAACCACTTGAATTCTGGCTCAGCTTTCTCCAGACAAGTACTTAAAATAGCTTAAATAACAGGATGCAAGGGGAGGGAAAACATTTCCTTTTAAGGATATGCATTCTTGGTGTGATTCAAACTTCTGCAGGAACATGGCTGTATAATAAGTTTATTTACTTTAAGGTTACTTGGGGGGAGGGTTTGGGGAGAGTTAACTGACATCTAAAATAATACTTGTTAAGAGCATAGTAAGGTTTTTTGGGGTTTTTTTTGTTGTTGTTTTTTGTTTTTTTAAGTGCAGATGTGAATCTACACATGTCATCATAGACAGACAGACTGAATCTGTTGATAAAAACATTTGATTCCTTTCTGATGAATTCAGCAGCCAGTATAAAAGACAGAGGCTTCTCTGGTACACCCTTGGGAGCATCTTTGTGTGTTTTTTTTTTTAAGTATAGAAATTTTTCTTTAAAAATAGAACACTTGATTCATTTCTTGAAATTTAGCTCTGGACTCTATGTGGGAACTTTGTTCAGTAGGTAGGTGGAGTTTCTTCTCCCTTCCTCTCCCCAGCCCGTCAGTGTCTACCCACACTGACCATATTTTCTGAACGAAAAAGTTGAGATCCGTGCTTGCAGAAACATTGAAAATGCTCTAGATAATATAGGCTGTATGATAATGTCTGTGTTATCAGGTGGTCAAAAATATGATGCTGGAACAGATGAGTGTTTGAAATGCAAAACTTGTTCCACCCCATGCCAATGGGTAGTTAATGAAGAAGGGGCAAATGAGCCAGAAAGGGCCTCCAGAATATTGACAGCTTTAATGAGAAAATAAAGGACTACCATCATGCCAGGAGGTTGTGATTTCCAGTTGTTAAAACTGTTTTGTGTGTGTTTTGGCTGGAGATTGGGAATAAAATTAGCCTAAAACTCTTTTAAAGTAATTGCACCCTATTTTGTCTTTCAAGTACTTTAGCAGCTGGGAGATTTTCTAAAATTAATCACAAGCTGCCTTTTAAGGCTCCCTCTGCCTTCTTATTGAAATTAAAATTATTTTCTTCAAAAGGTATGATTTAGAGACAGAAAGCCTTGCAGTAATTTACTAGTACTAACACTAAAATGCCTTTGATCTCAGGAGGTAGTACAAACTTGCTCTGCTTTTAAAATATGGAGAAACAGAGTAGGTAAAAGGTAAAACTTTACAAATATGTAGAAGAAGATGACACATGGTCAACTATTCTTTTCCCATACCAGGAAAAGATACAGGAGAGAGATTCCAAGTAACTCCAGACGTTATAAGGATTTTGAAGCCACAGTTTCAAGTAAGAACCAGATGTACTGTCTGGTTAATTCTGTGTCTTTGGTGTCTAGCCCTGTGCCTGCCACCTGTCTAGCCCTGGAGTAGGTACTTGATTTGCTCTGGAGGTTGATTCATGCGATGCAAGTGCACAGTTTTTCTTAATAAAGTCAAAGCAGGTTTCTACATTTAGAATGAGAGAGAGGTCCTGACCTGACAGCCATCACTGGTAGTCTACTTGGATACTCCTTGGTGGGTGTGTTCACTTAGAAAACCAAATTACAGATCTGAAGGCTGCTGGGTGGGGACAGAATTAGAACAAAGGGAATGAGATTGAATGTTATTTAAGGGATATTTTTGTCCTCAGGGTTTCCTGATGGAGTGCCATTCAGTCTATCTGTGCTATTTCCTCATTTTTTGCTCATTGTTGTTTGCTTATTTATGTTTTTAAAATGCTCATTAGATTAGAGCATTATTTTCCTGGTTTAATACTTGAGGATCCTAATGAGAACCTACTGTATAGCACAGAGAATGCTCAATATTCTGTAATGACTTACATGGAAACAGAATCTAAAAAAGAGTAGGTATATGTATATGTATAACTGATTCACTTTGCTGTACAGCAGAAACCAACAACATTGTAAATCAAGTATACTCCAGTAAAAATTAATTTAGAAATACTTCAGGATCTCTGGTTCAACAAAAATAATTTTTTCCCTCTGCTTATTCTGTGCAAGATACTGTGCTACATACTGGGGTTGGAGAAAGATTTAGGAGAATCTTTATCAAGAGATTTTTACAATCTCATAAGATTGTCAGGTAATGACAAATTCATATTCCTCCAGACCCCCTTTAAAACATTTCTGTCCATTGCTGAAAGCATCTGTTATTACTTCTCTTACTTCAAAATGGTATTTCCACATGTGGTTATTTTATGCTAGTTATATTTTAGGGTGGCTATTTCCTGGCATCTTTTAATCACATCAGTGAGCTTCTAATTAATGCTCAAGAGAGGTTATTTCAGAGAGGGTGCACACAAGTGGTAGTTCCCCCATTGCCTGCACCTCTCTTCTACCTAAAGCAAAGAAACTGCCGGACAGACTAGACTCAGTGTCTTTGTCAGTTTCATGTAGTTTTGAATTCATTATAGTTTTCCAGCATAATAAATAAAAAAATAAACATCTCTGCCTTCCACTTCTATTATATCACTGAGAATACAAAAAGAACAACATGCTAGCTCCAAGGTGGAGAAGTAACACAATTAAATTATGTTCTGATATTTCAGAAGTCAGAGGAAAATAGAGTATGTTTTAAAATATCTTTCTATCATAAATTGCTTGTGTGGAGAAAGTTTCGATAATCAAAAGGAGTACCCCATCTCCTTCTCTATAGATATAATGAAATGAAGGAATATGGTGGTTGGATACTGAGGTTTAATAATGATCAGAATGTTACTACTCTATATTTGTTTTTCATATATATGATGATTTTTTATCTACAGTTTTTTAGAGCTAAAAGGGGATCTTCTCTAAGATCAAATGAAGCCCCCCTTTTACAGATGAGAAAACTATGATCTGGAGAAATGACTTAGGCAAATTAAACATAGTTAGAGCCTAAGTCACATTACTCCCTCTTGTTGTGTATGCTGTGTCACACTCCCTAGAACTGAGTTGTCTTTTCACTTTTTAAAGAAAATGGGAGAAACAGATTGGTATGTGCATGGGGAAAGGTGTATTTAAACCCAAGAATTTCATTCATCAGAAGTTGCTCAAATCCTACCACAGTGCCATGTGGATTACTTTGTTCTTTTTAGCAAATGCAGATGTCGTTGCTGGATTGATTTCTGCATATAAACACTTACTAATAAAGTGTTTGATGTATGGCCTTTTATACGTTCAAAGCAAAAACAGTGAAGATGTACCCTAGGAGCAATCAAGTACTTTACCTTGAAGGAACTATTAGTGATTTTCTGAAGTGTTGAGTACTTTGATGATGATGCTTTAAAAGTATGAATATTTTAATTGATAGATTTAGAATGCGGTAATCTATGCTTAAGAATATTTGACTGTAGAATCATATACTTCATTAAAACTAAACATAACAATTTCATCAGCTTTCAGTTTATTAGGGAAATGGTTTCACACAGGGGATTTAATATTTTAATAATTGGCCCACATTGGCTAATATCAATTTTGCTTCAATCATACTTAGAAGAAAATCCAGAGTGTGTACCATGGCCTATAAGAGCTTCCATGATCAGTTCCCTAACCTCATCTCTCATTTTCTCCTTTGCTCACTCTGCTCAACTCATACTGGATCTTTGCTATCCCCAAAACACGTCAGACACACTTCCACATCACAGACTGCATTTGCTCTTTACGTAAAATCTGCCCCCCACAAATAGCCACATGATTCACTTTCTTACCTCAGGTAAGTCTTCATTCAAATATTGCCTCATCAAAGTGGCCATCCTTGATGATTCTCTCTAAATAGCACTCCCACCATCACCCATATCCCCACCTGTCACTATAACCCAGGGTTCTTCAACTTCAGCATTACTGAAATGTTGAGCTGCACAATTCTCTGTTGCAGGATGGGAGTTGGGGTGGGGGTCATATGCACTGGAGGATTTTTAGTAGCATTCTTGGCCTTTATGCACTGAATGTTCCCTGGAGGGCAAAATAGCCCCCATTCTAACCCCTTACCCCTCTTTATTTTTCTTCATAGCACTTATGCTATATGTTACTTGCTTATTAGCTGTCATGAGAAGGTGAGCTTTTGTCTGGCAAGACTTTGTTTCATTGGTTGCAGTATCTCCAATCTTAGGAACGGTATCTGGTACAATTTTGTTTTATTTTTTGTTTTGGTACAGTTTTTAAGTAATATGTCAAATAGATAAACTTTATAGTATATCTTCTTAAATGGTGTTGGCATCATCTTGAGTCATTTCTCTATTCAGATTGTTTCCCTCTATTATAATTAAATTTATATATGAAAATCAGTGTAGGAGCTAAGGTATCAAAATCATTTCTGAACATTTAAGTATATGAAATAGCTGGTCAAATTCCAACAGTCTTTACTAAAAAATTATACCTCAGGACATTAGCCCTCTTTTCCAATAAATTAACTTTTAGTCATTGATCAGGTTTTTTTTTCCATTTTTAATCGTTTCAGAATAAGCATTATCAGCACTTAGATACATTGTTAAAATTATGAAAGCACAAAAATTTTAAAATTATTTGTAGACTTCATTTAAACATTTGCATTACTTATGACTGCATTTATTTTTATGAACTCTGTTTTGGATTAACATTTATTTACATTAACTCTTGGAAAAATTGGCACTCAAGAGGATAGCATATTTCAGGTGTTCCATATAATAAAATTAGCATTAATCACAAATTGTTATCTTTGACAAAGGGGAGAATAAGGGGCATAAAACTCCTAAATAGCTACAGTAAGAACTGCTTTATAGCATGGCAGTGTTTTATTGGTGTATAATCTATTCTGAAGTCCTGTCAGCTTTATGATTTAATGATAATTTTATTAGATAACTGTGCTTTCCTAATATTAGGGATGCTATTTTTAAGTGAAGCTACTTATACAAAATACAAGAAACATAATGTAAGCCATGCTCTTTCAGTTAAAATTTGCATTTCCTTTTCAGACCTCTTTAGGTAGCAAACAATAAGGAAGGATAATATTGTATTTAGGCGAACTAATAAACTTTAAGCTTTAAGAACTGAGTCTAAAATGAAGAAAAATATTCTATAGGTTAATTTATTTCCTTTTTTGCTTGTTCTCCCTTATCAAAAAGACCTCAACAGCAATGGATTCATTTGTGACTATGAACTTCATGAGCTTTTCAAGGAAGCTAATATGCCATTACCTGGATATAAAGTGAGAGAAATTATTCAAAAACTCATGCTGGATGGTGACAGGAATAAAGATGGGAAGATAAGTTTTGACGAATTTGTTTATGTAAGTATGTGAAAACCTACCATTTATTAGAAGTAATGATTGCTTCTTTGTCTTGTGGGGTCTTTTAGTAATAAGTCCTATTAAGTTCCTAAATATATCATAGTAGTATTGTTATAACTAATAAAATTTCTCTCATCTCACCCACTATATTTAGTTCATTCTTCTAGCCATTAGAATATCTTAACAAATGAACTGAGAAAAAACACTGACAGAATCAAAGATATAACACTCTGTTTGCTGTGTAAGGTGAACAGTCTCCTTAGGGGGAGGCATCATTAAAGAACAGTTTTCAAGGTGTGAAATCATATCCTTGAAGTGCTCTTTCTATAGGTGAACAGCGTGGTCCCAAACGTTAATGATGCACCATGACTCACAGTCTTGGAAGCTTCCTGAGTTCAACTTTCTGATTAAAAACATGTTTGCTAATCTTGTGGCAGTAGTAGTTAACTGTACCATTTTCCTTAGGATGATGATTTTGATAATTAAAAGTTAGAAACATATCTTTTTAATCCATTGGAAGAAGCAGTTAAAATTCTTGTTTTCTTCTCTAGTATCATCAAATACTCTTAAAGGTTAGGGCTGATTTCTTAATTCTACCCCAAGCACCTAGTGTTCCATACTCAGTGCTTAGCGAGTATGTGTGTGGTACTCATTATTGAAATTTAATGCTTTTAGCTGCTAGCTAGTGGGGTCAAAATTTTTCTGGACATAGGACAGTTTCCATCCATATTCATTGACAAAGTATTTGAGATAGATATTAAAGAATAGCTGTTTCCTCAATTAAGAACACTCTTAAGATTTCATCATTTTATTATTCATTTAAGACTGAGTTTGACTAGATCTTATTTGGCATTCCTTATGTGTATTATAGATAGTAATTAGTGCCTAATATTATCACAAACTTCCTAGCACTCCTATCTTTTCTAAGGCTTGTTTTTGCCCCAAGACACCTGAGATGATAACATATACTCCCATCAGTAACCACAGCTCAATGTAGCAAGTGAAATTCTGATATATTTTCTCCTATTAGAATTAGCCCCTTTAGAACACCTGGAGAGTTCCAGTAGCAAATTGACCAAGTAATGATGTCTGCTCTTCTGATAGATAGCATTTGCCTGGGGGCGGGGCAGGGAGGAAGGGAGCATTACTGTTTTAAAATGCACAAGGGTCAGAATTATAATGTTATTATAGTTCTTGCTATCTTCTTTTGCAATACTGATTTCCTCCCCACCATTTTTTGCCTCCAGTTATTGCCAAAGCCTTTTGTTTTAAATCCTGTGTTCAATAGTAAGTTGCAATTGACTTTCAATCTGAGCATTTGCATGTCCTCTGATGTATAACTTGCCCCTCTTGTAACTGCATGTTTAATTGTGAATTTAAAGCAGCTTAGAGTGGTGGTGAACTACCATTGCTTACTTTTGATATAGTTTGCTGCTCAGAATTTTTTAATCTACTAGGAAGAACAGACTTAAATAATCAAGATGTGCAGTGTGCCAGTATTTTTAAGGAGACAGTTATGAAACTGTCTTTTGAGAAAAATCATCTTAGGGAAATATTTAATTTTGTATATTTTGAAATGTTGCTGATTCCACACAGCTGTTTGTGGCTGTGACTAACCTAGTGTTTTCTTTAAAAGTGAATAATAAGCTTCATAATTTTGGCATCAGCTGGGACTTTCTTAAAAATAAAATACTAATGAGAACTTTGTTGGTTAAAATATATATGTTTTAGAATTGGAAGAAATCAATGTGTTTTTACTCCTTCATTTCTCAAATTAAAAAAAAAAGCCTGGATTTCTCAAAAAGGAAGTGACTTGCCCAACATTACACAGGGAACTAGTGGCTTTGTCAGTTACCCCTCTTTGTTCAAAAATTTGGAATGGAAGACAGTAAAATAACTCACCTGAAGTTTCAGAATGACACCACCATGACTGTACTGAAAGAAAGATCTGTGTATGATTAACCAAGCAGACATCTGTCCACTCCCATCTGCCTTGTCATCAATGAAACCTCTTACAAATCATTAGGCAAAATATGATAGATCCTAGTTATCTGAGAAAAAGGAAGTGTTGCAGGAATGGGGACCCCTTCCAGGGCCCAAAACTGGACTCTTGTCTAACACTCAGAAATGAATTGTCCGAGGAGACACATGTGCTGACAAAGCAAGAGATTTTATTGGGAAAGGGCACCCGGGTGGAGAGCAGTAGGGTAAAGGAACCCAGGAGGACAGCTCTGCCACCTGGCTGAAGTCTTGGGTTTTATGGTGATAGGATTAGTTTCTGGGTTGGCTTTATCCAATCATTCTGACTCAGAGTCCCTCCTGGTGGTGCACACCTAGTTCAGCCAAGATGGATGCCAGAGAGAAGGATTCTGGGAGGTGGTCGGACATGTGGTGTCTCCTTTGGACCTTTTCTGAACTCTTCCGGTTGGTGGAGGCTTATTAGTTCCCTGTTCCTTACCAGGACCTCCTGTCATAAAACAACTCATGCAAATGGTTACTGTGGTGCCTGGCCAGGGTGGGCGGTTTCAGTCAGTGTGCTTCCCCCAACAGAAGCACATTATTCCTGTCAGGGATTAACATAAGGAAATAGAAATAAACATGTTCTTGCATGTTAGATGTTTGGTTTTTATTTAAATTGCTACTTAAAAGGTATTAATTGCAAACCAGGCTACCAACAAAATGTCTATATTAATTTTGGAGAAGGATATATATATGGCAGAAAAGAGTCCCCAAATTATATATAAACTTCACACATTAAAATTAAATATATATTAGCTGATCTTGTTTCTCTTGATTATTTCAAAACTAAGTTACTAGATTTTTATACTTCTTAGATTGTAGTAAGGTATTTTCCTACATCTATAAAAAGACTGGTATATCATAGAGATAATAACTTCATATAAGCAAAGTGCTTAGAACTGTACCTGGTATGTAGCAAATACTGTAGAAGTATTAGTTGTTGGTAGTTATTTCTATTTATTAAACGGGCAATGTTCTCTTCCTCTTATTACTAAGTTTAGGCCTACAACAGATTCCCAAAAAGTAAAAATTCAAACCTACTATATTGGAAACAAACCTCAAACACTGGAAGCCAGTCATATTTTTTTGCAATTCTTTCTGAAATCTTTCTTAAACTCTTATGTCTCTGCATTGCTTTGGTTTGGCCACTAGTGTTCATCTAGGAAGGTGATGACACTTTCAAAAGGAATACAGGACATATATGTTTCATAAAAGAGACTGGAAAAGATGTATAGAACCAGAGAGAGCAGTGTACACCAGGAGTTTGTTCATACATGGCAAAGCAAGTCCCTCTTCCTGGAGGGAAAACAGCATGAAACAGTGAGCTCATTAGTATCACAACAGGCAGCTTTGAATAGATTCATTGACAACTCTCCAGCACAGTAGCTGGCCTAGTGTTTTCTCTGATTTCAGAGATTTTTGTTAAGCCAAGGCTTATACTCAAATTGCCTTATCATCCACTGGGGAGATTTCTTTACTAAAGTAGAAAATACAGTGTTAATTCTCACGTGGTGAATCCATTGAAAAAATACATAAATCTCCAGTCATCTCCTATCTTTTAACATTTGTTTAAAATACAAAGAACAAATGAAAATACTATGAAACTGCAAGTTTGCACTTGGCTGGAAGAATTTATTTAAAGATATTTAGAAAAGCAAGGTCATGTAAATTTTGTAAGACAACTGAAAGTGTAACTAATTTAATTGCATCTTTGCATTCAACATGTCATTCCCAAGCATCAAGGGTTTAAGTAGAGCTATGTAATTGCATTAGAATATTGTAGAAATTCTTTTTTAAATGATTATTATTTGTATTACTCCTCTTTTGCATGATCTATGCAAATTTGGATTTTTTTCAGCTGAAATTGTGATCATGGAAGCAACCTAATTTTAGAAGGTAATGATTCTTAAGACAGAAATAATTGTAATAAGAAAATTCATATGTCATTCTGAGGCAGTAACTCCAAGGCAGTCATATTGGGAGCTTTTTTTGTCATTCCAGCGATTTATAGTATCTCAGTCTTGAGGAAAAGGCTTAGATTTTGGATTTTAATTTACTAGACACTGTTCTACTAAATGAAGTAGAGTTCAGAATGAGGGGGGATAGTGAATATTGCTTTTTCACTGAGCAGATGGATAGTTACCAAAAAGAGACCTGTTTGAACAAAATGTATCACAATGAAAAGAGCTACATTCCCAAGCAACCATTTTGTTGTACAACCTGGGCTTGGATGGTAAAGTGAAATAAGTGAAATTCCAGTTGAAATCAGAGTGTGAGTAAAAATGATTTTAATAATTCAAAAATTACCCAGAGTACATGAGTCAGCTCCACACTATTGATACTTAATAGGAGTCAGTATAATGGCCAGAGAGAAGGAAGAGTGATTTCATTGGTAGTCAGTATGTGTGTGTCTATATATTATACATACTAGATGGAGGCATGCACACACACAAACACACACACCCATTCTAAAAGTCCACCTCTGAAATTACAGGCATAGCACCAAATCACAGCTATGGAAAGTAAATAAGCTTGATTTTGGAAAATTTCATGCTTACCGTTTTCCTAAATAAAATAATTGGGTTTATAAGTCCAAGGAAGACCAGGATTTAAGGATGGTAACAGGAAAAGATGACTTTGTGACAGGGTTACAGCAACTTTCCTACTGGTTACAAAAGTCACTTTCTTGGTCAATTAATTACAAAAAGGTGTCCTCCTGGAAAGACTGAATGTAAAAAGGCACTCGTGTTTCTGCCTGCCACAGTCTTGCTCAAGACCCCAGGCCTGCTTAGGGGAGTGTGGGCTGCATTTCATGCCTGCTCATGCCTGCTGCCACCGACACAGCCTGAACTGCTAAATACCACGACTCTGTTCTGTGACCTTCACATATGGGCTACCCCTCCTGAGGTGTGTGTATTAGTATGTACTTGTCAATAATGCTAAAGGCCTTTGAGTTATCTTCTATTTGCTCCGTGACTTTTCCATTAGGGTTCTAAGTTTCCTTCAATAAGCCTGGTGTGTTCCAAACAACTTTTAAAGGAGGTTTTTTTTTTTTTTTTATCAAAATACTACATCTTGCTCTTGTTTTTCTGGTGGTGGCTAATTTAGCCACGTACATTGATAGCTCAGGAACACACTGGAGGTTAGGTAAGTTCCAGTATTTCAGACTTACATAGGCAGACCTTTGGAATGTCCAGTCATTCAGTCAATCGGTTAGAGTAGGGTATGAAATTTGCTTTGTTCCATTCTGCTTTTGTACCTTATTGTAAAGAGAAAAATTTCTGGGTTTATTCATCTCCTGCTGCCAACTAAGCATATTTTCCTCTGTATTATTCTGTTCTAGCTGTTACCAAGCTACCCTAGGATAAGAAATAGTTTTTTTGGTTGAGCTATAAAATTTCCATATTTCTTTGCACTGTGTTTTGTGCTTAAAGAAGGGGGAAATCCTTCAGTCTTTTCTTTTCAGGAAAAGAACGGAGTCTTTCTTGTTCTAGGAAATTTATAGATTTACCTATGCCTTTGAACTACGCTAGTTTTTGACTTAAAGCAGTTTTCAATGCATGTGGCATTTAATGTTTTTGACAAGTGTGTACAGTTGATTTCTGGTGCTTCATTTTTGGTAGCAGTATTGAAGTACTTGTTTAGCATTTTAGAAACTCAAGCTTAGTTTGCCTTGTCTTTTAACACTCATCACCTGTGGGCGGAATGTAGGTTACCACCATATAAAAGAAGATCAATATGCTTATAGTTGTGCCAGATTGAAAACTATGAATCAGCAACATATTTTCATTAATAGATTTTCCAAGAGGTGAAAAGCAGTGATATAGCCAAAACCTTCCGCAAAGCCATCAACAGGAAAGAAGGGATTTGTGCTCTGGGAGGAACTTCAGAGCTGTCCAGTGAAGGAACGCAGCATTCTTACTCAGGTAATGGTTAACACAGTGAACTACATAGGGTGCCTGCTATAATGTCAGGGAGAGGCTCTAGAAAAACCCTGCTTCCTAGGTAAGAATACAGTTGAAGTTGTTGTGATCTGTATTTGGATTGGGGCTAATACTTGCCATAAAAGCATTACAGGTATTTATTATATAGTTTTGTTAGCTTGTAAGAGCCATGATACAATATGTGCACAATACTGATATGATACAACACATGATTCAATAATAGGCTTTATTATAGCAGTGTGTGCTAAGTCACTTTAGTCGTGTCCGACTCTTTTACGACCATATAGACTGTAGCTCCCCTGGCCATGGGATTCTCCAGGCAAGAATGCTGGAGTGGGTTGCCACGCCCTCCTCCAGGGGATCTTCCCACCCAGGGATGGAACCCACGACTCTTGTCTCCTGCATCAGCAGGTGGGTTCTTTACCACTAGCACCACCTGTGGTAATATAAATAGAATTTTTAAAGAATTTTGTAACTAACTTCTAAGAATTTTGTAATTTCTGTAAAGATCAGTTAACCTTGCTCTATTTCTTTGTTACTTTTATAGCTCCTAAGAGCTATTGTGTTGCATTCAATTGTTTGGGTTTCCAAAGAGGGTAACACAGGCTTATGACACACTAACTGCTGTGCTCATGAACGGCTATTTCAGGCTTTAGAAGTCAAATATTTAACCTAGAGTATAAACTAATGTCTTCTTATTCCACATAATTTTAGAGGAAGAAAAATATGCTTTTGTTAACTGGATAAACAAAGCTTTGGAAAATGATCCAGATTGCCGGCACGTCATACCAATGAACCCAAATACCGATGACCTGTTCAAAGCTGTTGGTGACGGAATTGTGCTTTGGTAAGATTTCCAAGAGTAGTCTTCCATGTAATTGATACAGTCGTTTCTGGATGCCTGACAGATTCTTCTTGGGGAAAAGCTAGAATTGAAAGTTGTCTAGGTTCTGTCCATTTCATCTTCAAGGCTGTCTGTGAAAGTGCCACCAAAGGTGAATCTAACCACCAAAGGTGAATCTAAAACTCAGTCATTCAGACTGGACACCTCTTTCTACAGGAGCTTTCAGCTTCCATTTTCTTCTCATCACTGAGCAAGCTAAGCATTTCAACTTTGTTAAGCCTTTATGTCAGTGTCTCTTTATTCTCAAGTATCATAAATTCCAAAAGAGCAAAACAGGCCACCTGTCACTTTCAATCTCCAATTACTTATTTCTGAAAAATATGTTTGTCACTGCTGCTGCCTTAGACTCAACAGTGTCTCAGCCAAAAAGGTAAAAGATTATTAACAGCTTGTCAGTAGATTTACCTCTTTTGTGAGGTAGTGGAGCACAGTGGTTAACAGCATGCTCTACAGTCAGTCTGCCTGGTTCCTTTTCAGGCTCTGCTTCTCAGTATCTGTATAACTGTAATCAAGACACTGAGCCCTTTGAACTCTCCTACACTATTGGTGGGAATGTAAATTGGTGCAGCCACTATCGGAAAAAGTATGGAGGTTCCTTAAAAAACTACAAATAGAGTTACCATATGATCCAGCAATCCCACTCTCAGGCATATGTCTGGAGAAAACTGAAAGAGATACATGCGCCCCAGTGTTCATAGCAGCACTGTTTTACAATACCCAAGACACAGAAATGACCTAAATGTCAGTCTATCTATGGGGAATGGATAGAGAAAATGAATGGAACACTACTCAGCCATAAAAAAGAATGAAATTATGCCATTTGCAGCAACATGAATGGACCTAGAGATTATCATACTAAGTGAAGTCAGAGAAAGTCAAGTACTACATGATATCATTTATATGTGAAATTTAAAAAAATGAACTTATTCATAAAACTAACAGACTCAAGGACATAGAAAACAAGCTTATGACTACCAAAGGGGAAAAGGGGGATGGTAAATTAGGAGTTTTGCATTAGCAGACACACACTATATATAAAGTACACTATAAACTATATGTAAAACACTATAGTGTTTTATAGTGTATATAGACATACACTATATATAAAATAAACAAGGTCCTACTGTATATCATAGGGAACCATATTTAATATCCTGTAATAAACTATGTGTGTGTGTGTTCATTTGCATCTGACTCTATGCCCCTGTGGACTGTAGCCTACCAGGTTCCTCTGTCCATGAAATTCTCCAGGCAAGAGTACTGGAGTGGGTTGCCATTTCTTTCTCTAGTAATAAACCATAGTGGGGAAGAATTATTAAAAAAAAAAAGGCACTTGACTGTTTTGCATTTCAGGATCTATCCATTATGATCCCCATATTATTGTGCTTGCTCAGAAAGTTGTTGTGAGCATTAAGTAAGTACATATTGGAACATTTAGAACAGTGCAGTGGGTATATTTCTGATGACAGTGTACAATATATAAAATTCATTTTTTTTCCAATATGGTCATTTTGGTTGTTTAAAAAGATGATTTCTAAAAATGTGAGATATGCTTTTACTTGCCACTTACAGGCTGTAAAGAAATAATTTCCCACATATTTTAATAGAGAGACTCATATGATATTATTTATTTAATATTTAAATTTTGCATGGAAATAAGCCTGGTTTTCTCTAAAAATAACTTGTTTTAGGGCAGTTGTATAAACATCTAAAATGTTAGAGTCTAACTCCGAATTTTACCAAATAAGGTTGTTCTAAGTCAGATCCTGCCCTAATTAATACAACTTTTCTTTCTACCGATATTATCACTGTATTTCTAGCACCAAATATAGTACCTGTGCGTCATCTAGTTACTCAATAAATATTTAGTGAATGAAAGAATCTCATGTTCAACTAATTTTCACTCTTTGTAGATGAAATCACTTTAATTATACATTATGTAATCTAACAGAGATATTCAGCTTCAATGTGGGATGTTATGTTTTTAACACTTACCCAGCAAAGTTTTTAATATCCAAATAATTCATTCTTGTAAAAGAATGTGAAAAGTACAAAACATTAAATAAGAAAATATGCCTTAATCCCCAACTCAGAAATATTCAACTACTATAAACACTTTTATCTTTCCTTTATTTGCATTTTTATATGTATGGTTTTTTGTGATCAAACTGACTAAAGTCAAACATTGCTTTTTTTCCAGATTACATGAGATATGTGTTATAATAAGCCTTAAAATATTTGTGCGATTCATGGGGTCACAAAGAGTCGGACACGACTGAGCGACTGAACTGAACTGAAAATATTTCTGAATATTTATGGATTATTTAAAAAATAAGTCAATATTTTAAAATTTCTATTTCAGTAAAATGATCAACCTTTCAGTTCCTGATACAATTGATGAGAGAGCAATCAACAAGAAGAAACTCACACCATTCATCATTCAGGTATGCAGTCTTCTCCTCTCCTTCCATGAAACTATTATTTGAGGACCTGATTTACAGACTGTAGGCTCTGCATTTTGCATCTTCTCATTTAATTCTTACAACAGCTCTGAGTTGAGGATTAGTTTTCAGATTTCATAGAAGCTGAGATGCAGAAAGATTTCAGAGTTATACCAAGGTTAATAATGCTGGAACTAAAGTCCAAATCCAGGTCTAACTGCAAAGCTCTATATTCTTTTCATTACATTTTGCGTTCAAACATACAGAAATAAGCAAGCACGTTTAAGCTCTTAGTTAATTAGCATGCTTAAAGAATAGAAAGCTTTTATTTTCCATCTAGTATTAGGGTGTTATATAGCAGTGTTTCCTCATGCAAGACCATCCCTTGGGATGAGGAGATTCAGAACTTATAGAACTCTCATGTGTATTCAGTAGACCTCTCATTTAGGCATTTTAAGAAATTTAACACATAACCCACATGGATATACTTACTGTAGTAACTCAGCCTTTTCCTTTAGGGTCAGTATCTTTCAATAGGGACTAACTAAAAATGCTGTTAACTTGCCTTGGAAATCTGAAAAAGACTATAAAAATGAGGCTAGATTTGTTTTAGCGATGCTTTTAACACCAAAGCATGAATATTGCTTTCTGTGGATCATGTATGGGTAAACTTAATACATAATTTCATTACTGAGTGTTATTTCAGTGAAGGGAGAAAAAGACTAAAAAACCAGAAAGGTCAAGAAAGCAAGTATTATAAATTGGCTGTCTTGCAGGAAAACTTGAACTTGGCACTGAACTCGGCTTCTGCCATTGGATGTCATGTTGTGAACATTGGTGCAGAGGATTTGAGGGCTGGGAAACCTCACCTGGTTTTGGGACTGCTGTGGCAGATCATTAAGATCGGTTTGTTTGCTGACATTGAATTAAGCAGGAATGAAGGTAATGAAACACAGTCATGATCTTGAAAATTGTTTATTGGTTAATTTTTTCTAGTCATGCAGACTGTCATGCTTTCACCTAATTGAGGTGATTAGAGGATAACTAGAATTAACAGAAGGTAATGTTATAGTGTTATTCAGGAAAACAGCCTAGTCATAACTTTCTTCTTTAGTAGTAATTAACATTTGTCTGGCTCTTTAGAATTCATTTCACAATAAAGACACGAAAACCCAGAAAGTTTAAGGAATTTGTGCAACGTTCTTTTCTGCTCTACTCACATAGTCCCCACCCCATTACCACCCTCAGGCACACCATCTCCTATTAATTTTAATACCTTTTCTATTCTTTTATAGATTTAGGGCTCTTCAAAAATATTCTAACCTTCCCTTGATGGTCTCATATTTCCTGAATTAGCAGAAACACCGTTTTTATAGCTTAGGTTTTGGTATCACATCATAGACTTGTAGACTGTATAAGCATATGTGATACAATTGTCCTAAGGTCCTAGGAAGCGCT
>SJYA01004423.1:458524-489504 GCA_006410615.1 Neotragus moschatus
TGTCCTAAGGTCCTAGGAAGCGCTACAGTGTCCTCTCCTTTTGAAGTTTGAAATATTAAGCATCACTCCAAATATTCACATTTTCTTCCAGAAATCACCATATCAATCTTCAGTTACTTTGGGGGAAGAATATAAATTGGAAGTTCTCGGTATTTCTAGGTCTCCCAATACCGGTCAGCAGTCCTATTCTCCATATTTATCCAAGACTTTATGACACTTAAAATTTTCAGTCCACTCAAAGTGGCCTGTATTTGAACAAATAAAAATTTTCTAGTTGTTGGTCTCTTCAGAGCAGTATTTATCTTGTTAGAGTTGAAGTCCATAGAACAAGGAAAGGAAGACAACAAAATTAAACTACATTGGCTCATGTAATAAGTCAAATGATTTATCTCTGACAAGGTCTCAGGTGCAGAGAGGTCAGGCTGTTTAATTCCTTTCCAGCCTTTTGACTTGGAGATGGAGAGCATGTGGAGGTTTCTGTACAAGTGACAATGTTGCCTCTGCCCTAATTTAAATCCCTCAGTGCCAGCATGACATGGTGTGAAGTGGAGTCTATGAAAGATGAAACTTGCCTGTTAGAGATATTACTTAGACCTCTTTGGAAGTCAGGCAGTTTTAGTCTTCTTGTTCAGTGTAAATCTCCTTTTATCTTATGGGAGGTAATTATTGCATAAGGACTATACAACTTCTCCATGAACAGTGCCTAAATTTATATAGTTCTCTGTGCAGATGCTCAAGCTTCTCTACCTCTTACCTCTGGGGATATTTACCCCAAAACCCTTGGCTTCTTCTGCATATTCAATTCAACAACAAAAAATTGTTAAAGAGCCTTTACATGTTAGGTGCTATAGAAAATGTAATGTTGAATTATTTTTCTTTAAAAACAGGTATGGCACAAACCACTACAATATTGTAAAGTAATTAGCCTCCAATTAAAATAAAGTAATGAATTTAAAAAAACAGGTTTAACACTTTAAGAGTTAGTTATGCCATAAATACCATAGGGTTTGAATACTCTTTTAATCAAAAGGCTCCAAAGTTTTAAACATACTCCCCCAAGCCTCTGATTTTCATATTATTTAAGAAGAGTTTATGTAAATATATGACATAATGTGACAATGTTCAACTTAAAAGCTAGAACTTACTTGGCATTTGGAATGTGAAGAATAATCAAGATGTTAAAATATGTAATGCTGTGTATTCTCATAATTAAGTGTTTCTACCAGTATCATACCTAATTATATACTTTTATTTATCTTTATTATTAGACTATGAGTACCTGAAAACCAGGAACTAGGTCACAGTACTTGCCTCTGTTACTTACTTAGAGTGTCAAAAGACTCAATAAACATGTAATGACTGTTACCATGTAATATATCGGTTGGGTTTTTCTTTTTTACCTTTATAGCCTTGGCTGCTTTACTTCGAGATGGTGAGACTTTGGAGGAGCTTATGAAATTATCTCCAGAAGAGCTTCTGCTTAGATGGGCAAACTTTCATTTGGAAAACTCAGGCTGGCAGAAAATCAACAATTTTAGTGCTGACATCAAGGTAACTAGTTAGTTAAATACTTCAGTTCAGTTCAGTTCGGTTCAGTTCAGTTCAGTCACTCAGTTGTGTCCAACTCTTTGCGATCCCATGAACCGCAACACGCCAGGCCTCCCTGTCCATCACCAACTCCTGGAGTCTGCCCAAACCCATGTCCATTGAGTCAGTGATACCATCCAACCATCTCATCCTCTGTTGTCCCCTTCTCCTCCTGCCTTCAATCTTTCCCAGCATCAGGGTCTTTTGAACTGAGTCAGCTGTTCGCATCAGGTAGCCAAAGTATTGGAGTTTCAGCTTCAACATCAGCCCTTCCAAAGATAACCGAAGACTGATTTCCTTTCGGATGGGCTGGTTCGATCTCCTTGCAGTCCAAGGGACTCTCAAGAGTCTTCTCCAACATCACAGTTCAAAAAGCATCAATTCTTCAGTGCTTCTTTTTCTTTATGGTCCAAATCTCACATCCATATGTGACCACTGGAAAAACCATAGCTTTGACTAGACAGACCTTTGTTGACAAAGTAATGTCTCTGCTTTTGAATATGCTATCTAGGTTGGTCATAACTCTCCTTCCAAGGAGTAAGTGTATTTTAATTTCATGGCTGCAGTCACCATCTGCAGTGATTTTGGAGCCTCTCAAAATAAAGTCAGCTACTGTTTCCACTGTTTCCCCATCTATTTGTCATGAAGTGATGGGACCAGATGCCATGATCTTAGTTTTCTGAGTTTTGAGCTTTAAGCCAACTTTTTCACTCTCCTCTTTCACTTTCATCAAAAGGCTCTTTAGTTCTTCTTCACTTTCTGCCGTAAGTGTCGTGTCATATGCATATCTGAGGTTACTGATATTTCTCCCCACAATCTTGATTCCAGCTTGTGCTTCCTCCAGCCCAGCGTTTCTCATGATGTACTCTGCATATAAGTTAAATAAGCAGGGTGACAATATACAGCCTTACTTCAGGGGGACATAGTAACATGGAGACTTCAGGCCAGCTTAAAGGAGGGAAAATCCTATGAGTTTATCACCCAGGCTTGTTGCCTCTAGGCCCTGATGGAAGATTTCAGTAGAGAGACTGAGCCAAGTAAGAGCACCAGCACTAAGTCTAGCTTTCATTTTGTGGAAAGGGGTTTAAGTATTATAGTGCTAGCATTTTCTATTCTGCCTACCATTCAACATGCTGTACAAAAAGATCGGCAGTCATGACTTCTGTTCCTAACTGCCTTTCCCAGGCCTCAGTGTACCTGTGTTAGTAAAGGCCTAGAAGAGAAAGGGCCTCAGGATTGCCCATCCTCTTTCTTATTTGGCAACGCTTCTGTCATGTGCTGCCTCCTTCAGGCATTCAGTTCTTGGAGGTGGTTATATACTCTTATGTATGTCTGTATCTCCCACCTCAGCCCTGCCCGTACTTTTAAAATTTAAATATATTTAAAATAATTTTACAATGTTGTATTTGTTTCTGCCATACCACAATGCAAATCAGCCATACATTCCCCTCCCTCTCTAGCCTCCTACCCCTCTCCCCATGCCATCCCTCCAGATCATCACAGAGCACCAGACTGGGCTCCCTGTGCTATACTGCAACTTCTTACCCACTATCCATCTTACACTCGACAGTGTATATATGTAGATGCTACTCTCTCCATTCGTCCCAATCTTTCCCTCCCTCACTGTGTCCACAAGTCCATTCTCTACATCTGTGTCTCCATTCCTTCCCTGTAAATAGGTTCATCAGTGTCATTTTTCTAGATTCCGTATATATGTATTAATCTACTATATTTGTTTCTCTCTGACTGACTTCAGTCTGTATAACAGGCTCTAGGATCATCCACCTCACTAGAACTGACTCAAATTCGTTCTTTTTAATGGCTGAGTAATATTCCATGGTGTATATGTATCACATCTTTTTCCATTCATCTGTTGATGAACATGTAGGTTGCTCCCATGTCATGGCTGTTGTAAACATTGCTGCTATGAATATTCAGCTTCCCACGTAGCTCAGTCGGTAGAGTCTGACTGCAATGCAAGAAACTTGGGTTCAGTCCCTGGGTTGGGAAGATCCCCTGGAGAAGGAAATGCAACCCACTCCAATATTCTTGTCTGGAGAATCCCATGGACAGAGGAGCCTGGCTCCTCTATGGGGTCACAAGAGTCAGACACGACTGAGTGACTAAACACATGAATACTGGGGTACATGGGTCTTTTTCAGTTATTATTTTCTCAGGGTATATGCCCAGTAATGAAGTTGCTGGGTCATATGGTAGATTTATTCCTGGTTTTTTAAGCAATCTCCATACTGTTCTCCATAATGGCTGTATCAGTTTACATTCCCACCAACAGTATAGGAGGGTTTGCTTTTCTCTACATTCTTTCCAGCATTTATTGTTTGTAGAATTTTTGATGACGGCTCTTCTGAATGGTATGAGGTGATAGCTCATCGTAGCTTTGATTTGCATTTCTCTAAGGATTAATGATGTTGAGCATCTTTTCATGTGTTTCTCGGCCATCTGTATGTCTTTTTTGGAGAAATATCTGTTTAGGTCTTTTGCCCATTTTTTTGATTGGGCTCTTTGTTTTCCTAATATTGAGCTATATGAGCCACTTATATAACCTGGAGATTAACCCTTTGTCAGTTGTTTCATTTGCAGTTTTCTCCCTTTCTGAGGCTTATCTTTTAATCTTGTTTATTGTTTCCTTTGCTGTGCAAAAGCTTTTAAGTTTAATTAGGTCTCATTTGTTTATTTTTATTTTTATTTCCATTACTCTAGGAAGTGGGTCACAAAGGATCTTGCTGTGATTTATGTCAAGGAGCATGCTACCTATATTTTCCTCTAAGCTTTACAGTTTCTGACCTGATATTTAAGTCTTTAATTCATTTTGAGTTTATTTTTGTCTATGGTCTTATGAAGTGTTCTAGTTTCATTCTTTTGTGGCTGTCCTGTTTTCCCAGCACCACCTATTGAAGAGGCTGTCCTTTCTCCATTGTATATTGTTGCCTCTTTTGTCAAAGATAAGGTGCCCATAGGTGTGTGTAAGTTTATCTCTGGACTTTCTATCTTGTTCCATTGGTCTATATTTCTGTTTTTGTGCCAGTACCATACTGTCTTGATGACTATAAATTTGTAGTATAGTCTGAAGTCAGAAATGTTGATTCCTTCAGCTCTGATTTTCTTTGTCAAGATCGCTTTGGCTTTTCAGGGTATTTTGTGTTTCCATAAAAGTTGTAACTTTTTTTGGTTCTATTTCTGTGAAAAATATCATTGGTAGTTTGATAGGGATTACATTGAATCTGTAGATTGCTTTGAGTAGTATAGTCATTTTCACAATATTTCTCCCAATCCAAGAACATGGTATATCTCTCCATCTGTGTCATCTTTGATTTGTTTCATCAGTGTCTTATAATTTTCTGCATACAAGTCTTTTGTCCCTTTAGGTAAGTTTATTCCTAGGTATTTTATTCTTCTTTTTGCAATGGTGAATGGAATTGTTTCCTTAACTTCTCTTTCTGATTTCTCATTGTTAGTGTATAGGAATGCAAGGGATTTCTGTGTATTAGTTTTATATCCTACAACTATACCATATTCATTGATTAATTCTAGTAATTTTCTGGTGGAATCTTTAGGGTTTTCTATGTTATCATGTCATCTGCAAATAGAGTTTTACTTCTTTTCCAATCTGGATTCCTTTTATTTCTCTTTCTTTCTTCTCTGATTGCCATGGCTAGGACTTCCAAATCTAGATTGAATAATAGTGGCAAGAGTGAGCACCCTTGTCTTGTTCCTAATCTTAGAAGAAATGCTTTCAGTTTTTCACTATTGAGAATAATGTTTGCTCTGGGTTCGTCGTATATGGCCTTAATTATGTTGAGGTAGGTTCATTCTGTGCCTACTTTTTGGAGCATTTTTATCATGAATGGGTATTGTATTTTGTCAAAAGCTTTCTCTGCATCTATTTATACGATTGTATGACTTTTATCTTTCAGTTTATTGATATGGTTAATCACACTGATTGATTTGCATATGTTGAAAAGTCCTTATATCCCTGGGATAAATCACACTTCTTTATGGTGTATGATCCTTTAATGTGTTGTTAGATTCTGTTTGCTAAAATTTTGTTGAGGATTTTTACATCTATATTCATCAATGATATTAGCCTGTAATTTTCTTTTTTAGTGGTATCTTTGTTTGGTTTTGCTCTCAAGGTGATGGTGGCCTTGTAGAACGAGTTTGGGAGTTCTCCTTCCTCTGAAATTTTCTGGAAGACTTTGATCACAATAGGTGTTAGCTCGACTCTAAACTTTTGGTAGAATTCGCCTGTGAAGCCATCTGGCCATGAGCCTTTGTTCGCTGAAAGATTTTTAAATCACAGTTTCAATGTTGGTGCTTGTGATTGGTCCGTTTGTGATTTCTAATTCTTCCTGGTTTAGTTTTGGAAGGTTGTACTTTTCTAAGAACTTACCATTTCTTCCAGGTTGTTCATTTATTGGCATATGGTTGCTCACAGTAGTCTTCTATGATCCTTTGTATTTCTGTATTGTGTAGTAACTTCTCCTTTTTTGTTTCTAATTTTATTGATTTGAGTCTTCTCCCTTTTCTTCTTGATAAGTCTGGCTAGTGGGTTGTCAATTTTATCTTCTCAAAGAACTAGCTTTTAGTTTTATTGATCTTTGCTATTGTTTCCTTCATGTATTTTTCATTGATATCTTTACTATTTTTGTCCTACTAACTTTGTGTTTTTTTTCCTTGTTTTGTTTTTGTTTGTTTGTTTTGTTCTTCTTTTTCTATTTGCTTTAGGTGTAAAGTCTGGTTGTTTATGATGTTTTTCTCATTTCTTGATGTAGGCTTGTATTGCTATAAACTTCCCTCTTTTGCTGTGTCCCATAGGTTTTGGGTTGTCATGTTTTCATTGTCATTTGTTAATTTCCTTTTTGATGCCTTCAGTGACCTGTTGGTTATTTAGAAGCAGGTCATTTAGCCTCCATGTGTTTGTCGTTTTTAGTTTTGTTTTTTTTTTTTTCCTGTAATTCATATCTAGTCTCATAGCATTGTAGTTCAGAAAAAATGCTTGATACAATTTCAATTTTCTTAAATTTCCTGATGATTGTGACCGAAGATGTGCTCCATCCTGGAGAGTGTTCTATGTGCACTTGAGAAAAAAAGTGTATTCTGCTGTTTTGGAAAGGGAATCTTATTTTTAAATGAATATTTTAAAAATTCTCCTTTGATTTTTTTAAAAAACATATTCTGCTTTTAATATTTTAAAAAAGCAGAGGATTGCTGGGTAATGTGAAAAGGAACTTCCAATTTATGTTTCAGTTCAAATTTTCACCTAAAGCCCCTTTTCAGGGTAGTAAGTTACAGACTCTTTGGGGTCTACTATTTACCTGTCTTTCTCAAGTGCATAGGGAGAAAGCGCATACAAATTCTTTCTGTACCTTTAGTGGGTAGTTGTAAGTGAAAGCACTTTCACAACTGTAATGCACTATTCCTTAGGAGATAACCCCTGTGCCACTAATGGTAAGATCTGGGTTTGCATTCCATGAATTGCTCTGCAGTGGCTTTCACTCTCACCTGATTCTCCCCATTCTTAGAATAATTTCTGGAAAGCATATCAAATGTACATAGTTGGCTCATTGGAGATACAGCTTTCTAGGCCTCTCCCAGAGATCTGTACTTGGCAGGTCAGAGCTTACATCTGGCCATCTCCATATTAAGCAACTTCCCTGGGGGATTAGGATGTACACAATCCATAGGAGTTACCATGAGAAACATTCCTTTATAATCTGTTTCGACTGTCAAGGCCCAGTAATAGAAAACTTCCAAAGCTGGGAAGGTGATCTTTGGACATAACATTGATCTCAGGTGTCCTTGGCCTATAGCAGCTTGAAGCAGGGATTCTTTTCCCAGCCAGAGATTGAGGTCAGGCTACAGCAGTGAGAGAACTGAATCCTAGCCACTAGACCACCAGGGACGAGTGGGACCAAGGCCCTGGCCCATCAGCTGTGTAGAAATGAATTTCCACATAGAGACTGAGATGAGTAAAACAAGTGTTTATTAGCAGGAAAATGTATGTGAATAGACTCACATGGGTGGGCTCAGAGAGACAGTTGCAACCTCCTGGTGGTTTAAGTCACTTTCATGGAGCATTTCTTCTGGGTTTCCTTTGGCCAGTCATCTTGCTTTGTCTGGTTCCAAGTCCGTATTTGGTTTATCTCAGGATCCTCCTATGTGTGCATGTGTATCTCTTAGCCAAGATGGAGTCTAGTGAAGAGGCCTATGGGTAGGTTGACATCACTTACTATGAGCTTGAGACAGGAGATACATGGGTCCAGGCTGAAGAGTTTCTCCCCTGTAGACAGAAATTCTGTAATAGCAGAAACTCCATAAAAGCTGGATGATGGAGGAAGCTGGGCCTTGCCCAGATAAGAGATAAAAGAACATATATTCCTCATTCTTAAAGTCAAGGAGACCTTCCTGACTACACAGGCACAGAAAGGCTCAATGGAGGTCAAAAGGGAGGTCGCCTCAATTTCTGGCTGGAAACCAAAGCCCTGCTTCAAGGCACTGTCGACTGAGGCTACCCAAAATCACCGTGATGCTACCTCTTCTATCTCTTATCTGGGCAGGGCCCAGCCTGCTCCATCATCCAGCTTTTATGGAGTTCTGCTATTAATATTATAGAGTTTCTGTCCACAGGGGAGAAACTGTTCAGCCTGGGGCCCCTGTATGTCCTGCCTCAAAATGATAAAGAAACTTCACTCCAGTTCCTGTCCTCTGGTATTCCAGAGAGGCAGAATTATACTTGACATGTGTGTTGAGGACCCTCACTAAATGTTTACAGTAATACAGTGGTTTTCAGGTTTTGCTCTGTGTAGCATCCACACAGCCTGAATTCACCCAGCCCACATCCCATATGAGCAATGCCATTTTTGTTTTAGGTATTGGGATTCCAAGTAAAAGTGTTCAAGTGTTGAAAGAGGTCAAGGGCTTAAAGAGAAGCTCATTTGGGTAAATATATTCAGATGATTAAGGGTTTACTGTTATTTTACCACCTTAAGTAGAACTCATTTCAAAATTTTTGTCATTTCAATTTATAATTTAATGCATTGTTAACACAACTAATCTCTTCTCCATAGGTTATGGTATATACATATTATGCTTTGTCATGATATAACCTGTTTATTTTCTCTTTCCCTATGCTTCCTGGATTTCTCCTATCCTACTTGTTTCTCGTACTTGTTTTTATCTGTCAAGCTTATTGACTTCAGTAACTCAGTGAAGGTACAGAACTAATTATATGTTTTCTAACATTATTGTATTGATGATTTCAATAAATTGTAAAGTCATGATAAAATCCAGTTCATCCATATTCAAGGCAGACATAAGGCCAAGTAAGTGGACTTTTCTGGGAAAAGGAACTGTTAAATTAGAAGATAGAGATTTGTGTCACATTCTTACGAAATCCAATTCAAATATCCTTCCACACATGGGACAATAGGATACATTCATTCTTTGTAAATGTGATCTCATTGATATTTGCAATTCATTTTTAGGATTCCAAAGCCTATTTTCATCTTCTCAATCAAATTGCACCAAAAGGACAAAAGGAAGGTGAACCACGGATAGATATTAACATGTCAGGTTTCAATGTAAGTATAGGTGTTCTTGTGAATTCTACAAGCTTACAAAATTGTCAATTTCTTATAAATAACAAGAATGCTTATAATTGCATGTTATGATGTTCGCAGTTTTAAGTATTATCTTAAATTTTATTACTGTAGATATAATTTGTAGACAGAAAGACCAGCTTTGATTTATGTTAATTTATTAGTGAGTTCTGTAGTTATGGTGGTGTTGGTTTTTATGGATGGCATAAAATATTCAGAGTAAATGTGGGAAAATAAGCACTAGAGGCTAACTTTTTCTGAGTTTTTGGATTATAATCACAATGATAAATTTAACAAAAACATATTCATATATGCATCTGTAATATTCTTATATTGAGAGTAATGTGAATGTGTTTACAAACTCCTGATCCCTGAAATCCAATTTGGTGAATTATTGTCACGGACCATGTTCCCTTGTTACATCACTTATTTGCTCAGTGACCTTGGACAAATTCCTTTGTTCATACATGAAGTAACAAGTTGGCCTAGACTATTGAGTCTCAACTTTCTAGGATCCTGTTGTTCTTTGTATTCATTAGATATGGAATGGATTCTACTGATTTTTAAAAAATGCACGTTTCTAGCATATTTCATATCCACTCCAGATTGAGTGGATTACACTTGCTAAACCTTTTATGCTGCCCTTACCAGAACTGAATTTGTCACTGACTTGTAGTACTTATATTTCTGTTTTTAAATGTGAAATTCTTCAGTTCAGGTCACTCTTGGCACAAATGAGGGGCCCTCCTGTGCATGAAGGAAGCTCTCTGGGGTGGCTAGTCAGGTGATCTTATGCCTGGGTAGATAACACCAGTGTACTGATTCTGATTCTGATACACCTCTTCTCTAGTCACTTCTCCCTGATTGATCTTAAAGCACTCCCTTTGTTGTCTCTATCCTCCTCGAATCCTTTAAGGATTCCCCACTGACTCAAGAGTTCAGTCTGAAATGTTCTGCTGAGCATGTGAAGGCCTGCTACACCATCTTGCTCCATCTCTTCTAGCCAGAGCAATTTCCTACTGTTCTGTCCACACACACATTTTACTGTTGAGTCTTTCATCATGCTTTTCCCTTGTTTTTCAGTGTCCTTTATCTTTGTCAGTCTTATACCTTCTTTAGGGATATATATCTCCATCATAACATCCAGTTTCCTCATGATCCTTTGTGATCCCTCTCTGCCCCCATACTCCTCCATCCTAGGCAACCACTGATTTGCTTTCTTTCAATTTAGTTTGAATTTTTGAAAATTTTATGGAATCATATAACAGATTCTCTTTTTTTTAATCAAGCTTCTTTCAGCATTATTATTTTGAGATTCATCTGTGTTGTTACATAAATCAGAAATTCATTCCTTTTTTATTGCTGAATAAAAGTCCAGTGGATGGATATGCTATAATTTGTTATCCATTCACTGCGATGAACATTTGGATTGTTTCCAGTTTGGGGCTATTACAAATATAGCTGCTCTGAACATTCATATACAAGTCTTTGTGTAAGTTTAGGCATTCATTTATCTTTGGTAAATACCTAGGAGTGGAATGGCTGGGTAATGGTATATGTGCATTTAACTTTTCTAAGCAGCTGCCAAGTAGTTTTCCAAAATGGTTGTACAATTGCACATTGCTACCTGTAGCACATGAAGGTTCCAGTTCATCCACATTTCACTGACACTTTAATGTGGTTAGTTTAAACATTAAGAATTTTAACAGTGGTAGAGGTGTCTCATTGTGATTTTAATTTGCATTTCCCTAATGACAAATGATGTCAAACATCTTTTCATGTAGTTATTTGCTGTCTATACATCTTTGTTTAAACACTTTACCCGTTTTAATTGCATTGTTTGCTATCTTATCAAGTTTTGAGTATTTTATATATTTTTAGATATAAGTCTTTGATTAGTTATATGATTTTCAGATACTTAGTCCCAGTGTTTTTCCAAGAACAGACATTGTTTAATTTGGAGAAAATCAGATTTAGTCAGTTTTTTTTTCTTTGACAAATCATGCTTTTGATGTTGTATCTAAGAAATTTTAGCCTAACACAAGGTCACAGACATTTCTTCTTATGTCTCCTCTTAGAGGTTTTATAGTTGGGGTTTTATATTTAGTTTTATGTTTATAGTTTTGAGTTCATACATTTACATGTGTGTATGTATTGAAAGTTAATTTTGAATATGATGTGAGGTATGGACTGAAGTTGTTTTCGGCATATATATTTTTTCATTTGATTATTTTTTGTTTCATTATTCTGTATCTTAATTTTTAAAAATTGTTTCTATTTCAATGTTTCCTTCTACTCCAATATTATCAATGCTTTTTGTTTAAGAATGCCAAGATGATGAAAAAAATATGAGATTTAAAAATAAAGATAGTAAAAAGCATGAACCAGAAGCATTAAAGTAACAAGTGGAGATTGAAAGAAATAGAATAGGCTCTATGAGATGAACTCACTAGGCTCATGGAGAATCCCAAAGGCTGAATCCCAGTCAATTCCCTATCTGCTGGTGGTTACTGATTGCCCTGCAATGGTAACAGTGAAGGGTAACACGGTAAATACCCATTCTTCTGAAGACCTAGATGATCGAGGCACCTCACTGGAGATGAAAAAAGTAAAGAGAGCATCACCCATTAAAGACAGAGTTAAGACTCTCAAATTATAGAATCCGAACTATGTTGGTTTATAAGTAACATTTCCCAAAATTCCTTTATCTATTATTTCCCCCTTATTGTAAAAATCCCTTCTTACCTGAAACTGTTTTCCAGAAGAGCTATGTTTACCCTGGGGCATACTGGGGTGGCCGTGTCTATAGTAGCTGCCGAGAAATGTCTGGAGGGGGCAGGTCACTAGAAACAAATAATCCAAAAGCAATTGTTCCTCCTGCAGCTTCAGGTTTTTGACTTTTATTGTTGGGAGGTGGGAATGGTGAGCACTTGGGAAACTATTTTTAATTTGGTCTGAAATTATCAGATCTATAACTTATAATCCTCACCAAACTGTATGCTAGTCAAGAAGTCAGCATGCATCTTTCCAAAAGGAAAGAAGTTGGGATGGGGAGAAGACAAAACGAAGAACTTAGGAGTCCTAGGAATTAGTTGAAAGTAAGTATTTTACACTGAAATAGACAACTTTGCTTCCTGGATGGAAAAGTAAAAATGAAAAATAGTTTAAGAGAAAGATGATAATTTGAAATATGCAATTTAAACCTCAAAATTATTGGAGCCTGGTATCCTTGATTATTATTTTTTTAAAATTTCTTCATAATTCCTTCATCTTTTTCAGGCTTACACTCTCTTTAGGGCTTAAATTTAAAATCTGAACAGATTTCACTTTTTTCTTAATGAATTTTGGCATGAGAGAAGTATTCTCAGTTGAGTGAAATCTATTGTCCTTAGATACATGATCTGGTGCCATCTAGGGTATTCTCAAGGTACTGCATATTCAGCACAGCCAACTTTTTTTTTTTTTTTTTTGTATTCAAAACAGTAACATAAGTACCATGTGTTGGCTAAGAGAAAATAGAATTGTATACCCAGCCTATCATTGTAGGGCAAAGTTTCTATATTTTTAGTATGACCTTTTTTTTAAAGAAAACTCTTCTTATTTTACTTCAACAGGAAACAGATGATTTGAAGAGAGCTGAGAGTATGCTTCAGCAAGCAGACAAATTAGGTTGCAGACAGTTTGTTACCCCAGCTGATGTCGTCAGTGGGAACCCTAAACTGAACTTAGCCTTTGTGGCTAACCTGTTTAATAAATACCCAGCACTCACTAAGCCAGAGAACCAAGATATTGATTGGACCCTATTAGAAGGTAACTGAAGGTTTCTTAAATTATATTTGGGGCTACACAGTGGAAATACATAGGCCACGATGATTTAGTAATCTTGATTTAATAATTTTCCTTATCCATTTAGCAACTGTCTACTAGAAGTAGTCCCAAGGGCTGAGAAATAAGTGACACCTGATAGAAAGGGATGATAACAAGGAAACTTTTATTTTAATTTATTTATTTTTGGCTGCTCTGGGTCTTTGTTGCTGCATGCTGGCTTTCTCTAGTTGCTGTACCCAAGGGCTACTCTTTGTTGTGGTGCTCAGCCTTCTCATTGGGGTGGCTTCTCTTGTTGAGGAGTGTAGGTTCAGTAGTTGGGCTTCATTGCCCCATGGCATATGGGATCTTCCCAGACCAGGGATCGAACCTGGTGTCCCCTGCTTTGGCAGGAGGACTTTTATCCATTGTACCACGAAGGAAGTGTGGGAACTTTTAAAGAAAGCTAGCCTAGGATCACTTAGTATAAGGCCACTTAGTAAACCAATGTTTTATTTTAATATTTTATATTTAGGTCACTTATTTTTAAATCTCCCTCCAAAAAAAATGCACAGGTGCATAAAATTTGACCTATATAAATCTGCAGTATTTGTTTCATTCTTCCATAGTCAGACTAACTGAAACTGTTCTCAGTTCCTTTCACCTTTAACCTACTCAAAAACTAATAATAATGCATGTAAATATTCATTTAATTTGGGAAAAGCAGAGTATACCTTTGCCAGATTATATATTCATGAAGTATAATACTTAAAAATTAACAAATGTAATTAGTAGCTCATTGCATGTCCACTAGCATTATTATGAAATCAGATAGTAAAGAATCTGCCTGCAGTGTAGGAGACCTAGGTTCGATCCCTGGGTTGGGAAGATCCCCTGGAAAAGGGAATGGCTACCCACTCCAATATTCTTGCCTGAGAAATCCATGGGCAGAGGAGTCTGGCAGGCTACAGTCCATGGGGTCGCAAAGAGCAGGACACAACTTAGCAACTAATACTTTGAACTCTCAATTAGCAGCTCATTGCAGTGGCACCCCACTCCAGTACTCTTGCCTGGAAAATCCCATGGACAGAGAAGCCTGGTAGGCTGCAGTCCGTGGGGTCACTAAGAGTCGGACTCGACTGAGCAACTTCACTTTCACTTTTCACTTTCATGCATTGGAGAAGGAAATGGCAACCCACTCCAGTGTTCTTGCCTGGAGAATCCCAGGGACGGGGGAGCCTGATGGGCTGCTGTCTGTGGGGTCGCACAGAGTCGGACACGACTGAAGCGACTTAGCAGCAGCAGCAGCAGCAACATATATACTAGGATTACTATAAAATCTTTAAATTTTATGCTTTTGAAGTTTCAAATAATTTGTTACTTTAATATAGGCATGTAAAAAAAGTACATATATGTAACTTAGTATCAATATTTTTAAATGAGTAAAGAGAAGATGTAAATTAATGTGAGTATAGAGGTTTGTATAACCATGGCAAATTTTTCTAATTAAAAAAAACTAAACTGATAATATCAGTTACTTTAGAAGTATGGGGATTTGGGGAGATACTGGAGAAGGATGAGATGGAGAAGAAATTATAAAAAGTTCATATACCTCTTAGCTGATTATAATAAGGTTATATTTTTAGTTTTAAAATAAAGTCATCCAATTTAAAAAACAAGAGAGAATGTATTCAGAGAGACTGCTTGGAGATTCATGTTTGAGAAAACCTCTAGGTCTGAAAAAAAATAATCTAATTGTGGGTTGATGTTATATGCACATATGCAAGGTGTTTAATGATTATATAAACACTGTGAATATTTTTAATAGGAGAAACTCGTGAAGAAAGAACCTTCCGTAACTGGATGAACTCTCTTGGTGTTAATCCCCATGTAAACCATCTCTATGCGTAAGCCTTCCAGTGCTATTGTAAAAGTTTTGAACATCATGAATGGATGCTGCATAAATAATTATAGCTCTAAACCTTTTCTAAATGTTAGTGTGTAGTCATTACTTTATTGGAAAATGTGTTGACTTCCATTATCATTTCCCCAATACACAAAAGCCCAGATTATTTCTTTACATGGTCATTAAGTGAAAGAATGTGTATATATCTTTCTAACACCCTAGGGAACAGAGACTTTATATTTTGAAATGAAGACCAGAAAGTACATTAAGTAGACCATCCATAATTCCTTGAGGTCTTTGTGCTCACTGTTCTCTCAGCCTGGAATGTTCTTTTCCACATCAAATGTCTTATTCCCTTGCTATATTCAAGCCGCTGATTCAGATTCTAACCGCCACCACCTACCACTCCCTAACTCTTAACCTTGTTCTTTTTGTTTTTCATAGCAATTAAATACATTCCCCTCACCCCTTTATGGAGAAGGCAATGGCACCCCACTCCAGTACTCTTGCCTGGAAAATCCCATGGACGGAGGAGCCTGGTGGGCTGCAGTCCATGGGGTCGCTGAGGGTCAGACACAACTGAGCGATTTCACTTTCACTTTTCACTTTGATGCACTGGAGAAGAAAATGGCAACCCACTCCAGTGTTCTTGCCTGGAGAATCCCAGGGATGGCCGAGCCTGGTGGGCTGCTGTCTATGGGGTCGCACAGAGTCGGACACGACTGAAGCGACTTAGCAGCAGCAGCAACCCATTTATCCATATACTTATTTATTCTTTCTTTCTCTGACTCTAAAGGACTGGGATTTTTCTCCTATGAGCTCAGCTTCTAGAACAGTTCTTTGCAAACAATAAGCTCTCAATAAGTACTTTTAAGTGAGTTGGATGGTGTTAGCTCTAGTTTTAGCACAGATTAATAAAATGCATGAGTCTTTTGACAGTGTAGNCATTTATCCATATACTTATTTATTCTTTCTTTCTCTGACTCTAAAGGACTGGGATTTTTCTCCTATGAGCTCAGCTTCTAGAACAGTTCTTTGCAAACAATAAGCTCTCAATAAGTACTTTTAAGTGAGTTGGATGGTGTTAGCTCTAGTTTTAGCACAGATTAATAAAATGCATGAGTCTTTTGACAGTGTAGTGTCCTTGTTTTTAAGGAAACAGGCCCTGCTCTCTGAAAACATTGATCAAACTCTTTTTACATCATCAGTGACCTGCAGGATGCCCTGGTAATCTTACAGCTATATGAACGAATTAAAGTTCCTGTTGACTGGAGTAAGGTGAATAAACCTCCATACCCGAAACTTGGAGCCAACATGAAAAAGGTAGCAAATTAAGTTGCTGCACATATCTGTTACAGACTGTTTTTATTTTCAGTTTGTTTTTGTTTGGGAAACTCTTTGAGCTTCTTGAGGACAGAAACTGTGTTTTACTTTGTGCGCACCTGCATATACAGATTAAACAAGTGAAAATCTTTAAACATTTGCTTTTGTTTGTTTGCAGCTAGAAAACTGCAACTATGCTGTTGAATTAGGGAAGCATCCTGCCAAATTCTCCCTAGTTGGTATTGGAGGGCAAGACCTGAATGATGGAAATCAAACCCTGACTTTAGCTTTGGTCTGGCAGCTGATGAGAAGGTATGGTACACAATTTTGACTGCTTAAGCTTCACTATCATACACATCTATGATCTAGTCTTTACTATTTCTAAGGAAACATATCAACGACTACCTTTGAAATTTTTGTGTTTAGACTATGAAGTGAGCTTAAGTAATGAATATATGTTGGATGGTCAATGGAAAATGCCTTCTTGAAAGTGAGGCAGCAGAACTGTGAATATTTGCCATTTTCATAATATGCCTGACACAGACTTAGTGTTCATGACAGATTTAGTGTTCATGAATAAAAACAGCAAAAATTATGAACATGTATATGTTTGAGAAAGAAGATCTCTTAACTGTAATGCTGAAAAGCAATTCATTATAACTGGGTACCAGCCAAAGCACAGCTTACTTTAAGTTGTTACCGTTAGTTGGCCTAGTACAAAGCGAGCCTGCAGTAGACTGGTGGACTTACTCTTTAGAGCACTGAAAATCTTCCTGCCACTACTACTTGAAATTTTTTTTCATATAGTGTGAATGTCTTCTCGTGAAATCTTTTCTTTTATCTCTCAAACCTAAGGAAAAGAAGTGAAAGATAAAGCATTTCTAATATTTGTATTTTTTCTAATAAACTAGAACAGAAACTGTTGTTTTTTAAAAAAATTAATTTTTATTGGTGTTTAGTTGCTTTACAGTGTTGTGTTAGTTTCTGCAATACAGCAAAGTGAATCAGCTATATGTTTAAATATATCCCGTCTTTTTCAGATTTCCTTCCGATTTAGATCACCACAGAGCATTGAGTAGAGTTCCCTGTGCTATACAGTAGCTTCTCATTAGTTACCTATTTCTTCTGCTGCTTCATTTAGATATACCCTCAATGTCCTGGAAGACCTTGGTGATGGTCAGAAAGCAAATGATGACATCATTGTAAGCTGGGTGAACAGAACATTGAATGAAGCTGGAAAATCAACCTCCATTCAGAGTTTTAAGGTAAGAATTTCATTTTTTACTATTAAATGTTATGTTTGCTATAGAAAGTATCTATAGTTTGGAAGGCTAGCCTTTGGTTTCTTTGTGAGTGAGATTGTTGTAGGGCTAATGACATGATCCTTTTTTAATTCCCTAGATTTTGTTTTTGACAGCTTTATATAAGTGATCATGCATTAATTTGTACACGTGGAAATTCTCAAATGTATTGTCCTTTTACTCTAGGATAAGACAATCAGCTCCAGTTTGGCAGTTGTGGATTTGATTGACGCCATCCAGCCAGGCTGCATAAACTACGACCTTGTTAAGAGTGGCACTCTGACAGAAGATGACAAGCACAATAATGCCAAGTAAGGGATGCTGCCTAATATCCTGATAAGGGCATAGGCATTGTAGGCAGGCAGATCTGCATTATCATTCAGGTTCTGCCACTTAAGAATGGTGTCAACTGGGAGAAACGTCTTCTAGCCTCAGATTCCTCATCCCTAAAATGGGAGCAATAATACTTACCTTGGAGATTTTGAAATGAGTAAAATATGTAAGAGCCTAGCATGGTTGCACCTGACCTAGTAGGTAGGTGCTCAGTCAGCCATTGGTTTGTAGGTTATAGAAATAATGTATGTGGTAAAGCAACTTAGCTGCAAACTTAAAACAAGGGGAAAATGGGTAAAAGGATAAGCATGCCTTTGATAGGGTTTTCATTTGTCACACTCTTTTTAAACATTTTTAAAACTTACTGTGCATAGCCCACCTTACTAAGTATGTTGAGTTTATTATCTTGGTCCCTTAAGTGAGCAGGATGCTAAACCCTCAGCTGAAACCATGCCTTGAAAGTTTCCTGCATTTTGACAATATTGAGAAGATCTTTTCCACCTGCCTCTTCCCTTCTTCTACAAACACCTAGGCTGTGATCTGGTTTCTTGGGCAACTCATGAAAGCTTTCCTAGTATACACTGAAAATCAGCTCCCAACAGGGCTTCACAAGATAGCTAAGAAGCATTACTGCAAAACTTCATTTTGGCATCACATACGTGTCAAATCATTTCTTCCCTCCTTGAAAAAAATATTTGCAACATAATATGTGAAGTCAAGTGGTCCTTAGAAAGCATCACTATGAACAAAGCTAGTGGAGGTGATGGAATTCCAGTTGAGCTGTTTCAAATCCTGAAAGATGATGCTGTGAAAGTGCTACCCTCAATATGCCAGCANGAGTTGACTCATTGGAAAAGACTCTGATGCTGGGAGGGATTGGGGGCAGGAGGAGAAGAGGACGACAGAGGATGAGATGGCTGGATGGCATCACTGACTCGATGGACGTCTGAGTAAACTCCAGGAGCTGGTGATGGACAGGAAGGCCTGGCGTGCTCTGATTCATGGGGTCACAAAGAGTTGGACACGACTGAGTGACTGATCTGTTCTGATGATAAAGATTTATAGAGAACTCTTTAAACTTATTTTTCCAGAAACTTGATCATATTTAAAGATTCCTGTTACAGAACACCTAAAAATGCCTTGTATATTATTTGAGGGGTGCTTCTGCAAATTTCCTCAGCTGGACATGTCAGTTCTTAACTCCTTTCCTTTCTCTACCCTTTTCATTCCTTGCTTCAGCCACTCTGGCATGTACCAGATAGATTCTATGTCTTCCCTTGAATATTTGAAAGTATTCACTGCATCTATGAAATTGTATTTTGCATATGGCACAGTTTTCCACTGTGTCTCTGAGATCTCGTGATAGCCAATGTTATCTTATTACCCGCTCAATGAGAATATCAACATCTGAGTATATATACATATTTTCAACATCTAGGTGTATATACACACACACACACACACATATTCTGGAAAAATGTTTTTTCATATCAATGCTCCTAAATTGTTCTCATTTTACATTGTAGAAAAGGAGTGAATAAATATTATCAGCCCCAAATAGTAGAGCTTAAAAATCTGGTATCACTTATGAGTGACCTCACAAAATAAAAGAGAAAACAATGGAAAATGAAGTAATTCTGATTTGAACTCTTGCTGTTGAAGTTTTGTATCCCAGACAGTTGAGTATATGAGAGGAAATAGATGCCTCATGTTGTGCCCTTGACTAATGGGAATTGAACCTCAATTTTTGTTTCCTCCAAAAAATAGGTACGCAGTGTCGATGGCTAGAAGAATTGGAGCCAGGGTGTACGCTCTACCAGAAGACCTTGTGGAAGTCAAGCCCAAGATGGTCATGACTGTATTTGCATGCTTGATGGGCAGGGGTATGAAGAGAGTGTAAAATAACCAATTTGAATAAAAAGCAACCTTGCTCCCAGGTGCATGATTAGCAGTACAGCAATTTCTGGCTGAAGTGCTCATGGCTTAAGAAACTTTTGGTTATTGAAAGGACTTTTTAGTTTTAACAAGACTAAGCTCATCATGGGAGCCCTCAGGTGAAAGAGTTTTAGTAACAACAACTCCTCTTTCCCATAGTCAAGGTGGATTTGTCATGTCAACCTGAAATGTGCCCATAGTCAAATCATTTACTCGCTCCTCCTAGATTGCTGCCCTTGATGTTTCCCATTGCTGTATGTATTTCTATGTATCTGTTTTTTCTTAGAATGTCCACCTCCTGGGACTTGCTTAGATGATTGAATATGAATATTATTGGTATTAGATAATAATTTGTTTTCCATCCAGTATGCTAGTTCTTATCCAAGAACTGTGGTCAGAGGGTATTTGTATATGAGTATCCTTTGCTTATCTTTCTAGTACTGAAACTTGACAGAAGTAACTGGCTGTGCAGAATGTAATAGAAGCTTTTCATATTCTTTTATTCTTAAAATCAGTATCTTTTTACAGTATTCTTTCTACATGATCCTTTTTTGTACATTTAAGAATATTTTGATTACATTAAATAAGACTGCTGATTTTGCTACTTTTTTTAAGGGGTCTTCAAGTAAGTAAAAAACATACATTATAGGTAGAGGGAAATGTACCTTGAATTTCCACCTTCCCTCCCACACTAAGGCTGTAAACACTTGACATATTTTGTCCTGAAACACTTGGTTCAATATATGCTTCTTTGTTTTAAAACATGTACCATCCAACTCTCTCTTTAGATTTAAAATGATGTTGAATATGACACTTTTGAGGAGAGAGTGGGCTCAGAATTTAGGAAGGATATGGTAGGCCAAGTATACTAAGTGTATATTAAATTTTCTAATTTTACACCTAAGATAAAGAGATGCGGTCACTAAAAAATAAACATGTAGGACTTAATGTACTCTAATGTACTCTTGCTTTGTCAAGCTGTTTGCTATAGTTTTTAAGATCATAATGTTACTCTAACTCTGAAAAGTGATGTAATCTGGTAGCAATGTATTAGTTCAAATAAAGGCATTTACATAATTAGTCTTTTCACGCCTCTGTCCCTTCGTAATATGCCTATAATGTTTGCCAGTTTTTTTCCTTCAATATTCTAACTCATTTTCTGGTGTACTTTACAAAACGATGTTTGTTAAATTTATGCTTTTGGAGCTGAATTACACGGATGGGCAGATTAAAGTTATAATCATCAATGAGGTAAGATGGTTTTCTCCAACTTACTAAAATTTCCTTATCCACTCTCCCTTTTTCTTTTTCATGTCACTCAATCTTTTCAGTGTTCAGTAATGACATGATATGTGTTTGCGTGTGTGCTAAGTCACTTCAGTCTTGTCTGACTCTTTGCGATCCTACAGACTGTAGCCTGCCAGGCTCCTCTGACCACGGGATTCTTCAGGCAAGAATACTGGAGTGGGTTGTCATCCCTTCTCCAGGGGATCTTTCTGACACAGGGGTAGAACTTGCGTCTCCTGCAACTCCTGCATTGCAGGTGGTTCTTTACTGCTGAGCCACCAGGGAAGCCTCTTCTATGATATACAGAAGGTCAAAACAATGGGGATCCAACAACCAGGGAGGAGAGGTGGTTTATGACAAGTTTTCTTAGCCTCATCACTATTGACATTTTGGGCTAGATAATTCTTTGTTGCAGGTGGGAGGGAGCTGTCCTGTGCATTATTGCAGGGCATTTAGTTGTGTCCCTGCCCTCTATCCACTAGATTTCAGTAGCATATCCCCAGTGTGTAGACCAAATATGTCTCCAGAACTAGCCAAATGTTCCAAGGTGGGGGCAAAATCATCTCTAGTTGACAAACTGTTGTTTATGGTAACATTTTAACGTTTTGTGTGAATGAGTAATGTGAAATGCAGTCCTTTAAGGAACTACATGGTGATAACTATAAAATACTTTTTATTTATAGCCTAAGAATAAGAAAAACCTTTATTAATATGATGTGAACCCCAGAGACATAAAAGAAAGATAAATGTGACAATTCTGCTTTTGCAATAAATGAGTAAGCAAAGTCAGAATATAGATGACTAAGAAAAAAAGTTTGGTCCCATTGTCTGAGTCCATTCAGGCCGCTGTAACATGGTATCATAGACTGGGTGATTTATAAATACCAAATTTATTTCTCACAGTTAAGCAGTCTGGAAGTCCAAGATCAAGGTACTTGCAGGTTTGCTGTGTGGTGAGAACACACTTCCTAGTTCATAGATGGCTGTCTTTTAGCTATAACCTCACATTGTGATAGGGATAAGGAAGCTCTGGAGTCTCTTTAATAAGGGCACTAACCCCACTCAAGACTTCACCTTCACCTGAAACATTTAGTCTGTAGTACCCGTATGATAGATTTTCTTAATATAAGGCTTTAGACGAGTCTGCAAATATATACCAGGGTAACTGATAAGACAGGACAATTGTATCTTATGACCTGTCTCCTGCTTTGTATTTCCTATGCTTATCTACATTTGCTTCCTTCAAGGTACAAAAATTCTCTGTAAGTAATGCCTTGAAGTGCTTTGAAGCAAGATATTAATAAAAAGACTTATTCCATCTTGCCCTTTAATCAAAACAGGAGCTAGTTTCTTGGATGGTTCACTGTACAGAGCCCACCATCTGTAGGAATGCACCTTTGGTTTCTTAAGTGTTCACATGAAACAGTTGGCCTGAACACACCATTTCTTCTTTCTTCCAAATAAAGGGCTAAAATCACTAATATATTAAGAAATCTAACAAATCTATAAAAGAGAAAGTTCCATTAGAAAAATGGGCAAAGGAGATCAATATCCAATTCAAAGCCAAAAATTAAACAAAGGACATTAAAAGGGAATGCTGATTCTCAAAAAGTAACGAGGATTATGTAGTTTCAACCAACAAAGAGCTGCCTTTTTTAGTAGACTTTATTTTTAGATCAATTTTAGGTTCACAGTGAAATTGAGTAAAATGTACAAAGATTTTCCATATACCTCCAGCCCACGCACATGCACGAGCCTCCTCACAAACAACATCCCCCACCAGAGTGGTCCATTTGTTATAGTTGATGAACCTACATAGACACATCCATAATCACCTAAAGTCCATAGCTTACCTTGGATATTCTGTGGATTTTGACAAATGTGTAATGACATAAATCTACCTTTATAGTATAATATATAGGATTTTCACTACCCTAGAATCTTCTTTTCTCTGCCTTGCCATCCCTCCCTATTCCCTAACCCTTGGAAACCACTAATCTTTTTATGATCTCCATAGTGTTGCATTTTCCAGAATGTCAGAATCATACAATATAGCCTTTTCAGATTGTTTTCTTTCACTGAGTAATAGGCATTTAATAGAACTGCCTGTTTTATGAACTGCCTGCCATTGATTTTTCTGAAATGTAATTGATAAATTATTTGATGCTGATGAAGGTATAAACATACAGGCATCCTCTGACATCACAGATGGAAGAATGATCAGTTTATAGATTGTTGAAGGCAATTTGGTAATTACAGAGAAACCCAAAACTAACATATCCTTCAACTCTGCAGTACAGCAGTGTGCCATGATACATCTTGTAATACAATAAAGGGTTGGTGAGATAAATGTGGTCCATCTACACAGTGCAATATTCATATAGTTATTAAAAAGATGGCTGTGGCTCAGAGAACCGGCTTTGAGTGTCCTGCTTCATGCATAGAACTTGCACTGGTCATCTGTTTTACATAAGGTAATATACATTCAATGCTATTCTCTCAAATCATCCCACCCTCGCCTTCTCCCACTTAGTCCAAAAGTCTGTTCTTTATGTGGAATCTGAAAAAAAGGCGAGGTACAAATATTTACAAACCAGAAGTAGAGTCATGAATGTAGAAAACAAATTTTTGGTTACTGCAAGGAAAAGAGGGGATAAATTGGGAGATTGGGATTGACATTTACATACTACTATATATAAAATTGACATTTACATACTGCTATATATATACAATAGATAGCTAGTGACAACCTACTGTATAGCACAGGGAACATTACTCAGTACTCTACACTGACTTGTATGGGCAAAGAATCTAAAAAAGAATGGATATATGTCTAACCTGTACACTTTGCTGTACAGCAGAAACTAACACAATATTGTAAGTCAACTATTCTCCAATAAAAAGTTTAAGAAATAAAAAAAGATGGCTGTGGCTCTATAATGACNCTACTGTATAGCACAGGGAACATTACTCAGTACTCTACACTGACTTGTATGGGCAAAGAATCTAAAAAAGAATGGATATATGTCTAACCTGTACACTTTGCTGTACAGCAGAAACTAACACAATATTGTAAGTCAACTATTCTCCAATAAAAAGTTTAAGAAATAAAAAAAGATGGCTGTGGCTCTATAATGACAAGCAAAGATGCCCTGTGTTAATCCCATTTTAGAAAAATAAATGATAGTGTATATATATATATATATATACACATAGAAAGATAGATAAAAGAAAGTGTTAGAAATTCCATAAATATATTTGTGTAGTTATACTTGGAGAGATGGAGTGTGATACCAAGGGATTTTTACTTTTTATATTACACGTTTCTATAATATCAGAAGGTTAAGATTAAAATGTACTATTACCATAATTAGTCAAATAACAGAACTTTTTAAACTTACAATGAAGTTAAGAGTGTTACAGTGAACATGTATATATTCTTTACCTACATTCTTCAGTTGTTAGCATTTTGACATAGTTGTTTTGTATCTGTGTGGTTTTTTGCTGAACCATTTGAAAGTAAGCTGTAGATATTGTGACATTTTACTCTTAAATATTTCATCATAAATCTGAGAATAAGCACATTTTCCCACATGCTACAACAACATTGTCATGATATCTCCAAAATATAACATAGATATGTCTAATACAAAGTCTAAATTAAAACTTTCCAGATGATTCCAAAAGTATCTTTTAGATTTTTCTTGGTGAATAGTTAATTTTCAATGTTGTATTAGTTTCATGTGTACAGCAAAGTGATTCAGTTATACATATATTCATTCTTTTTATATTCTTTGCTCATATAGGTTATCATAGAATATTGAAGAATAGCATTCCCTTTGCTATCAAGTATGTCCTTCTTGGTTGTCTATCTTATATATAGTAGTGTGTATGTGTTCATCCCAAGCTTCTGATTTATCCCTCCCTGCCACGATTCTGTTTTGGTAACCATAAGTTTGTTTTCAATATCTGTAAGTCTGTTTCTATTTTGTAAACAAGTTCATTTGTATCTTTTTAAAAATTAGACTCCACATATGAGTGATATCATATGATATTTGTTTTTCTCTGTCTGGCTTGTATGATAATCTCTAGGTCCATCCATGTTGCTACACATGGCATTAATTCATTGTTTTCTATGGCTGAGTAGTATTCCATTGTATATGTATACCACATCTTCTTTATCCATTTCTCTGTCAATGTACATTTAGTATAGCTTATCTCTTCATTTAGTTAGGTCTTCTTTATTTAATTAGCATTAAAAACTTTTTAGTATACAGATTCTGTACATTTTTAAAAGTTTATACTTAAGTATTTCATTTTATTTGGAGTTTTTGGCTAAGTTCTTTGGGATTTTCTACATAGACAAATCATGTCATCAGAAAAAATTTGTTAAGATGGTAGATCTCATGTTAAGTGTTCCTAAAGATAAAAATAAATCATTGCTAAATTAATGGGAAGTGGTCCTCTGTCCTTCATATACTTTCCCAGAACTACATGGGAAGGTTTATTTCAAGGATCAGCAAGATGGGGATGACAGTCACTTACTAGAAAGCAAATAATATTGGTAAGAGGTTTTTAAGTGAAACCATTAAACACCAGGTAAAGGAACTTGCAGCAACTCATGAGGAATTTATCAGATTTTGTCCACTTTGTGAAATGTCCCTCAGGGAAGAATTTAGGACTTCAGTCTTCCTCTTTTGTCACCTTTTATTCAACATTCTTCCTGTGCCTAGAGAAGTTCCCCAAGTTACATTTTACTTTGAGTCTTCTGTTAAAATATTTCTCATAGACGGTCAGTTAAACAATACTGAGCAACTGCTTAATTTCAGGCTTTTGTCTAAGGCCTGAATAAGATGAATGAGACCCATTCTTTTCCTTGAGCTCAACAGTTGCAGATCTGGGATATGAACACTTACCACTAAGTTAAAGTGTGACTGTGGAAGTTTGTATCCAGAGCACAAAGTCAAAAAGGGTAAATTTGGACAGGGGTAAACAATTGTGTGTGGGTTGGGGTCATGGTACTTGGCAAAATCCCCAAAGCAAAGTGCTGCTTTAGCTGCTGATTTATTTCTTGCAAATTTGATGGGAGATAAAGGGTCCCAGATAGGTTTTTTGAAGTCCTACAGGCTTCTTGAGGTTCAGATTTGACCTATATTTACTCCTGGGTTTCAAAATCTTAATTTCAAAACTGCTACAACTCGCTGGATTTCATGGAAGGAGCTCCTTGTAAGGCTTGACAGCTGAGACCTAAAATACAGATAAGACAGTCCTCTCAGAGTCTGTGTCACTGATGAGAAAGAGGAAAATAGCCCCTGGCCTATGGGAGCTGGCCTAGCATTCACGGCTCAGTCTGTTCTCTTGTGAGCATGGAGAAATTCATGTGCCAATATCTGACAAAGCCCCTCTGAGGTGGTGACAAAGTGAGACCAAGACAAGACCACTGTGTAGTCTTGTCTAAACACAGACAAAACATGAATGTCCTCTAAGTCTCAGTAATGAACAAACATCTTCTCCTTGCTGATAGGAGGTACTGCTGCTATCTTTTCTCTAATACAGCTTTAGCCTTGGTAAAATCTAGTGTGGTTTTATGGTGTTGATTATAAATATTTCTTGTCTTTAGGTACTTAGGACTTATACCTTGTCTTCTCTGACAACTAGCCTTGATTTTGCCTTTCTCAAATCCAGCCTCCAAATTCAGAATCATAAAATTACTAAGACATCTTTTATGCCTAAAAACTCTTTGGTTGTCCTGAAGTGGCCACAAGAGAATATGAAGATTTGAGTCTCAATTCTGTATAAGAATAATTTTTTCTACCATTTAATCAAGTCCAAAGTGTAAAAATAATGGTGATGATAAACTTGACAAATTAAGAGTTTATATTCCTATATTAATTTTGCATAAATAAAGCATGGTAGTTATGTCTTTCAATGATTGAGTATATTTCAAGTTAAAAGAAACACATTTAAGCAGAAAGACTGATGCACTGACTCTGCCAAGTATTTTTGCAGCATTCTGGATTCACTGATTATTTTTCTTTTCTTTTTTTTTTTTTCAAAATATTTGTGGGTAGGCACTGGGGGNGTTTTCTCTGAACTGGGGGTAAGGGGAGTTAGTATGAAATTCTGGGAATTTTGCTATATGTTATCCTTTCTCTTACCACTATGAACAAAGTCAGGTCACTGTCAATTTCAGTGTTTACAACAGGAAGCTGGTTGGCTTTGCTGCACTTTTCTGGAGCTCTTGTTGTTTATTTATTCTTTATTATTAAAAAAATTATTTAAATTGTTTATTTACTTATGGCTGAGCTGAGTCTTTGTTGCTGCAAGTGGGCTTTCTCTGGCTGTGGAGCATGGGCTCTAGGCACTTGCGGGCTTAGTCAGCCTGTTGCATGTGGGATCTTCCCAGGCCCTGTCTCTTATACACATCTTCCATAAGAAAAGCTTTCACCACCTTTCAGTTAGTCACCTAAGAAATATTGCAATATTTCAGAGCTAGTCACATGCCTTCCTTCACCTGAAATAGAAAACCCCTACGGTTGCTTATAGCTTTTAAGAGATTGTCTATATGCCCTGGACAGACATCATAGAGACTCAAAGAACTGTGATGCAGTTGTATTTGTTAATGGGTCAAACAGAAAAAGTAAAACCAAAAAATTGCTACATAAGATATGCTATTCAGTTCAGTTCAGTCTCTCAGTAGTGTCCGACTCTTTGTGACCCCATTAACCATAGCATGCCAGGTGTCCCTGTCCATCACCAACTCCCGGAGTCCACCCAAACCCATATCCATTGAGTCAGTGATGCCATCCAACCATTTCATCCTCTGTTGTCCCCTCCTCCTCCTGCCCTCAATCCTTCCCAGCATCAGGGTCTTTTCCTGTGAATCAGCTCTTCATATCAGGTGGCCAAAGTNCACTTTCATCAAGAGGCTTTTTAGTTCCTCTTCACTTTCTGCCGTAAGGGTGGTGTCATCTGGATATCTCAGGTTCTTGATATTTCTCTCGGCAGTCTTGATTCCAGCTTGTGCTTCCTCTAGTCCAGCATTTCTCATGATGTACTCTGTATATAAGTTAAATGAGTAGGGTGACAATACACAGCTTTGACATACTTCTTTTCCTATTTGCTATTACAGATTTAAATATCCTCTTGAAATGTTGAAAACTTCTCATAGAAATTAAATTAGTTTTTATGGCTCAATTAATTGTCTGTGCTCAGACTAACCAACAAAATGTTTAAGAGGATATTTTATATTGATAGTAAACAGGTGATTTTAGGGTAATTACATGATGTCCACATGGTGTAGAAACAAAGATTTCCTGACCTCTCCAGGAACCCCTATAAAATTAACAGTGACTTAACAGACCTTGAGATGCTTGGCCATTATCTAAGAAGATAACCTTGATAAAAACAGATTTTAGCAAAAATACTTCATGATATCACATTGAGTAGCAGAGCTAGTTTGACCACAACGTTGAACTAACAGTCGGGGAAATGGTAAGAAGTATTGCTGAGGGTGTTTTCAGGGCATGTCCTACCTGCAATTTCAAAAATCTTGAATCACAAATCTGTAAATGTAGGAAATAGGAACTAAAGCTTCAAGGTCCCTTTTAAACATCTCCAAGTGGGCAATGACTGGGTTCTGGTTACTGTATATTCTTGGAGTGGGTTGAAGCCTCTCTGCTAGAGAGCCAAGTGAAATGATTTCCCACTCCTGATGTCAGAAATCCCAAGGTGTCTCTAGTAACAGGGACACACATTTTACTAATATTGTTATTTTTAAATCCTTTAAAGTATTAACACTTTACTCAGAAATTCCTCTGTACATACCATATTCAACCTCAAAAAATAAAGAAAGTTAAGAGAATTCTAAAATTTTAGTTATTAAAGCTCTCAAAAACCCTTGGACTTCCCAGGCCTAAAGTATTGCCATTAGCCCTATGATGATAAACTCAGGCCACTCAAGGTTTCACAATTTTCATCCTTGTATGTTCATAAAAAGCTGCCTCGTGCATCTGGAAATTGCACTTCCAATTCCAGATTCTACTTTATTTACAGACTAATGTGACTGAATACTCCAGGAGACTTATAGAATACCTCCAACTTTATGACTAATGGATATAAGGCACAACTTCAAAATACTTACCTAAAAATCCCCTGTGAGATCTGCCACCTGGAAGTTTGGTCTTCTGAAATAGGCAACAGAGATAAAACTTTATTGAGCTATAGTGAAAAGTATCTAGTTGGTACTGTTAACAACTGATATATCAGTAAAACTCCAAGATACTGATACTTAGACCTTTTTTTAAAGTATATCAAATGTTTACCTTAAAAGATATACATCATTTCCTCCCACACTACTGGACATTCATTTCATCTGAAGACCTTAAACTGAGGATTCGTAGGAATCCTCCAGAAGCTGCTAGCTGCGGAAATGGGCAGCTCCTGCCTGAGACAACAAAAGCTTCTGTCTTCAGAACTGGATAGGTTCCACCCAAAATGACAGAATGGAGATTAATTTTCTCATTTTTTAACACTCTTTCTGTCTCTTTACCTTTCTACTAATATTACATATTATGACACTTTTACACCCTCCAGAACACTATTGCGTTCTCCCTTCTATTGTTGTTCAGTCACTATGTCCAATTCTTTGCAACCTCACGGACTGCAGCATGCCAGGCTTCCCCATCCTCTGCTATCTCCTGGAGTTTGCTCAGACTGCTCAAACTCATGTCCATTGAGTCATTGATGCCACCNCTCCAGAACACTATTGCGTTCTCCCTTCTATTGTTGTTCAGTCACTATGTCCAATTCTTTGCAACCTCACGGACTGCAGCATGCCAGGCTTCCCCATCCTCTGCTATCTCCTGGAGTTTGCTCAGACTGCTCAAACTCATGTCCATTGAGTCATTGATGCCACCCAACCATCTCATCCTCTGTCACTCCCTTCTCCTGCCCTCAATCTTTCCCAGCATCAGGGTCTTTTCCAATGAGTCAGCTCTTCGCATCAAGTAGCCAGAGTATTGGAGCTTCAGCATCAGCATCAGTCTTTCCAATGAGTATTCAAGGTTGATTTCTTTTAGGTTTGACTGGTTTGATCTCCTTGTTCTCAAAGGGACTCTCAAGAGTCTTCTCCAGCACCACAATTTAAAAGCTTCAATTCTTCAGCACTCAGTCTTCTTTAAAGCTTATCTTCATCCAATTATTTTTATCCTTTTAAAAATTTTTTAAATCTATTTTTTATTTCATCCTATTATATTTTATCTCCTGTTAGAAACTCTATCACCATCCAGTTAGTTTTAAACCCCTTATTGTGCTCTTCTGCCACTTTAGGGAAAACAAAACTCTCCTATATATTTTTCTCAGTCATAGCTGCTGCTCTGAATTTATCTGATTGCTAGATCTAATATCCTCCACCAGACCCTGGGGACACTAATTTAATATAAATTCCTTTAAACATCTTGGAAGGAAGATGCTCTTATAAGCCCCTTCTGGCACTTAAGCTTCCCTCATATCATTAATCTCACTCTTCAGCCTTATAAAATTGTACCTTGACCTTACATTATCAGAACACTTCTGCTAAGGTTTTTAAAATACCATCAGCAAGACCTGCCAGTCAGTAGAAGACAATAATATTGAGGCCTCTTGACCATGACAGTCAGTTCACCCTCTGCAGAAAACACCCTGCTTTGCTGACCTATTTAATTCCACTCAAAAGATATGTCTTCCGTACTTAATACCATTGCACTATACACTTAAAAATTGTTAAGATGGTAAATTTTGTTAGGCATATTCTACCACAACTACAAATAAAAAATGCACTCTGGAAAGAAAAAAAAAGTATCTTCCTCGAAGGATACCAAGCTGGCCTCCCCTTGTGATAAATGA
>SJYA01004423.1:489654-510133 GCA_006410615.1 Neotragus moschatus
CTTCCAACCGGGCTGCCGTCTATGGGATCGCACAGAGTCGGACACGACTGAAGCGACTTAGCAGCAGCAGCAGCGGCAGCAGGGTACTCCATCTTACAAGGATAGGCTTCCACCAGTATGCCACGCACTGATTTATTCTGTGTACTCAGGATAATTATGAGACACTTCTACATATCTAAAGGTACCATCCCTCCTGTGGATCATGTGGAAAAAAATACTACCTAGAAACCTGCAAAATGCAGTACACTGAAGCTCATTAAAAAACAACCCCTCCAGAAGTATGTTTACATGCATACTTTATAAGTGACAATTTCCTCTTAGGGGTAATATCACTGACAAGCATGGCCCGAAACTTGCCTTAGACCCTAATAAATCATAAGTGATACAATTTCAACTTTGAAAGACAAACTAGTCTAAACCCATCAGGATTGCTATGGACAATCATGCAGGCCTTGATAATGTCTTAACCAGCCAAAGTGGAATTTACTCTATGGCAAACACTCCTTGCTATACCTATTGATAAAGGTGAGTCATATATCAGGACCCACAAAGTGAAGCCCACCCCAGTGGCCAGGCCCACATCACCAGGCACTTATAGGAAACACCTGTCAAGGAATCATCACACACCGATAACTATCCACCAACTCTGCTTTAGTGATTTACCTCAGAAAACAGGGCTTACTAGCCTTAGAAGGAAATCCCTGACCTCCTAGCAAATCATGCCTTCTTTCGGCACTGCCTCGTCTAACTCTATAAAACGTGCTCTTCCCAAAATCCCCCAGGAAGAGTGCTTCAGTTTGTGAGGCATCGTACTTCCCCATCCAGGGACGGTTTTCCCCTACATAACGGACATCGAACTCGTAACCAAGTTGTTTTATTTCATCAACTGACAGTTTTGGCAATGAGTTGAGACCTGAAAAGAGCTACTGAAGATTTCATGAACTGCTCCAAAACACGGGTGAAGATACTCACAAAACCCTGTTGGTTTGCTGCCTCTTTAGCCATTCTCTGGGATCTCTGGTAAGCTTGTCTCAGGTTTATCCCTGCTTATTTTGTGTTCTGAGTTTTTTGAGTTTGTTTGTCCTGATCCTTCTGAGTGGAAAACTGGGGGTGTGAAAGACTCCAGACTTTTCTAGGTAAGACTTACTGGGCCACAACATTTGAGTTTGTTGCCAACTTCACCTACCATGTAAGCCAACTTCAGGAGGTTTTGATAGGTCTCATAAGCCATGCACAGGCAGCCAGAACAGCAAGTCTCATTGAACTGGGGAGGATTATTTCGACAAGGGAAAATAATGGATACTCTTCAATCTAAGAAAGTAAGATGGACACTATTAGGGGCTTTGCAAATCTTCAAGATAAATCCACATTATAAACCACAGGGGGACTCGGGGAAACAAGATAAGAAATTCTAACTGCTTTGACTAATGGTACATCGGAATCTAAGAAGACACATGTTGGACTATTTAAAACCATTAGGATGTCTGCCACTGTAAAGAAATCTTGTGAAAGGAATAATAGATCTATTGCTAATGCGAATCTTGAAAACCATAGCCATAAAATTGATGACTACAGGTGAAGCACTTAAATGCTGTTAAGAGTGCTTGCTACCTAACTCTAACCTTACCTGCCAACCTCAAGAAGCGTGTGCATGGGCAGTTGCTTCAGTCATGTCCAACTTTTGCTACCCTTGGACTGTAGCCCACCAGGCTCCCCTCTCCATGGGATTCTCCAGGCAAGAATACTGTAGTGAGTTGCCATGCCCTCCTCCAGGGGATCTTGCCAACCCAGGGATCGAACCTGCATCTCTTACGTCTCCTGCATTAGCAGGCAGGTGAAGGTCTATACAAAGAGGTATGCTGTAAAACACCACAAAATCCCCAACCCAGTAGCACATTCCTCTTAGATATTAATTTGGCTCTGAGAGACCTAAGACTTAGCTAAAGAAATGGCATCCTCAAGTTTCAAAGAATTAAGCACACCACCTTCTGGCATACCTACTAATTCTGTGTCTAAGTAATGTGCTCCCTTCTGAAGCTATCACTAGCTACAAAAATGGCAGAATCTTACTAAGGCCACCTAGAATCACAGTGGTCATTGTGGGGTACACTTCAATTAGACAAGGTCATTCATTTAAGAAGTGTACTTGAAAGTAAGAGTTCCCAAGTCAAACATACACAATGGGATACCTATTTTAACTGGCACGTAGAAGCCTCCAAAAGGCCTCAGAATTCCCAAATGGCTTTTGGATGATTCATTGCAGAAGACCAGGAAACATTAAAGACAGAAGAAGTATCTAAAACAAGACTGTGAAGACTGGCATGACTCTTACTATTCTCCTTTACCTGAGTATCCAGTCTACTAATCCTCTATTAATTCATTCAACTCTGAAGGGACTCAAGTCTGCCAGGTTAATGGCCTTACAGATACCCTCATATCTACCCTTGAAGAAGGGCCTCTTTTTCCTCCAGTCCTGTGGGGCTCCTGCAATTAAGCTCCATTTGCCTTCACAACCAAATACTCTGGGGGCTCCTCTTTCCAGTGCTGTACCCACAGGCTGGGGAGCCTGATGTGGAACTCAGAATTCTCACTCCTGTGAGAGAAATTCTACAATATTCTGCAATTCCCCAGTGTGTGGGTCCCCCACCAGGAGGTTTGGGATTTGATTATATCACAAGTCCATCCGTCCTATCCCTCCTATCTTATTGTGATTCCTTCTTTATGTCTTTAGTTGTAGGAGATCTTTTCCTGTAGGTTCCTGTCTTTTTCACTGATGGTTGTTCTGAAGATAGTTGTGATTCTAGTGTGCTTGTGAAAGGAGGTGAGCTCAAGGTCTTCACTTCACCATCTTGGCCACTCTACAGAAGTCTGTACTTAGTTGGGAACTTAGGAAATTCTGCACTGAAATGGCCAAGATAAGGCTCTTTTTGACATTCCAAAACTGGTTTTTGTCTATGCAAATAGAAAAAGCCAGCTTGATAAAAACCTCTTTTCAAAATTCTGATGCTATAGGAACAAAGGCCTTCTAGGAGGAACTCAAACAAACCCCTGTGCCTTTGAGAGGTAAATGTTCTACCAAGGCTCTCAGGAACTTTTACCTTACTTTTGCCTAGACCATCTCTGCTTTCTGAGACTGAGAGGAGAAAAAGGGGAAACTTTAAAATTTATTTACTTCTTTCACTTGAGGATAATTACTTTACAATATTGTGATGGTTTTTGTCACACATCAATATGTATACATGTGTCTCCTCCCCCCTGAATCTCCCTCCTTCCTTCCTCCCCACCCCATCCCTCCAGGTTGTCACCAAGCACTGGCTTTGGGTTCCCTGTATCATACATCAAACTCCCACTGGCCATCTGTTTTACATATCATAATGTATACATTTCAATGCTATTCTCTCAGATCATCCCATCCTCTCCTTCTCTCACTGACTCCAAAAATCTGTTCTTTGTCTGTGTCTCTTTAGCTGCCCTGCACATAGGATCATCGGTACCATCTTTCTAGATTCCATATATATGCATTAATATATGAGATTTGTCTTTTTCTGACTTAGGCTCTAGGTCCATCCACCTCATTGGAACTGACTCAATGTGTTTCTTTTTATAGCTGAGTAATATCTCATTGTGTATATGTATGAAAACTTCCTTGTCCATTCATCTGCTGATGAACATCTAGGTTGATTTCTTGTCCAGCTATTGTAAATAGTGCTGCAGTGAACTTTGGGATACATGTGTCTTTTTCAATCCTGGTTCCCTCAGAGTATATGCCCAGTAGTGGGCTTGCTGGGTCGTATGGTAGTTTTATTCCTAGTTTTCTAAGGAATCTCTATACTGTTCTGCATAATAAGGGGAAACTTTTTAAAGTCAAGCAAGTAAATTTGAACAGTTATTTATAAACTAGTGAGTTTATGTTATAATATCTGATTTATGACTAAGTTTCAGAACAAAGCTATGAGATCTCCAGTGTGTGTCTGTATGTACATTATAGATATGATATGCCTTTATCTCCAAATGGTATTGCCAAAATTAATTTGTAAATGAGCTCTATTTAATTTGCTTAAAGTAAGTTTTCAGAAATATAGAGAAAATAACCCAAATGAATTTCAGGGTCACATGATCCTGGAAACATTCAGATTAAAGTAATATTTGGTATTAAATTTAGTTTGATTTTAATTAATATGGACATGTCTTTAGAGTTATAAACATTAAATATATAATACCTTTATTATACCTAGGTTTGATAGAAGTCAAACTAGATCTTATCACATTTATTATATAATTTGTTAGCAAGAAAAATAACTTGGTATGCTATTTTCATAAGTAAATTAAATGTAAATGAAATAATAGCTTTTAGGTGAACTCTAAGGATAAGTATGTTTTATATTCTATCTATTTAAAAATATTTCTCCAGATATTTAGTAACTTGAAACCTTAGAGTTTTGCTATATTAAATAAATGTGGAAGTTTACTGAATATCTGTATTATTCCAAAATAAGATACTGAAACAGTTAATGAACATAGGCTTCCTTTCACAGAGAAACTAAAGATATTTAGGACTCTTAATAAATATGTTTGGTGCCATACTGATACATTTTCTATAAGAAAGTACATACATTTTAGAAATTGTAAATAGTGTTTATCAGTTTGCTAGCCTAGAGAACACTAATGTAAAAAACTGCTCCTAATTCAGACACCAGTCACAAGTCTCAGCTTACTACTTGTACTTTTGAGCAACTGGTTATAAATCAAAGGTTCCCATGACCCCTCCTCAGGTTTGATAAGTTACTAGAACAGCTCACAGAACTCAGTAAAATGCATATACCTACTGCTTTATTGTAAAGAATACAACTCAGGAATAGCCAAATGGAAGACACGTATGTGGGGGCAGGGAGATGAAGAGCTTCCATGATCTCTTCAGGCATGCCACCTTCCAAACACCCTGATGTGTTCACCAACTCAGAAGCTCTCTGAACCCTATGGATGAGGGGTTTTATGAAGGTTTTATTATGTAAGCACAATTCATTAAATCATTGGCCATTGGTGATTATATTATTCAAACAAAGTTCTCTAGAGAAACGGGACCAATGAGAATTGGCATTGCTCAGGTGGTTATGGAAACCAAGAAACCCCACTAATTAGCATCTGCTAGCTGGAGACCCAGGAAAGGCAGTGGTGGCATAATTCAAAGTCTGAAGACCTGAAGAACAGGGGAGGCAATAGTATAACTCTCAGTCCAAAGGCCTAAGAACCCAGGGTAGGGGTTGATACTGAAAATCACTCTCTGTTTACCAGTACCAAATTGAATCTTGAAGATAGAGTTTTGGGTGAAATATAAAAGAATAGCTTTATTGCTTTGCCAAGCAAAGGGGACAAGAGTGGGCTAATGCCTTCAAAACTGTGTCCCAACCTGGGGTGGGAAGGAGTTGTGAGGAGTCTTATAGTCAAGGAATGGAGTTGATGATAAGGATAAGGGTACATGCAGGGCTTGCATTTTTTCAATACACAGATCATCTGGTATCAGATCATCTCATGATTGGCTTTTGTGACTCTTGATGTTATTGAACTTTGACCTTCTCTCTGGAATGAAGAATGCTTCTTCAAGTAGTTAACATCTTCCTTTTGGTGGGAATTTTAAATTCTCAATGATATCTTTGAGCATATCGTTATGTTGTTGTTCAGTCGCTTAATCGTGTCGGACTCTGCAACCCAATGGAATGAAGCACACCAGGCTTTCCTGTCCTTCACCATTTTGCGGAGTTTACTCAAACTCATGTCCATTGAATCAGTAATGTCATCCAACCATCTTGTCTTCTGTCAGCCACTTCTCCTCCTGCAATCTTTCCCAGCATCAGGGTCTTTTCTAATGAGTCGGCTCTTCACATCAGGTGGCCAAAGTATTGGAGCTTCAGCAACAGTCCTTCGAATGAATATTCAAGATTGATTTCCTTTAGGATGGACTGGTTTCATCTTCTTGTAGTCCAACAGATTCTCAAGAGTCTTCTCCAACACCACACTTCAAAAGTATCACTTCTTCTGGCTGGCACTCAGCCTTCTTTATGATCAAACTCACATCTGTACATGACTACTAAAAAAAAAAACATAGCTTTGACTATACGGAAATTTGTTGGCAAAGTAATGTCTCTACTTTTTAATAGGCTGTCTAGGTTTGTCATAGCTTTTTTTACAACGAATAAGCATCTTTTAATTTCTATTGTTTCCCATTCTATTGTTTTCCTCTATTTCTTTGCATTGATCACTGAGGAAGGCTATCTTATCTCTCCTTGCTATTCTTTGGAACTCTACATTCAAATGGATATATCTTTCCTTTTTTCCNCATTTCTGTCCTTTATTGAGCCCATCTTTGCATGAAATGTTCCCTTGGTATTTCTAATTTTCTTAAAGAGATCTCTAGTCTTTCCCATTCTATTGTTTTCCTCTATTTCTTTGCATTGATCACTGAGGAAGGCTATCTTATCTCTCCTTGCTATTCTTTGGAACTCTACATTCAAATGGATATATCTTTCCTTTTTTCCTTTTTTTTTAGCTTCTCTTCTTTCCTCAGCTATTTGTAAGGCCTTCTCAGATAACCATTTTGCCTTTTTGTATTTCTTTTACTTGGGGATGGTCTTGATCACTGCTTCCTGTACAATGTCATGAACCTCCGTCCATAGTTCATCAGGCACTCTATCAGATCAAATCCTTTGAATCTACTTATCACTTCCACTGTATAATCATAAGGGATTTGATTTAGGCAGACATGAATGGCCTAGCAGTTTTCCCTACTTTCTTCAATTTAAGTCTGAATTTTGTCATTAAGGAGTTCATGATCTGAGCCACAGTCAGCTCCCAGTCTTGTTTCTTGCTGACTGAATAGAGCTTCTCTATCTTTGGCTGCAAAGAACATAATCAATCTGATTTCAGTACTGACCACCTGGTAATGTCCACGTGTAGAGTCATCTCTTGTGTTGTTGGAAACGGGTGTCGGCTCTGACCAATGCGTTCTCTTGGCAAAACACTGTTAGCCTTTGCCCTGATTCATTTTGTATTCCAAGGCCAAATTTGCCTGTTACTCCAGGTATCTCTTGACTTCCTACTTTTGCATTCCAGTCCTCTAGGATGAAAACGACATCTTTTTTTGGTGTTAGTTCTAGAAGGTCATATGGGTCTTCATAGAACCGTTCAACTTTAGCTTCTTCAGCATTACTGGTTGGGACATAGACTTGGATTACTGTGATACTGAGTGGTTTGCCTTGGAAATGAACAGAGATCATTCTGTCGTTTTTGAGACTGAACCCAATACTGCATTTTGGACTCTTTTGTTGACTATGAGGGCTACTTCATTTCTTCTAAGGGATTCTTGCCCACAGTTGTAGGTAAAATGGTCATCTGAATTACATTTGCCCATTCCAGTTCATTTTAGTTCACTGATTCCTAAAATGTCAATGTTCACTCTTGCCATTTCCTGTTTGACCACTTCCAATTTACCTTGATTCATGGACATAACATTCCAGATTCCTATGCAATATTGTTCTTTATGGCATTGGACTTTATTTTCACCACCAGACACATCCACATCTGAGAATTCTTTCCACTTGACTCAGCCTCATCATTCCTTCTGGAGCTATTTCTCCACTGTTCTCCAGTAGCATTTTGGGCACCTACTGACCTAGAGAGCTCATCTTTCAGTGTTATATCTTTTTAACTTTTCATATTGTTCATGGAGTTTCAAGGCAAGAATGCTGAAGTGGTTTGCCATTCTCTTCTCCAGTGGACCATGTTTTGTCAGAACTCTCCACCACGATTGTCCATCTTGGGTGGCCCTATATGCCATGGCTCATAGTTTCATTGAGTTAGACAAAGCCTGATCCATGTGATTAGTTTGGTTAGTGTTCTGAGACTGTGATACAAAAAAGATTGTCATGACCAAGATAATCATGATGGTGAGATCACTCATCTAGAGCCAGACATCCTGGAATGTGAAGTCAAGTGGGCCTTAGAAAGCATCACTACGAACAAAGCTAGTGGAGGTGATGGAATTCCAGTTGAGCTCTTTCAAGTCCTGAAAGATGATGCTGTGAAAGTGCTGCACTNTTGAGTGAACTCCAGGAGTTGGTGATGGACAGGGAGGCCTGGCGTGCTGCGATTCATGGGGTCGCAAAACTGAGCGACTGAACTGAACTGCCTTCTGACGGATAAGAGGCTTGTGGAAGCTTCCTGATGTGAGGGACTGGCTCTGGGGCAAATTGAGTCTTGGCTGTGATTGGCAGGGCCATGCTCTGTAAATCTTTAATCCAATTTTCTGTTGATGGGTGGAGCTGTGTTCCCTTCCTCTAGTTTGGCCTGAGGACTTACATCAGCTCATGTGCCACAGTTCCCAGAACTGTTGTATTCAGTGCCTCTGACCCTCTGGCAGGCAGCTGCTGAACCGCATGTCCTCCAGAGACTCCTGGACATTCACAGGCGAGTCTGGCTCAGCCTTTTGTGGAGTCCCTGTGTCCTGGTACACACAAAGTTTTATTTGTGCCCTCCTGAGGGGGGGAGGGTATGAGGTTTGATGCTAAATGTGATCATTATGTACATCCTAGTATATCCCTTAAAAGGGAATCAGAGCTCTGCCTCAAGTTTGCACTGCTGTTTCTTGGTTGTTCCTCTCTTGTCTTTGAATCTTCTCTGTTCCCTGATAAATAACTGTTTGAACCTGCCCTAGTGGCTCCCTAGTGACTTCCCCTGTCAAGAATCTGCCTGTAATGCAGGAGACCTGGGTTTGATCCCTGGGTCAGGAAGATCCCTTGGAGTCCAAAGGAATGGCAACCCAATCCAGTATTCTTGCCTGGAGAATTCCATGGACAGCAGAGTCCGATGGGCTACAGTCCATGGGATTACAAACAGTCAGACCTGACTGAGCAACTTTCACTTTGAAACTCAAGGAGGATCATGGAGATTGAATGAAGCCTATTTCCTACAAACAAGGAGTAGGGGGACTGGGGACACAGAAAGCTTTTTGTGCCTAGGCCCACAGGTCTTGCTTGGTTTCAGACTGAGAGATGATTTACTGCTGTTAGTCCTGGTCCCAGGGCCCAAGAACCAGGAGTTGTAATGTCTGAGGGCATGATTAGCTGGATGTCGTGCCTCGAGAGAGTGAGAGAGAGAGAGAGAGAGAGACAGAGAATTCATCATTTCTTTGCCTTTTTGTTCTATTTGGGCCCTCAACAGTTTAGATGGTGCCAGTTTACACTGGTGAGGGTGACTGAACTCAATCACCAGTCCATTTCCCATCCCTGGAGGTCAGAGGATGGGGCTGAAAGTTTCATCCTCTAATCATGCCTTCATCCTTCTGAGACCAACCCCCAGACACCAGTCATCTTATTAGCATAAAAGCACATTCTTATTCCCTGAGAGATTAGGGATGGAACCCACACCCCCTGCAGTGAAAGTACAGAATCCCAGTTGCTGGACTACCAGGGAATTCCCTCCGAGAGTTTTACAATCTGTGTGCCAACAACCAGGGACCAAGACCAAATATTTATTTTTTATTATATCACAGCATACAATCTAGAACAAAACACTCATTCTTTCAATCCTCTGTAAACCATCTAATACTCATTAAAACCCCATATTGTCATTTCTTACAACCATTTATGGAGAGCATCCATGGTTTCTTCAATAAATAAGAAATCTCACTTTTTTTCAGTACAGGGATGGATGGTCCTAGTGTTCGTTAATGCAGGAAGCAACAGCATCCATCTTCAGGTTGTTTGCAAGGAGAGTGACAAAGTGCATTTAAGTTTTGCTTCTACTCACATACCCAGAACTGGTCTCCTTGTCTCCAGTTTTTCTTCAGTCCACTGCCTTATTTCCTCTGGCTTTATTTTTGAAAAAGAGGAAAATAATTTTGCAACACACCTACTTCATCCCTAGAAAGAGCTCAAAGTACTTAGCATGAAACTACTTTTAAAGATCTGTGAATAACTGAATGAAATTTGGATTAGTTTTTCTGTGTTTGAAAGGACCTCTGCTCAGCAAGCTTGCTGTGGATTCCTACAGACTTCCTTTTAAATACATTTTCAACAAAACTGGAGCCTCTGTGTTTGTCCTGTATTTCCATTAAAAGTTTCAGATATTCTTTCCTGATTAAAGTGGTTTTCTTTAAAAGAGTTCTTAAATGTGGAGCGAGGATGTAAAGAGGACAGATTTGCCAATGTGGAAATAAGGTTGATAATAAAAATTACACTTGCTAACGTTATCAAGATATGCTTGGGAAAAGCTTTCACCCAAACTCGGTCAGTTCCTTTTGCTTTGTCTGAGGCGCCCCCTTGTGACCACCTGGAATTGTTCTGAACAGTTAATGTGATACTCAATTTGAACAGGTCCTGCCATCTAGTCATTAAATTGCATAATGCAACTTGCTTATTTAAAAATTGAACTAAAGGCAAGGAGAACTTTAAACTTTGGGGAAATATGTCTTTAGAAAGAAAATAAGGGAAGGATTTTGACTTGACCTTGAAGCTGAGGTTCCCTTTAATCCTAGCTACATATGACCATGTGTGCGGGTATTTGTGGTGGTGCTAGTGATAAAGAGGACTTCCCTGGTGGCTCAGACAGTAAAGCATCTGCCTACAGCGCGGGAGACCTAGGTTCAATCCCTGGGTCAGGAAGATCCCCTGGAGAAGGAAATGGCACCCCACTCCAGTATTCTTGCCTGGAAAATCCCATGGATGGAGGAGCCTGGTAGGCTACATTCCACAGGGTCACAAAGAGTCGAATATGACTGAGCAACTTCACTTTCACTTTCTTCAGTGGTAAAGAACATGCCTGCCAATGCAGGAGAAGTAAGAGACGGGGGTTCTAACCCTGGGTTGGAAAATCCCTTGGAGGAGGAAATGGCTCCCCACTCCAGCATTCTTGCCTGGAGAATCCCATGGAAAGAGAAGCCTGGGGGGCTACAGTCCATGGGGTCACAAAGAGTCTGACTCCACTGAAGCAACTTAACACACAGGTATTTATCTTGAAATCATGATGGGATATATTTCAGGCAGGAAGATTCTGAGAGCAAAATAGGTAATTATGTAGATTTCAGGAAAAATATTCGCCAGCCTAGGCCTCTCCTGCCCCCTAGAAGGGTGCAGAAAGCATGAAGGGGCCACAATTTCTATCCCAGTGATTTCAGGGAGATAGCAGTGAGCAGCAGCTTAGAGTGAGACCTTAGTTCGTTGAGTAGATGTTGAACCCTGGTCACAGTGGTAAAAGTACCGAATCCTAACTGAGGCCCAGGCTGAACAGTTTCTCCCCTATTGACAGAAACTTCATAAAAGTTGGATGATGGGGGAGGCTGGACCCTGCCAAGATAAGAGATAAAAGACCATATATTCCTCATTTTTGAAGAAGACCTTCCTGACTAGATAGGCACAGAAAGGCTTTTTGGAGGTCAAAAGGGAGGGGGCGCTGTCACCTCATAGTCAGTGATGTTAACCTCCCCATGGGCCTCTTCACTAGAATTCATCTTGGCTATGTTGGAGAAGACTCTTGAGAGTCCCTTGGACTGCAAGGAGATCCAACCAGTCCATTCTAAAAGAGATCAGTTCTGGGTGTTCATTGGAAGGACTGATGCTGAAGCTGAAGCTCCAGTACTTTGGCCACCTCATGCGAAGAGCTGACTCATTGGAAAAGACTCTGACGCTGGAAGGGATTGGGGGCAGGAGGAGAAGGGGACGACAGAGGATGAGATGGCTGGATGGCATCACTGACTCAATGGACGTGAGTCTGAGTGAACTCCGGGAGTTGGTAATGGACAGGGAGGCCTGGCGTGCTGCGATTCATGGGGTTGCAAAGAGGCAGACACGACTGAGCGACTGAACTGAAGAGATACACATGCACACATGGGAAGATCCTGAGATAAACCAAATACAGACTCAGAACCAGAGAAATGAATATGATTGGCCAAAGGAAACCCAGGAGAAATGCTCCATAAAAGTGATTTAAACCACCACAAGGGCACGTCTCTCTCCCTCACTCTGAGCCTGCCTGTGTGTCTATCCACATGTTCTCTTTTTCCTCTTAATGAACTTCTTCTTTCACTACTTTCCGTCTCTATGGAAATTCATTTCTACACAGCTGAGGGGCCAAGGAAGGCCTTGTCACTGGCTAGGATTTGGTGCTCTTACTGCTGCGGCCTGACCTCAGTCTCTGGTTGGGAAGAGAAACCCTGCTACAAGCTGCTGCAGGGTGAGGCTACCCGAGATCATAGTCACTAGACCATGAGGGCCAGAGACTAGAGTGTGCAATCCAGTTCTTGTCTGCCTTGAAAAAAATTGACAAAGACAGAAGGTAGAAAGGAAAAGGCATTTATTAAGAAAACAGAATACATGCTGACAGACACACAAGTGAACTCAGAGAAGTCATGACTTTGGGACATTGAAATCATTTATAAGGGAGCTGTCTTCTGGGTCTCCATTTTCCTCTGGACAATCATTTTATTTGGATCAAATAGCTGATTTGTCTCAGGGTTCTGCTTATGTGCACACACATCCTTTAGCCAAGATGAATTTCAGCCTAGGGACTTTTGGGTAGTTAGCAAGACTTATCATTGTCTGGTGTTCGCTTCCTTCATCACCTCCAAGGATCCTTTCTCTCCATGTGCAGTTGAGGTCTCCCTGACTCCAAAGATCAGAAATATGTGACCTCTTGATCTTTTATCCAAGCAGGGCTTAATGCCTCTCTGCCCCTGCCATTACTGTTATCTTACAATGTCCACAGGAGACAAAGTCTAGCTGTATACCTGGTTCCTATTATTCCTGTCTCAAAGTATAAACAGGAGGCTGGTTGGAAATGTCTAACCTGGAGCCCACCCATCTCCTATCTTACCAGAAGGCCAGAGAGAATTGTGGAGTTCCAGGGAATGCAGGGACTAGGGGAGTGAGCTTGATGCACTGAGTATTGAACTTGTAAATAAAAATCCATCCACAGGCAGGAGCAGAAACTCTGAGGGGAAGTAATGTTCAAGAACCCGAGCCGAGGCAAAACTGGAGAGAACAGGAGCATGCCAGAAATCAGATCAGGATGGTCCTGGCCTGTGGCTGAGAAAGGAACTAAACTCATCTCTGTTGGTGTTGAAACTGGGTGGACCCAGAGAAGGGGAATTGGAGCTGGAGCTGAGGCTGGGGGTCCATCAAGTGTTACAAAGTTTGCAGGTCAAGTTGGTCTCCACTCTGTAGGGGAACAAAATTTGCCGCCCCAAATGTCTCTTTGGCCTGCAGATTATTTTGAGCTGAAAACAATGAAGACCTCAAAGACTCAGGAAATTTTGACTTTCCTCTATAGAATGTGGATAGAGGATCTGTTCCAGAAAGGGGTATGACCATAGAAAATTATTTGCTAGGGAGGAACCTAGCAAAGTCTGTTTGGTAAAATTCCTCTCAGTGTCTAGTTGTCTCTGCCTGACCCAGCATACATTTGTTTACCAAACATTTGCTTTTTGTGTGAATTGCTCCATGTGAATTGTCATCCCCCCTCTGAAGTCCCAAACATTCTCTTTTGTTTTTAGCTGAAGATGATATTAAATGTGAGGGTTTCAGCATTTTTAGTGAAGTTTTCAGTTTTTCTGGGTCTTTCCCATGAATACATTATGAATCTTTGATTTTCTCCTATTAATCTATCTCATGCCAATTTAATCCTTAAAACAGCCAGAAGAGCTTAGAAACATAGAAAAAATGAAATTAAAAAGTCCATTTATGGCATGGAGAGAGCAATTAATTTGAAGCATGAGTATCCCACATGTGTGAATTTATCATGTGAAAACCTGGTTCACAGTGGCAAAATCAGCCTCTTTGGACCTTGGTTTCCTGGCATACTTGCTTATCTCACCTTTCATATCATCCACTGCTGTCCCTTTTATTAAGGAACTCTTTCTTCTGATGCAGGTCAACCCCTGTTAATTGTTGTTATCTCTCTGTTTGTTTCTGCTATCAATGGGCCACATTCCTTGCCCCCTCTCTTTTTTGACATGTACACTGACCACCGTGTACAGGCCAATGGATACATGAAGTTCCAGAGGAATACTTTTTGCGTTTTGGCATTCCTATATTTGAGCATTTCCTTATCACCAAGCCTATATACTTTGGTAGACTCTCCAAACAAAGGCAGCTGTCTTTTGTTGGTACATTTGATCTTGAATATGGTCTTTCCATTGTCTATTTAGAACCTTATTGACCATATTCTGGCTCCATATCCAAATATTTCCTTGTGGTCTGGTTTCATTTTATGGATTGCTACTTTAGAAAAATCATTGTGGCTCTTTGGTTGATTGTATCCTCTAGAAGTTGACTTTCAGGTTGCTGTGTTAGTGTGATGGCTCAGAGACAAATGATATCTAATCCTCATGACCTAGCCCTGGGGTTGAATAACTATGTATGCTAAGTGAAATAAGCTGGACAAAAAGGTTCATTTCAGTTTAATCTCTCAGTCGTGTCTGACTCTTTGTGACCCTATGGACTGTAGCACACCAGGCTTCCCTGTCAATCACCAATTCCCAGAGCTTACTCAAACTTATGTCCATTGAGTTGGTGATACCATCCAACCATCTCATCCTCTGTTGTCCCCTTCTCCCCTCACCTTTGATCTTTCCCAGCATCAGGGTTAGTCAGTTCTTTGCATCAGGTGGCCAAAGTATTGGCGCTTCAGCTTCAGCATCAGCCCTTCCAATGAATATTCAGGACTGATTTCCTTTAGGATTGACTGATTTGATCTCCTTGCAGTCCAAGGGACTCTCAAGAGTCATCTCCAATACCACAGTTCAAAAGTATCAATTCTTTGGTGCTCAGCTTTCTTTATAGTCCAATTCTCACATCCATATATGACTACTGGCAAAACAATAGCTTTGACTAGACGGACCTTTGTCAGCAATGTAACGTCTATGCTTTTTAATATGCTGTCTAGGTTGGTCATAACTTTTCTTCCAAGGAGCATGTGTCTTAATTTCATAGATGCAGTCACCATCTGCAGTGATGTTGGAGCCCCCCAAAATAAAGTATCTCACTGTTTCCATTGTTTCCCCATCTGGTTGCTATGAAGTGATGGGACAAGATGCCATGATCTTAGTTTTATAAATGTTGAGTTTTAAGCCAGCTTTTTCACTCTTCTCTTTCACTTTCATCAAGAGGCTCTTTAGTTCTTCACTTTCTGCCATAAGGGTGGTGTCATCTGCGTATCTGAGGTTATTGATATTTCTCCTGGCAATCTTGATTCCAGCTTGTACTTCATCCATCTGGCATTTTTCATGAGATACTCTGCATCTAAGTTAAATAAGCAGAGTGACAATATACAAAGGTTACAAATATTTTTAAATAGTATATGATTCCACTTATATGAGGTACTTGTTGCTCTTGTTCAGTCACCCAGTCATGTCCAACTCTTTCCGACCCCATGGACTGTAGCATGCTAGGCCTTCCTTTCGCTCAAAATCTCTCAGAGTTTGCCCAACTTCATGTTTATTGCATCAGTGATGTCATCCAGCCATCTCATCCTCTGACGCCCTCTTCTCCTTCTGCCCTCAATCTTTCCCAGCATCAGGGACTTTACCAATGAGTCAGCTGTTCACATCAGATGACCAAATTGCTGGAGTTTCAGCTTCAGCATCAGTCTTTCCAATGAATATTCAGGACTGATTTCCTTTAGGATTGACTGGTTTAATCTCCTTGCTGTCCAAGGGACTTTCAGGAGTCTTTTCCAGCACCACAGTTCAAGGCATCAATTCTTTGGCGTTCTGCCTTCTTTACGGTCCAGCTCTCACAGCCACACATGACCACTGGGAAAACCATAGCATTGACTATATGGACCTTTGTCAGCAGAGAATTGTCTCTGCTTTTCAACACACTGTCTAAGTTTGTCATAGCTTTCCTACCAAAAAGTGATTGTCTTCTGATTTCCTGGTGGTAGTTACCAACTGAAGTCATCCTAAATTTTCTAAAATTGAATTTTTAAATCACCTTTTTGTTGTGCCTTATGACAGAGCTTTAGCATATTGAATATTTTCCAAATTCTTGGTATATACACAATGCCTTAAGCTGTGGCCCCCTTCATCTGTCTTCTGCCATCTAGGCCTTCCCTAGCCCCTTACTTTGAACTCAGAGTATATTTGAACACAAAGACTACATTCTAGACACTGTGAGGGCTTCCCTCGTGGCTAAGATTGTAAAGAATCTGCCTGCAATGTGGGAGACCTGGGTTTGATCCCTCGGTTGGGAAGATCCCCTGGAGGAGGGCATAGCAATTCATTCCAGTAATCTTGCCTGGAGAATTCCCATGGACAGAAGAGCCTGGAGGGCTACATTCCATAGGGTCACAAAGAGTTGCACTTGACTGAGTGACTAAGCAGAGACACTGTGATAGTCCCCAAAATAGCCATCCAGCCTGAGACAGTAATTTACTTGAAGGGGAGAGAAGTGACATTTATTAAATGATTACTGTGAGTCACTGTCTATGCTTGGTGCTTTATATAACACTATTTCAACAGTCTTTCAATCCTCACCAAAATCTGAGAGGTATACAAGGTGCTCATGCTATAAATGAGGAAAAAGTTAGGTTAAGTAATACATTCAAAGTGTTAAAACTAGAATGGGAACTCATTGTTATTTTCATGCTCAGAACAGTCCTAGGTTCATTCACTCTAAAAATAAGTTATTTGAAAAAGCACTTCTAGAATCGTGGCATGAGAAGCTCCATGGATCCCCTCTATCAGCAAAACAGCAATAACTGGCAATTAAGAAAAGATTTAATATATCTAGAAATTGCTCTAAAGCCTGCAGCAAATGAAGAAACATTTTTTAAAAAGAAATTATTTATTTTTACTTTATTTATTTATCTTGGCTAGGCTGTGTCTTCGTTGTGTGCCAGGGCTTTCTTTAGTCACAGCGAGGAGGGACTACTCTTTGCTGTGGTGCTTGGACTTCTCACTATGGTGGCTAATCTTGTTGTGGCATGCAGGTCTCAGTAGCTGCAGTATGTGAGCTCTGGAGCAGGGGCTCCATGGTTGTGGTGCACAGGCTTCGTTGCTCTATGACATGTGGAATCTTCCTAGACCAGGACCAGGTATCAAACCCGTGTCCCCTGCACTGGCAGGCAGATTCCTATCCACAGCACCACCAGGGAAGGCCCTGGGGAAACATTTATTCAGTAAGATCTAGTAACTCTTGGTAAGATGAGCTAGAGTCTATGACATTTGCACTATGACCTATTCCCCACCTCCCACCTTGCCCAGCTCTGTGCAACAGAAACTCTATTCCACGTGGTTATAGCTAATTATACAGGACTTGCTCTTTTCCAAACTTCAGTTCAAGACAATGATTTTTCCCCATGAGGGGTTGGGTCCAGCATTCTCTATCCTTCCCAGATTTATTGCAGAAGCTTTTTCCAGGCAAGAGAGATCCAAGGCTCCCTTCCTCTACCCAGCTTACTTCCATAACACAGAAACTCTGTCCTAGGCACAGTTAGGCACAGTAAGCTGAGAATACTAGGCTTCAATAATCTTCACACCAGGTTCCCTGTAGGGCAGAGATTCCATAATGGGAGGGACAAACCAAGAAGACCAGTGATGACCCATCCCCTCCTGCCCCTACCACCCAGCCTAGAGTCTTGCTTGTATGGGAATGACACCACAAGAATAAAAGTTCCTGTTCCATCTGTGGTGCAGTAGCACAGAGATTCTGCAGAGGGTGAGAGTCAGGCCATAAGAACAGGGCTGCATAGCTCTCCTGGAGAGACTAACATTATTTGGAATAGAGACTGAAGGTGTTCAAGTTTAAGAGTGTTGTAAGAAGTGCAGGTTTTGCTGCTGAGCAAAAAATGGCAGAAAGTGAAGAGGAACTAAAAAGCCTCTTGATGAAAGTGAAAATGAAAAAGTTGGCTTAAAGCTCAACATTCAGAAAATGAAGATCATGGCATCCGGTCCCATCACTTCATGGGAAATAGATAGGGAAACAGTGGAAACAGTGTCAAACTTTATTTTGGGGGGACTCCAAAATCACTGCAGATGGTGACTGCAACCATGAAATTAAGAGACGCTTACTCCTTTGAAGAAAAGTTATGACCAACCTAGATAACATATTGAAAAGCAGAGATATTATTTTGCCAACAAAGGTCCGTCTAGTCAAGGCTATGGTTTTTCCTGTGGTCATGTATGGATGTGAGAGTTGGACTGTGAAGAAAGCTGAATGCCAAGGAATTGATGCTTTTGAACTGTGGTGCTGGAGAAGACTCTTGAGAATTCCTTGGACTTCAAGGAGATCCAACCAGTCCATTCTGAAGGAGATCAGCCCTGGGATTTCTTTGGAGGGAATGATGCTGAAGCTGAAACTCCAGTACTTGGCCACCTCATGCGAAGAGTTGACTCACTGGAAAAGACTCTGATGCTGGGTGGGATTGGGGGCAGGAGGAGAAGGGGACAACCGAGGATGAGATGGCTGGATGGCATCACTGACTCGATGGACTTGAGTCTGAGTGAACTCCGGGAGTTGGTGATGGACAGAGAGGCCTGGTATGCTGCGATTTATGGGGTCGCAAAGAGTTGGACACGACTGAGCGACTGAACTGAACTGAAACAACAAAAATGCAGAAGAGGAGATGGAGCTGTATAGGAGTAACATTTCTGTGTCTCACTGTCATTGTTGTTGTTGAGTCACCCAGTCGTGTCTGACACTTTACAACCACATGGTCTGCAGCATGCCAGGACTCCCTGTCTCTCACCATCTCCCAGTGTTTACCAAGTTCATGTCCACTGCATTGGTGATACCATCAGGCTGTCTTATCTTCTGATGCCCTCTTTCCTTCTGCCCTCAATCTTTCCCAGCATCAGGGACTTTACCAGTGAGTTGGTTCTTCACCAGTGAGTTGGTTCTTCACATCAGATGACCAAAAGACTGGAGCTTCAGCTTCTGCATCAGTCCTTCTAATGAGTATCCAGAGTTGATTTCCCTTATGATTGATTGATTTGATCTCCTTGCGGTCCAAGCGGCTTTCAGGAGTCTTCTCCAGCACCACAGTTCGAAGGCATCAATTCTTTGGCATTCTGCCTTCTTTACAGTCCAGCTCTTACAGTCATACATGACCACTGGAAAGATCATAGCCTTGACTATACGGACCTTGGTCAGCAGAATATTGTCTCTACTTTTCAACACACTGTCTAGGTTTGTCATAGTTTCCCTACCAAGAAGCAGTTACCCTCTGATTTCATAGCTGCAGTCACCATTTGCAGTGATCTTAGAGCCCAAGAAGAGGAAATCTGTCACCACTTCTACCTTTTCACCCTCCATTTGCCCTGAAGTAATGGGACTGGATGCCATGAACTTAGTTTTTTTTAATATTTAGTTTTAAGCCAGCTCTTTCACTCTCCTCCTTCACCCTCATCAAGAGTCTCTCTAGTGCCTCTTCACTTTCTATCATAAGAGATGTCCTTTGAGAGATGAATGGATAAGCAAGTTGTGGTATCTACACACAATGGAATATAATGCAGCTATAAAAGGGAACATATTTGAATCAATTCTAATGAGGTGGATGAACCTGGAGCCTGTTAGACAGAGTGAAGTCAGAAAGAGGAAGACAAATAGTATATGTTAATGCATATATATGGAATTTAGAAAGACGGTAGCAATGATCCTACAAGCAGGGCAGCAAAGGAGACAGAGACATAAAGAACAGACATTTCAAGTAGGCAGGAGAAGGCGAGGGTGGGATGATTTGAGAGAATAGCAGAGAAACGTGTTCATTACTGTAAGTAAAACAGATGACCAGTGCAAGTTCCATGCATGAAGCAGGGCACCCAAAGCCGGTGCTCTGGGACAATGCAGAGGGAGAGGGAGCAAGGGGGGCTCAGGATAGGGGGACACATGTATACCTGTGGCCAATTCGTGTTGATATATGGCAAAAAGCCATCACAATATTATAATTATCCTCCAATTATATTAATGATCAAAAATAAAAAAAGAATCCACCCGCCAATGCAACAGGCAGGCATTCAGTCTCTAGTCCAGGAAGAGCCTACGTGCCGCAGGACAATTAAGCCTGTGTAGCACAACTACTGAACTTGCTTGCTGCAGCTACTGAAGCCCACGAGCCTAGAGCCTGTGCTCCACAACAAGAGAAGTATCTGCAATGAGAAGCCCAGGCACCGCCACCAGAGAGTAGTCCTCCTCCTCCACAACTAGAGAAAGCCCTCGCACAGCAACAAAGACTCAGTCCAGCCAACGATAAACAAATGAATAAGAAAGAAGACCAGGCCTATCTTACTGTATGTTCCTTTGAAAAATCCAATGGTAGATATTGAAGTAGGTGCATCTCTCTATATGCTTTGAATAATCTTATCTTGGGTGAAGCTAACAAAAATTACACCACAGGCTATATTAAAACTTTAGATCAGCTTCCCAGGCACTGCTCTTTTCTAGAGAGCTACTTTTCTCAGAGAACTCTTACTTAGCATCTTTAGTAACTGTAC
>SJYA01004423.1:513744-551944 GCA_006410615.1 Neotragus moschatus
TGGTGTTGGAGAAGACTCTTGAGAGTCCCTTGGACTGCAAGGAGATCCAACCAGTCCATTCTGAAGGAGATCAGCCCTGGGATTTCTTTGGAAGGAATGATGCTAAAGCTGAAACTCCAGTATTTTGGTCACCTCATGGGAAGAACTGACTCACTGGAAAAGACTCTGATGCTGGGAAGGATTGGGGACAGGAGGAGAAGGGGACGACCGAGGATGAGATGGCTGGATGGCATCACGGACTCAATGGGCGTGAGTCTGAGTGAACTCCGGGAGTTGGTGATAGACAGGGAGGCCTGGCGTGCTGCGATTCATGGGGTCGCAAAGAGTCAGACTCAACTGAGCGACTGAACTGAACTGAACTGAACTGAACCCTGCATAGTGGGGGGCGGGGGCAGGCGGCAGGGGGTGGGACAGCCTGTTCATCCAATCACTTGAAAAGCCTTAAGAGCAGGGACTGAGGCTTCCTGAGTGTGATACAATTTAGCCTCAAGAGTACAGCCTGAGAAACCCTGCATGAGACTCAAAGTTGCTGGCCTGCTCTGCAGATTTGGACTCTGGACGGCAACCTGGATTTCCAGCCAGCCGACTTGCCCTAAAGATATCAGAGCTGCCAGCACCAATGAGCCCATGATCCAATTCCGTAAAATAAGTCTCTCTCTATTGGTTGGGCTTCCCTGCAGAAGCCTGACAGATACACCCCCAATATGTCACATCTTACTCAGTCCATCCAAAGACATTGACTGGGTCACTGTATTATCCCACACCAGCTGCTATGCATTAAAGAAGCTGATAGATAGAGGGCACAGCCATTTATTTAGTGCCTTCCCCCTGCCAGGTCGTGGGTGCTAGATGTTTTATATCTCTTGTCTCTAGTAGGTCTCCCCAGAAACCTCACCAACAGGTAGAGTTATTGCTATTTTATAGATCAGGAATTTGAGCCTGAAGGAGTGTGACTGGGCCTGTAGGGGCTGCACTGGATCACAGCTTGAGTGTTAACTGTGAACTGTGAGATGGAAGAAGATGACATGGGGAGAGGAGTTTGGGCACAGGCCCCAGAGACTTTCAGTGCCATGGTGGAAGAGGGAACCATCACACCCTTGTTATCAGTCCTGGGCAGCCTCAATCCATCTGAGGACAAAACTGCCACCCACTGAATCATGCATGCAGTAGGAGATGAAGTCCGGTGGTGGTCTCCAGGTGGGAGACGTGTAACAGAATAGCCAGCCTCCTGGTGAGGGTTCATCCAGCTGTGAGGGAAAAGCTTGAGGACTGTGGCTGAGAAAGAAGGAGCCTCTCGGACTGGACACTGATGTCTAATGTGACCTTGAAGTGTTTGCTGATGCTTGAAGGTAAGGTCTGACCTGCCACCTGCCCCGTGGCAGCTCAGTAGTTGTTATGACAGGGAAGAAGCTAGCACATTTCTACGAACCTCATTCCATACTCACAATTACAACCTGCTGAGTTCATGTCGTCATTAAGAGTAATTCACCCATTTTCAGGTGAGATAGTATGGCACAGTGGGCCAATTTAATTTCTCGAGATGATATGATAACAAGTGGCAGACCTGTGTTGAAAGCAAGGTTGTCTGAATCATAGGTAGTGTCCTTACCCACGACACCGTATTGTTTCCTCATAAAAGGGGGAAAAAAAGGAAAAAACAAAGGAAGAAGAAGAAAAGGAGACCTACGATGCTTACTGTATTTGGGCATCCACCTTGGGCTGCGCGTGAAGAGAAGACTCCTCAAGGTGGCCTAATCAGAAAGGTAACTGACAATCACACAGCATGAAGTTAGGAGACAGCTCAGGCTCAGGCACAGAGCACAGGTGCACAGAGAGCAGTGGGCGCACAAAGGAGAGCACAGGGGAGGGTGAGGAGTACAAGCAGCTAGGGAAGCAAGAGGCAGATGAGGAGAGTAGAGTGGCAGAGCTCCTGTGGACTTGCCCAAGGACCCTAAGCAGTGGGTTCAAACTATCCATCCTGTTGATGGCAGCCTGAGTGGAAGCTACACTTTGCACCTGTGAAGTAAAGTAGCCCAGCTCTCGGAGCTGTAGTCAACCAACAAGTATCCCCCCAGCGCCCACCTGGCCATCAATGCCCTCAGCACAGTGCTGAAAGCAGCCATAACCTAGGAGACACCTCAGTCTCAGGAGGTGAAGGATTGTCCAAAACACAGAATAAAGGGCAAGCCAAGTGGGAAGAGATGGACACTAGACACTCCTATCAGGGTAGGGATAGAAGACACATAGGATCGTTTCCTATATGTTGTTTGGAACAAACCAATTGACAGCATGACAATCGCTGCATTGCTCTGTGCACCTCACCCTATCATCACTCATAAGATGGTAAACGTGTTCTGAGCACCTTGGGACACCAGACTCCCAGACTGATGCATTCCAGACTTTGTGCCCACAGGAATGCTTCACGTGGGAAAAGGGTCCTCAAGGAGCCTCCCTGCTGTGTGGGCAGGGAGCCAGACTGAAGTCAGTGGTGTACCAAGTGTGATGAGAGCCTTGGCCTCGGGAGCCAGCAGAGGCTGAGATCAGACGGTGGGATCAGACAGTGAGGAATGGGATTCACCTGCGAGTGGGATAACATATAATATTATTGTCCCCACTTCAGACAAGGGAACTGAAGATCAGAGAGGGTGAGCATCTTACTCAAGGTCATACTGCTTGGTAGGGTCCTGACCAAATTTCATCTACATCTGTTAAAATCTAAAGGTCTCTTCACTATTCATTACACCACTCTCTTTCTGTCTCTCTCTCTCTTAATGTCCTCACCTATTTTACATTCCCCTGGCTCTACATCCTCCTTTATTAGAAAATCTGCTGAACAAAGTATAGGTTTCCTGTTAGCATATCTAGTCTCTCCACTGTATAAACAAAATTTCCTTGCAGGGCACATTGGCCCCACCCAAACTGATGGTTTACACTGAGTTTGTTCTACATCCATATGCAGGGTAAAGAAAATGGATCACTGAGATCTGTAGTTTTACTTACCTATTTTACACAATCTCAAGCATAATTTTAAATGTAGCCAATATTCAAGTAAAAACAGTGGAACTACTGCTTTCCTAAAATGACCACTCACAAAAGAGTTCATTGAATGTCAATATGTTCTAGGCAGGAGACTAAACCCCTTTCATAGGGAGTTGTGGAAATTCTTTCCCTTAAGTTAAGGAAATCCTTTCTTTTTTATACATTTTCTCAGTTGCTGGTTCCCTGAGAGATTCAAGCATGAAAAGCCACTTCACTTTTCTGTTTTTGACAAAACAAACAAGCAAAGCAAACCTAACACACAGGCACACAGACATATGTAATACACCCAAAAGAGGTATGTCAAATATAAGGCAATTGTATTGGTTTCCTGATGCTCTTAGGATACTGTCCAGCCTCCTGGACTAGACACAGGAGGCCTTGTCTGTCCACAAAAGTCTGATCTTCACAAGACCCCCTCCTTCTGCTCCATGCCCCACTTGATATTCCAGCCCACCCAAACCTCTCTCTGTTCATCAGGTGGCCAGTGAGCTCACACTCATAATCCCTAGCTCTTCCCTGCCCCCTCTCGCTCCCTCCCCAACCACAGATTTCATAATCTCACTCCTGCTTTTGCCTCCATCTTACATGCCCTTACTTTCTCCCCATCTGCCTGATTCCTTCTTAGGTTCAGCTGTCAGGCTGGGTAGAGCAATTTCCATTTTTCCTGGGGAGTACCTGATGAAAAGGCACAGTTGGCAGAGTTGATATTTTTACCAAATGGAAGGTGATGGATTTCACTATGAATCCCCCAAATAGGTCACACATTTTACCCTGCTGCACGATGTGCTGATATGAAATGCAATCTGATGGCAGAGTTTTTCTGGGAAAGGCTTCCTTGCTAAGAATAGGATACAGACAGCAAAGTTCTCTTGTTTTATATGGGCCCATTGTTGCGTTTGGTCACAGTGTTGGAAGCATAAGGGGATCCAGGGTGACCACCTGCTTCACAGTAAGGAGGGATCCACTGAAGCATGGGAATTTCAAAAGTTCACTTTACGATGTCTGTGACCCAGTACATGGAACAGGACTTGAACTGCCCTACATATGCACTGTGTTTTGATGAGATTTTCACTGTTTTTCACTCTATACTCTGAGTTTCTGTTAGGATAAGAGGAAGTGTATTAACACATCCTCCCTATGCAGGGATTTGATTTACTATCCCTGTGGTCATCAGGGAGGCGAGAGTGAGCTGCCAGCTAGTATGGGCACCTTCCTAGGGAATGTGACAGCACCTTCTTTCAACTCCTCAGCCATCAACCCTTGGTGGAAACGGCCAGTTCCTGTGATGCCTAGTGGAGGGAGTGACCCCACTGCTGCTTCTGCCTGCTACAGATACAACTGTGATGACTGACTTCATTCACTACAACTCCTCTGAGAGGAGCACACCTAAATATGAAATGAAGTGTGTTTCTGTGTTATGTAAAGACAATTAAAAACTTGGACATAGCACCAGTCCCACCACCACCACCCCAACCCCTACCCCAGCCAGAGGATGGAGTACACTCCCAGGGGCTCTGGCATGCTTCCCTCCCCACTGACGTGTCCCTAACAAGGGGTGCAGTGTAAATGACTCACCTGAAGCCTAGTTATGGAGCTTGTGGGAGCCAGTCATGGGGTTTTTATTCCCCACAGACCCAGAGAGGTAGGGATAATCCCCAGTCTTCTCACAGACAAGGAAGCAAGCTGAAAGAGCTTAGGTGGCTGATGCAGTAAAGGCTGGATCTGGGAGTCACACTCTAGTTCCTCCTGAGTGCAAAGCCGATCTTCTTTTCAATCTCAACAACACGTTTCAGTTACCGAGATGCAGATATTGTTCTATGAGAGGAGAGCCATCATTGTCCCAACTCCCGGTCCACTTGTGAAACACAAGTACCCAGTAGAGCAAAGCCACCCTGAAAGGTTCTAAGACCCTTTGTGTGTGTACCTTAGCAGGAGCTGCCTTGCAGCCAAGAAACTGGAGTCCACTGGTGGGAAAGGCTTTCCCCAGAGGCAACAGCCAAGCAGGACTTTAACTTCCCCTGTGGGGAGGCACTTTGCCATACCAGAAAAGTTTAGCTACCAACCCCCACTCCCAGTTATATCTCAACCAGTTTCAAAGCTATGAATGTGTCTTAAGGAAATATTCATACATGCAAAGAGATGTGGGTACAATTATAGCAAATTTCTAGAGGAAACTCTAGTGCCCGTTGATAGTGACCACTGGATGGATAAATGAGAGATGAAGATTCCATATTATAGCATGGGCCCTATCAGATACATGAGGTACCAATATTTTACCCTATTCTTTGAGTAGTGTTTTCATTTTATTATGATGTTCTATAAAGTACAGTTTTTGGATGAAGTCATTTTAACCTAAGTTTTCATACATTACCTGTGCTTTTAGTGTCACATGGAGGAATCCATTGCCTAACCCAAAGTCATTAAGACACCTATGCTGTCTTATGGGAGTTTTATTATAATATCACTTACATTTGGATATCCATCCACTTGGACTGAATTTTCTCTGTGGTATAAGGCTGGAATTCAAATTTATTCTTTTGCATGTGGATTCCTTGTTTTCCTAGCACCATTTGCTAAAACAACGTTCTTTCCCTTCAGTTGTCTTGGCACTGTTGTCAAAAATTAATGTAGTACAGATATGTGGATTTACTTCTAGACTCTTGATTCTATACCATTGATCTATGTATTTATTCTTAGGCAAGTTCCATGCCATCTTGGTCATTACAGCTTTGTTATAACATTTGAAACTAGACTATGTGAGTCCTCCAAGTTTGGTTTTCTTTTGTGAAGTTAAGGTAGTCTGTGTCTCTGATCAGCCTCTCAATGTCTAAAAAGTATACAGTTAGAATATTAATAGGGATTACACTGAACGTCTGGATCAATTTTGGGAATCTTGCAATCGTGACAATATTTTCTTCCAGTCTATGAACACAGAATATCTTTCTATTTATTTATGTGGATGCGTGCTCAGTCGCTTCAGTCATAGCCAACTCTTTTTGGCCCTGTAGACTGTAGCCTGCCAAGCCCCTCGGTTGATGGAATTCTCCAGGCAAGAATACTGAAGTGAGTTGCCATGCCCTCCTCCTACCCAGGGATTAAACCCTCATTTTCTGCATCTCCTGCATTTCAGGCAGTTCTTTATTGCTGAGCCACTGGGAAAACCCTCCATTTAGTTAAGTTTTCTTCCATTTCTTTCAACTCTGTTTTGTCATTTTCAGTGTACAAATCTTCCACCTCTTTGGTCAAACGAATTCCTAAGTATATTGTTCTTCTTATTCTAACTGGAATTTTCTTACTTATTAGGAGTATCCACTGCTAGTATAGAAATACAGTTGAGTTTTGATCATTGAAGCGGTGATGATTTCACGCATGTATACACACTCCCAAGTTTGTGACGTACACATTAAATATGTTCAGCTTTTTACATGTTAAACATACCACACTAAAGTGGTTTTAAAAAACAGAAGTGAAAAATTAAAGGCATTCTAAAGTTTAAAAGAGTCAGGGATTTTGTTGGTAGGAGAAGTGGCTTACAAGAAAAGCTAAAGGATTTTTTTCAGGCTGCAAGAAATGACCTCAGATGTTGGTTAGAGTCCTCATGAAAACAAAGAGCACAGGTAAAGGTAATTATACGAACACAAAACACTTTATGGATATACATCTTCACTGCTTACTTCCTGTATTTAAAAAGCAATTATATAAAACAGTATCATATAAATTATTGTTGGGGAAATAACATATAATATGTAAGATATTTGCCAGCAACAGCACAAATGAGGTTGTTGGGAGCAAAGCTGTATTAGGTAAGGAAACATTCTGGATGGTTTCAAATTCACAAGAACATATGCAAAGAATCAGAAATCATGACAAAAAGGTTAATATACCAGTAGATATAAATATATACCTGATATTTTGCCTTATATCAGCTCTTCATAGACACCCAGACATTGACCCTGCATCTCTTTTGTCTTCTGTGTTGGCAGGTGGATTCTTTATAACTAGCACCACCTGTGAAACCTAATATGACTCAGCCATTCTACATCTGGACACTTTTACCCAAGAGAAATGAATATATGTTCACACAAAGACTTGCACTCAAATATTCCACACAAGTATTCCTAATAGCCAAACCTAGAAACAACCAAATATTCAACAACTGGTATACAGATTCAAGAAAAACAATTACACGAGTTCAAAATTGGGAAAGGAGTACGTCAAGGTGGTATATTGTCACCCTGCTTATTTAACTTATATACAGAGTACATCATGAGAAATGTCGGGCTGGATGAAGCACAAGCTGGAATCAAGATTGCAGGGAGAAATATCAATAACCTCAGATATGCAGATGATACCACCTTTATGGCAGAAAGCAAAGAGGAACTACAGAGGCTCTTGATGAGAGTGAAAGAGGAGAGTGAAAAATCTGGCTTAAAACTCAACATTCAAAAAACTAAGATCTGGTCCCATCACTTCATGGCAGATAGATGGGGAAAAAATGGAAACAGTGACAAACTTTATTTTCTTGGCCTCCAAACTCACTGTGGACGGTGACTGCCACCACGAAATTAAGACACTTGCTTCTTGGAAAAAACCTATGACAAACCTAGACAGTGTATTAACAAGCCAAGATATCACTTTGCTGACAAATGTCCATATAGTCAAAAACATAGTCTTTCCAGTAGTCATGCACAGATGTGAGATTTGGACCCTAAAAAAGGCAGAACGCCCAAGAATTGATGCTTTTGAATTGTGGTGGTGGAGAAAACTGAGAGTCCCTTGAACTGCAACGTGATCAAACCAGTCAATCTTAATGGAAATCAACCCTGAATATTCATTGGAAGGACTGATATTGGAACTGAAGTGCCAATACTTTGGCCACCTGATGCAAAGAGACAACTCGTTAAAAAAGACCCTGATGCTGACAAAGATAGAAAGCAGGAGGAGAAGGGGACAACAGAGGACAAGATGGTTGGATGGCAAAAAACGATCTAATGGACATGAGTTTGAGCAAATTCTTTGAGATGGTGAAGGACAGGGAATCCCGGCATGCTACAGTCCATGGGGTCGCAAAGAGCTGGATACGACTGAGTGACTGAACAGCAATACTTGTGTTCTATAATTCTCCAGTGATCACTTGCTTTCCCATCATTATACAAATCATACGAAGAGGTCATTAGACTTCTAGCTTCATGGAGAATATTCACTAAATTTTTCATGAAATTACATGATGAAACCTCAATATTTCATTTAGGCTTCACAATATCCCCACAAGAAGAGGTGAATACTCATTATGCTAAAAAAACAAACAAACCAACAAACCAAAACCCTCCTGCATGCCTTATACACTCCGTTCTTGAGGCCCCGAAGGGCTGAAGTGACTCTATGCAGTGAGTCCAAGGTGGTCTTGACATTGTGTCCCTGGAACACTATCCAGGGAAACAATCCAGGGGAACAGCAATAATATTAACAACAGTAATGAAAACAGCTAGAATTGACTGGGAACATACCATATGGCACATACTGTCCTGACAGTTTCCCATGTCTTAACATGGTCAGTGTTCTACACTGCCCCATGAAGTAGTTAAGTTTACTCCAAGCTAGTGTTTCCATGCGGCTAAGGGAGGGATGAGGCACAGAGATGCTACATAACTTGCTCAGTGTCGCCCAGCAGTCAGAGAGCCACCGGTCTGGAGGCACTGTGGAAAACTCAGTGTGTTCTGTATTTATTCAGTCAAGTATAAGATCCAATGGCTACAGCAAAATATGTAGATTAACAGCTACCACATGCCACAGATTGATCTTACATCATGGAAATGCACACTAAATAGAAATCCGATTTATTCAGAAACTTTCAGATAGAGGCTTGGCAAGACTGGAATCAGGATGTTTTGTAGAAACAATGGTTTGAGAGCCTCCCCAGAACAACAGACATATCAGTGAGTCTCCTAGACTGGAGGTCTTGGGTTTGTTTAACAGAGAAGGCAGCAAACCCCTGTCACCTACACATGCTTCCAGTGGAGACAGAGCCTGGCAGTAGGCAAAATAAGACCATTCCTCTTACTGCGTAGACAAGTTGTCCATGTCAATCAGAACTGAGGAATACTAAAAAAATTTTTTAACAAGGCCGATTCCATAATCTGCACTCAGTGAATCTTGCTCAGTGTGGCTACAACAGTGCCCTAGAATCTGCGAGTTTTCACTTTGCTTGGGCAGCTCTCAGGGACTTTATTAAACCCCTTTGGTAGAGAGACTGTCTCCAACCTAGTGATTCTTCCTGAGACAAACACACAGTTATGAAGGTCAACCTGAGAACACCAGGAAGACAGAATATAATGAACACATGAGAGTCAAACCAAGGGCAGGGCAGTGGATCTTCTGAGAAGACGTCACCACCCCTGCTGGCTTGTCTCTCTGAGGCTTCAATTTCTCTCAAATTCATTCTCTTCATGGGCGGTGGATGCAAATGGTGAGAGATGACCTTTGAAATCCCACATGGCCTGGGCTGTATCTCACAGTGGGCACTGTTCGCTGGACCCAAGGTAGGCAAGGCACGAGTTAAAAGGCTGCAAGAAAATGCTAGGAGCCATAGGAACTGTAGACACGTTTATTCTCTCCTGGCTGGTCAGCAGACAGAACATAATACAGCATAACTGCACACAATCCTTTGGGGCTTTTCCAGGGGAAGCTTACATGTATATAGTTACAGAATGAAAGTAGCCTGTGGCCAAGCAAGCATCTCATGATATACGTGCACAGTGCTATAAGTGATCTCAGCTGCTCCACAACTGTGCAGAGCCATTGTTTACAGAGCACAGGGCAAGAGGGCATGGGAGCATGGGGCAGGAGCGCCTGGCTGGCGCCATCCTGCTATTTCCCAACAAGGACCCAGAAGCAGCAACCAAGAGCCATGAGAATGACAGAGCCATCCTTAACTTTGATGCCCGGGCAGTCCTTGCCCATGGAAAGAAAGCTTTACCTCACACCCTACCTGTCCACCAATGACTATCTTACCAGATTCTCCCATATGAAATATCTATATTTCACATATAAAAATCTCTGAACAAATATTCATACATGACATATGAAACTTTTCATGTTTCATATATGGACATCTCAGCCCAGACTTTTTTTTTTTTTTTTACAAAGCATATGGAACTCTCTATATTTCCCATATAAAAACCTAATGAGGAATTTTAGACATGAAATGTGGAATTTTGTTCATTTCATATATGAAAACCAGGGTATAGATATTCTTACATGACATATGAACTGGGTATATTTTAGATGTGAAAATGTGAGTACAGGATTTGTACATGAAATATGGAATTTTTTGTGTTTCAAATATGGAAATCTTACCTCAGATATTCTTCCTAGAAATATAGAATCCCTATATTTAATATATATAATCTGAGCAGTGATTTTTCTTCATAATATGTTCAATTTGCTGCATGTCACATATGAATATCTGGGTGAAATTTTCCCACATTAAATATGGAATTCTCTATTTCCCTTTTCAAAATATGAGGACAGGTTTGCTTTCTAAAATATTGAATTCTTTATATATCACATTTGAAAATCTAGGTGTAGATTTTCTATATAACATATGAAATTATGTACACTTCTTGTATCAAAGCATTAGTGCAGATTTCCCTGCTTAAAAATATGGAATTCACATATGACAATTTGAATGATGACTTTCCTGCATGAAATATGTTATTTTCTATATTTCACATAGGAAAATATGGGTGCAGATTTTTCTACATGAAGTAGGAAATCTGTATCTCACTTTTGAAAATCTGGATGTACATTTTTGTTCATGACATGTGGAATATTGCATGTTTCACATACGGAATGGTCAAATATAAAAGTTTGACAATCTATTTACTGGCAAAGATGAGAAACAACAGGAATTCCCATTCATTGTTAATGGGAATGCAGTTTGGAAGCAATTACTTACAGAGCTAAACATTGTCATACCACATAAGCTAACAACTATGCTCCTAGATAGTTCAGCAAATGATTTGACAGTTAATACCCATGCAAAAAGATGCACATGAATTTTATAACAGCTTAATTTATGCTATTGCTCTCTCTCACGCACACACACAAACTGGAAGCAACAAATGTGTCCTTTAATAGACGGATGGATAAACAAAGTACGGTACATCAACATAACAGAATATTATTCAAGAATAAAAAGAAATGAGCTATCGAATCACAAAAAGAAATGGAAGGTTATTAAGTAAATAAGCTAGTCTGGAAATGATTATACCCTGCATGCTGCCAACTATGTGACATTCTGGAAAAGGTAAAACTAGAGCAAATAAAAAATATCAGAGGCTTTTTTCTTTTGCTTCAGAATAGTTTTATTATTTGGATAAGGATGTCAACACTCAACAATTCCTCTTCTACTTTGACTCACAAATCCACTCAGTCAGACTCTCTGTGGCCCCAGAATTCATATGTCTGCAGGAACCTCGACATTGTGGGGATTGAAATTACCGCCGGTTGACGTGCCGAGTCAGATTCTGCACACTGGACACAAATTTCAGAAGGTCCATCTCAAGCAGGGTTAAGGTATGGAACATGTCGTCTTCTTCAGGGGAAGTCTTTTCTTTTTTCCTTCTGAGAGAGCCCAATGAACGGCCCTGGCTGGCAGCAGGAGTCTGCACTTGCTCTCACCACACTCTCCTGCCAACTTCACTGTCACGTACATCAGCACAGTGAAGAAAAGCCAGGGCAACGTGATCTCAAGCCAGTCTCAGGCATGCTCTGGTGGATTCTGTGGAATTAAAAAGTGCCCGCCGCAGAGCATCTTCCCCTGGAGTTCTTCCGCTTTCTTTCTCAGAGTAGTAAACATTAAGGCGTAGACACAGGTAACACGCACGGAAATGCACAGGAACGATTTGAGGGACCTCATGGTGAGCCGAGAGGAAATGGCTCCTAGTGCTCTGTTCTGCCCTGGCACCTGGAGACTGAGGACCAGCCAGGGCTGGGCCCTTGCTGATGTCACAGAGGGCCCTGCCCCAGCCAGAACCCATGTGGCCATTGTGATGACTTCAGGGCGGAGGATAAGGAGGCTTGCAGGGGTCAACTGGTAGTAGGGCTTAAAGGAAGATGGTGACATTTCCAGTGGGTAGTTGCAAAAGAATTGGGGGAGACAGAATGCCACCTCCTTGCCAGTGTATTCTTTCTGAACCTGGTGTTCTACTGAGAGGATAGGTCCATCCTTCATTTTTATTTTTCCATTTGTTAAATCCAGACACTGGGTGAGCAGAGCAGACCCATGGGCATGTGGTCCTGTGGAGCAGAGGGCCAAGTGGGAAAGAAAGATAGTAAAGGAGAGGTCACACACTAGGAGCCACTGATGTGTTTTGTGTGGCCTTCACTGTTCCTAAAAATGACTGTGCTCAGTTGATAGGTCGTGAGTGACTCATTGAGACCCCATGGACTGTAGCCCACCAGGCTCCTCTGTCCCTGGGATTTCCCAGGCAAGGATACTGGAGTGGGTTGCTGTTTTCTTCTGCAGGCATAGAATATGTTGTAGGGCAGTGAAGCTATCTGTATGATGTTATGTTAAATAGATGACACTGCATATTTGTCAAAACCCTTAAAATGTTATAGCATATAGAATGAGTCAATGTATTCATATTACAAAAAAAATCTTGACATCAAGAATGGAATACAGAATTGGACTGAACAATCTAATTATATTGCAAATATTTAAATCTACCTCACTTAGATCTCCTAACTTAAGTAACTTTGGAAATGAACAGAGTTTGCAAGACTGAAAGCAAAAGATAAAAACACTATAGTCTAGTTGATAGTGTTCTTTCTGGTAGGGGTACAGGTTAAAAATCTTGATACGGTTACACATGTGTACATGAAATAAACAGTTAAATAGATGGCACATGAGTATAGATACATATATTTCTTTGTTCTGTGAGCTGAAAGTGTCTAAGAGAAATGACACTCCCCAAATCTGAAAGAAACAGTGATGTAGAAATAAACACAGATCTTAGTTCTCAATACTCTTTTACAATAAAAGGAACCAGGCTTCTAGGAGCAATTACTGGTTGTAGGGCTCAGAGAAGAAACATAAAAGAGGAGTCTGGGGGATCTTATTGTGTCAAAAAAGAAGTGAACAAAAAAAAATACCCACAGTAATGGGGCTATGTCAAAGAAGAAAGGAATGAACTTTCAGTGGCCAAAACTAGAACAGGATGAGCAACAAAATAAATTAAGTAAATCATCCTTTGGGGTTAAAGCAACTATTCATAAATCAATTCAGTGAGATCTATCAAGACAGTCATCCATGACAGGGGAACATGGTGCCATAGTGGGCCAGATGAGATGGCAGGGGTGAAGAGTATATCCATGCAGACAAAGTATCCTAGTACAGGGACTCAGAACTCAAATAAGATGAAACAATAGATCCACAAGAACAGGGAAGGGAAGTGTATAGTATGAGATGTGAGAACTTGAGCAGGGAAAAAAGGACATCCATTTCGGGATATATTGTGGGCAGTCAGTGCCAAAGAGGTATTAAGAGGCCTTCACAGAGCAGAGAAGCCTACCACAAGGGTCAGTTTAGTCCAGAGGATATCAAATAGGAGGCTGGTCAGGCATGCAGAGTAAAAGCCTAAGTCCAGAGAGGTGGAAATCCACATGGAGAAGGAAGATTTGTGTAGAAAGTCAAAGGCCAAGCAAGGGGAGGAGGACATCCAAGCATGGATGTGGGCAGCCCTATGTGGGCAGCCCTGTGTGGGCAGTTAGAGGCTGAGTGGAACAAGGAGGGTGTCTGAACGTGGGGGTATCAATACCCTTGCAGAGTATCAAAGCCCAAGCAGGGTAAGGGGAGTATGTTTATAAAATGGTTGCCTGGAGTGGCTGTCAGAGTCTGAATATGTTGAGAAATGCCTTCACATGGGTTGGGGACAATTCAGAGTTTTGTGACCTCAGAGCCAGAGCTATGCAGGGAGGATTCACACACAAAGGCATGCACACACACATGTACAATTCCCAGACTCTGTCCCATAAGGGGAACTGGGAAATAATGAGTACATACAAGTCTCATATATTGGATTCTGAATTCCATTTCCCCCAACAATCATTGGAGCTTCTGGGAGAAACTGTTAATTCCGTGGCAAGTCCAAGGAAAGAACAAGATGAGCCTGGTATATCTTTTACAGAAAGTATCAAATTGTTCAAAGAATGATGCAAAAATGTCAAAAGGACAGAAAGCCTGGCATAAGGAGGTTCCCACTCTCCGATGTTGGAATGATGAGAACAATATGAACAACAGAATAAATAATGACAGTGACAGGTCATGATTCCTTTAGTAAAATAAGAGACTATTAACCAAATATCAATAACCTCAGATATGCAGATGACACCACCCTTATGGCAGAAAGTGAAGAGGAACTAAAAAGCCTCTTGATGAAAGTGAAAGAGGAGAGTGAAAAAGTTGGCTTAAAGCTCAACATTCAGAAAACGAAGATCANCAGTTCTAACTGTTGCTTCCTGACCTGCATATAGATTTCTCAAGAGGCAGGTCAGATGGTCTGGTATTCATGTCTCTCTCAGAATTTTCCACAGTTTATTAGAGCACTGAAACTCTTCCTGCCACCAATGCAAGAGCCAGCTCAATGGCAAGCCACTACTACTTGATTTGTTTCTTTTTTCATATAGTTTGAATCTCTTCTCATCACATCTTTAATTTCTCAAACCTAAGGAAAAGAAATGAAAGATAAGAACAAAATAAAGAACAGAAAGGGTATGGACCTAAAAGAAGCAGAAGATAATAAGAAGAGGTGACAAGAATACACAGAACTATACAAAAATGGCCTTAATGCCCCAGAGAACCATGGTGGTGTGATCACTCACCTACAGCCAGACATCCTTGATGGCAATGTCACATGGGCCTGAGGAAGCATCATTATGAAGAAAATTAGTGGAAGTGATGGGATTCCAGTTAAGCTATTTCAAGTCCTGAAAGATGATGCTGTGAAAGTGATTCACTAAATATTCCAGCTAATTTGGAAAACTCAGCAGTGGCCACAGGACTGGAAAAAGTCAGTTTTCATTCCAATCCCAAAGAAAGGCAATGTCAAAGAAGGATCAGACTAATACTCAATGCACTCATCTCACACGCTAGCCAAAGAATTCTCCAAATTCTCCAAGCTGGCTTCAACAGTATGTGAACTGAGAACTTCCAGACATGAAAACTGGATTTAGAAAAGGCAGAGGAACCAGAGACAAGGTTCCAACATCCACTGGATCATAGAAAAAGCAAGAGAGTTCCAGAAAAACATCTACTTCTGCTTTATTAACTACACCAAAGCCTTAAAGTGTGTGGATCCCAACAAACTGTGGATAATACTTAAAGAGATGGGAATACCAGATCACCTTACCTGCCTCCTGAGAAATCAGTCTATGGGTCAAGAAGCAACAGTTAGAACTAGACATGGAACAGCAGGCCGGTTCTAAACTGGGAAAGGAGTACAGGGCTGTTTATGGTCACCCTTCTCATTTAATTTATATGCAGAGTACATCAAGGGAAACGCCAGGCTGAATGAAGCACAAGGTGGAATTGAGATTTCTGAGAGACATATCAATAACCTCAGATATGCAGATGACACCACCCTAATGACAGAAAGTGAAGAAGAACTATAGAGCCTCTTGATGAAAGTGAAAGAGGAGAGTGAAAAAGCTGGCTTAAAGGTCAACATTAAAAAAATGGAGATCATGGCATCCAGTCCCATTACTTTTTGGCAAGTAGAGAAAGAAACAATGGAAATATTATCAGGCTTTATTTTCTTGGGCTCCAAAATGACTGCAGATGGTGTGTACACCCAGGAAATTAAAAGACGCTTCTCACTCAAAGAAAAGCTCTGACCAATCTTGACAGCATATGAAAAAGCAGAGACATTACTTTGCTGACAAAGGTCCCTTTAGTCAAAGCTGTAGTTTTTCCAGTAGTCATGTATGGATGTCAAAGCTGGATGCTAAAAAAATGCTGAACATCGAAGAAATGATGCTTTTTTTAAAATTAATTTTTATTTTTTTTTAGTTTCTTTTGCTTTACAATACTGTACTCATTTTGCCATACATTGACATAAATCAGCCATAAGTGTACCTGAGTTCCTCAGAAATGATGCTTTTGAACTGGGGTATTGGAGAAGACTCTTGACAGTCTCTTGAGTTCAAGGAGATGAAACCAGTTCATATTAAAGGAAACCAGTCCTGAATATTCATTGGAAGGACTGATGCTGGAGTTGAAGCTCCAATACTCTGGCCACCTGATGTGAAAACCTGACTCCCTGGAAAAGACCCAAACGCGAGAAATTTTGATTGCAGGAAGCCAAGTTGACGACAGAGGGTGAGTAGGTTGGATGCCATCACCAACTCAATGTACAGGAGTTTGAGCAAGATCCAGGAGTTATTGATAGACGGGAAAGCCAACAGAAAGTTCAGGCAGCTTCCCTAAGTTCAAAGAGCTCAGAAGTGGAAGCACAGAGAGGTCAGACAACTTGCCTAAGATCACTCAGCTCTTAATATTAAGGACAGGGAAGTCAGGCAACATGACTGAAATTACATAGGTCAGAAGGGGAAGCACACGGAGGTCAGGCAACTTGACAAAGATCACAGCTCAGAAGTGGAAGCACAGAGAGATCAGAAAACTCATCTATGTTCACACAGTTCAGCAGTTCAGAAGTGGAAGGAGAGAGAGGTTATCAATCTTGCCTGAGATCACACAGCTCACATGCGGAAGCACAGAGAGTTTAGGCAACTTGTCTAAGCTCACACAGCTGAAATATAAACGAACAGCACATACAGACATTTTGTCTAAGATCATAGAGCTCAGAAGTGAAAGCAGAGAGAGGTCAGGCAACCTGCCTAAGATCACACAGCTAAGACATAGAAGCACAGATAGATCAGGCTACTTGCCTCTGATGGAATAGGTATAATCTCAAAATGACAAAAATACCTGTGCTCATTTCCAAGGGAAACCATTCAATATCACAGTATTCCAAGTTGATGCCCCAACAACTAACACCGAAGAAGCTGAAGTTGAATGGTTCTTTGATGGACTACAAGACCTTCTAGATCTAAAACCAAATAAAGATGTCCTTTTCATCATAGGGGACTGGAATGCAAAAGCAGGAAGTCAAGAGATACCTGTCATAAGAGGCAAGTTTGGCCTTGGAGTAAAAAATGAAAATCAGGGCAAAGGCTAACAGAGTTTTGCAAAGAGAATGCACGGTCATAGCAGACAACCTCTACCAACAACACCTGACATGAAACTACCCATGGACCACACCAGATGATCAATACCAAAATCAGATTTATTATGTTCCTTGCAGATTAAAATGGAGAAGCTATATACAGTCAGCAAAAAGAAGACCAGAAGCTGACTCTGGCTCAGATCATGAATTCCTGATTTCCAAATTCAGAATTAAACTGAAGAAAGTAGGGAAATCATGAGACAATTCAGGTATGAACTAAATCAAACCCCTTATGATATTACAGTGGAAGTGACAGATAGATTCAAGGGATTAAATCTGATAGAGTGTCTGAAGAATTATGGATGGAGGTTCATCACATTGCCAGGAGGCAGTGATCAAGACCATCCCCAACAGAAGGAAACATAAAAAGGTAAAATGACTGTCTGAGGAGGCCTTATAACTGGGCAAATAATAGAAAGAAAAGGCAGAGGAGAAAAGGAAAGATATAACCATCTGAATGCAGATTACCAAGGAAGAGCAAGGAGAGAAAAGAAAGCCTCCTCAGAGATCAAAGAAAAGAAATAGAGGAAAAGAGTAGAATGGAAAAAACTAGAGATCTCTTCAAGAAAATCAGAGATAGCAAGGGAATATTTCATGTAAAGATAGGCACAATAAAGTACATAAATGGCATAGACCTAAGAGAAGAAGAAGATATTAAGAAGAGGTGGCAAGAATACACAGAAGAACTATACAGAAAGGATATTAAGGACCCAGATAAGCACGATGGTGTGATCACTCACCTACAGCCAGACATCCTCGAAGGCAAAGTCACATGGACCTGAGTGAGCATCACTATGAACAAAACTAGTGGAAGTGATGGGATTCCAGTTGAGCTATTTCAAATCCGAAAAGATGATGCTGTAAAAGTGCTTCACTCAATATTCCAGCAAATTTGGAAAACTCAGCAGTGGCCACAGGACTGGACAAGCTCAATTTTCACTGCAATTCTTTCCAAAGAAAGGCAATGCCAAAGAACATTCAAACTAACACACAATGGCACTCATCTCACTCGCTAGCAAAGGAATGCTCCAAATTCTCCAAGCCAAGCTTCAACACTATGTGAACCGAGAACTTCCAGATGTTCAAGCTGGATTCAGCAAAAGCAGAGGAACCAGAGATCAAATTGCCAGTATGCATTGGATCATAGAAAAAGCAGCAAGTTGTAGAAAATCATATGCTTTATTGACTACACCAAAGCCTTAGAGTGTGTGGATCACAACAAACTGTGGAATATTCTTAAATAAATGGGAATACCAGACCACATTACCTGCCTCCTGAGAAATCTATGCTTGTCAATAATCAAGTTAGAACCAGACATCGAACAACAGACTGGTTCCAAATTGGGAAATGAATACGACAAGTCTGTATATCCAGCTCATTAAATTTATATACAGAGAACATCTTGGGAAATGCCGAGATGGATGAAGCACAAGGTGGAATTGAGATGGCTGAGACAAATAACAATGACCTCACTTCTGCAGATGACACCACTAGTATGCAGCAAGTGAAGAGGAAATAAAAAGCCTCTTCATGAAAGTGAAAGTGAAAAAGCTGGTTTAAATCTAACACTCAATAAACCGTAGGTTATGGCATTCCGTCCCATCACTTCATGGCAAATTGATGGAGAAACAGTAGAAACAGTGACAGACTTTATTTTCTTGGCTCCAAAATCACTGCAGATCATGATTGCAGCCATGAAATTAAAGATACTTGCTCCTTGGAAGAAAAGCTATGACAAACCAGGACAGCATATGAAAAAGCAGAGACATTACTTTGCCAACAAAGTTCCATCTCGTCAAAGCTATGGTTTCTCCAGTAGTCATGTATGGCTGTGAGAGCTGGACCAAAAAGAATGCTGAGCTCCAAAGAATTGATGCTTTCGAACTGTGGTGTTGGAGAAGACTCTTGAGAGTCCCATGGACTGCAAGGAGATTCAAAAAGTCCGTCCTAAAGAAAATCAATCCTGAAAATTCATTGGAAGGACTGATGCTAAAGGTGAAGCTCCCTTATTTTGGCCACCTGCTAGAAAGAACTGACTCTTTGGAAAAGACCCAGATGCTGGGAAAGATTGAAAGCAGGAGGACAAGGGAACAACAGAGGATGCATAGGTAGGATGACATCACTGACTCGACTTACAGGAGTTTGAGCAAGCTTCAGGAGTTGGTGATAGACAGGGAAGCCTGGGCTGCTGCAGTCCCTGGAGTCACACAGAGTCAGACAAGATTGAGAGACTGACGTGAACTGAATACAGCAAAAATATGGAAGCAAAGGGAGGTGAAGTAACTTGCCTAAGATCAGAGAGCTGAGAATGGGAAGCAAGTAGATGTCAGGCAACTTGCCTACGGTCATAGAGCACAGAAGTGGGAGCACAGTGAGGTTAGAAAACTTGTCTAAGATCACACAGCTCAGACGTGGAAGCACACCTGGGTCAGGCAACTTGCCTAAGGTCAGAAAAGTCAGAAGTGGAAGCTCAGAGAGGTTGGCAACATGCCTAAGATCACCCAGTTCACAAGTGGAAGTAAGGAGACATCAGGCAATGTGCCTAATATTGTTTGTTTTGATTTTGTCTAATATCATTTGATTTTCTTTTTTTCACTTTTTATTTTTATTTACTTTTTTAAAATATAAATTTACTTATTTTCTTATATTCTTACTAGAAACCAAATCTGTGTTACTACCAGTTGCAGCTGTACATTTACCCTGAAGTTTTACTTACAAGCATATATGTATGTTATCAGAATCTTGACTTTATTATGTAAGTTCTTTGTAAACTATGTGCTCATTACTCAAGGCTTTTAATTTGCAGATGGCTAGCACATTCTTCAGTACTACCCTTCTTGGGAATCGGGATGAGGATTGACCTTTGGCACTCCTGTGGCCATGGCTGCATCTTCCTTATTTGCTGACATATTGAATGCAGCACCATGAAGGCATCATCCTTTTAGGAAGTGCATAGTTCCGCTGGAATTCCATCGCATCCTCTAGCCTTATTAACACTAGAGCTTCCTAAGGCCCCCTTGACTTCCCACTCCAGAATTCCTGGCTCTGGGTGACTGAAAACCAACATAATAATCTGGTTTGCTCAGATCTTTCTTGTACATTTCTTCCATGTATTATTTCCATCTCTTTTTGATCCCTTCAGCGTCTACTAGGTCTCTACCGTTGCTATTCTTTATTGTTCTCATCTATGGCCAAAATGCTCCCTTGATATTTCCAGTTTTCATGAAGAGATCTCTATTCTTTCTTCTGCTGTTGTTTTCATCTAGTTTTATGCACTGTTCATTGATGAAGGCCTTCTTGTCTCTGGGTGCTCTTCTTTGGAATGCTGCCTTTAGTTCAATACACCTTTCCTTTCTCCCTCGGTTTTTGCTTCTCTTCTTTCTTCAGCTATTTAAACACTTCCTGAGATAACCTCTTTGCTTTCTTGCTTTTCATTTTCTTTGGGATGGCTTTGTTTGCTGCCTCCTGTACAGTGTTATGGGCCTCCATCCATAGTTCTTCAGGTGCACTGTTAATTGCATCTAATCCCTTGAATCTATTGGTCACCTCCACTGCATATTCATAGGGGATTGGATTTCAGTCACATCTGGCTCTCCTAGTGGTTTTCCCCACTTTCTTTAGTTTAAGCCTGAATTTTGCTATTAGAAGCTAATGAACAGAACCACAGTCAGCTCCAGGTCTTGTTTTTGCTGACTCCATACAGCTTCTCCATCTTTGGCTACAAAGAATGTAATCAGTTTGATTTCAGTATTATCCCTTTGGTGATGTCCATGTGTAAACTTGTCTCTTGTGCTGTTGAGAAATGGTGTATGCTATGATGAGTGCATTCTCTTGGCAGGATTTAGTTAGCTTTTCCTCTGATTCATTTTGTTCTCCAAGGCAAAATTTGCCTGTTACTTCAGGCATCTTTTGACTTTCTACTTTGGCATACCCATCCCAACTGATGAATAGACCATCTGTTTTTGGTGGTAGTTCTAGGAGGTCTTCTAGGTCTTCATATGACTGATCGGCTTGAGCTACTTCAGCATCTGTGGTAGGAATATTGACTTGAATTACTTTGAGGGGAAGGAAAGCAAAAGCACACCACCTAAGTTAGGGAATGTAGTTAACTGAACTCAAATAGGCAGACATAGTCAACAATAAATATTAGAGAAAAATAAGGGAAATATAGTATAGAATAAAAGCAAATATACTCCACAAATGAAAATTTGGTTATTTTAAAAGGTCAACAAATAATACAACTTTAGTGATATTGATCAAGGGAGGAAGAAGCCTCAAATTACTAAAATTAGGAATAAAATAGGAAGAAAAAAAAAAAACTACCACTTTAGAGAAATAAATAAAATTGTAAAGGAATCAGTCAGACAGTTCAGTTGCTCTGTTGTGTCTGACTCTTTGCAACCCTGTGGACTGCAGCATGCCAGGCCGCCCTATCCATCACCAGCTCCCAGAGCTACTCAAATTCATGTCCATTGAGTCGGTGATGCCATCCAACCATCTCATCCTCTGTTGTCCCCTTCTCCTCCTGTCTTCAATCTTTCCCAGCATCTGGGTCTTTTCAAGTGAGTCAGTTCTTCGCATCAGGTGGCCAAAGTATTGAAGTTTCAGTTTCCGCATCAGTCCTTCCAATGAATATTCGGGACTCATTTCCTGTAGGATGGACTGCTTGGTTCTCCTTGCAGTCCAAGGGACGCTCAAGAGTCTTCTCCAACACCACCAATTATTTGCTGCTCAGCTTTCTTTATAGTCTAACTCTCACATTCATACATGATTATTGGAAAAACCATAGCTTTGACAAGGCAGACCTTTGTTGGCAAAATAACATCTCTGCTTTTTAATATGCTGTCTAGGTTGGTCATAGCTTTTCTTCCAAGGACCAAGCATCTTTTCATTTCATGGCTGAAGTCATCATCTGCAGTGGTTTTGGAGCCCCCCCAAAATAAAGTCTCTCAGTGTTTCCATTGTTTCCCCATCTACTTGCCAGAAAGTGATGGGACCAGATGTCATGATCTTAGTTTTTGGAATGTTGAGTTTTAAGCCAACTTTTCCACTCTCCTCTTTCACTTTCACCAAGAGGCTCTTTAGTTCTTCGCTTTCTGCCATATCTGAGGTTATTGATATTTCTCCCAGAAATCTTGATTCCAGCTTGTGCTTCATCCAGCCCAGCATTTCTCATGATGTACTCTGAATATAAGTTAAGTAAGCAGGGTGACAATACACATCCTTGTCAACTCCTTTCCTGATTTGGAGTATGAACTAATAAGAAAACTTAGATGAAATGGAACATATTTCTAGAAATACACAGTTGACTGAAGTTGACTCAAGAAGAAAATGAAAATCTGAAGCAAAGAGAAAGAATTATTCATTTCTGAACTTCTTGCCCAACTCGCCTCACAAACGTCTTCCTACCACACCTAGACCCAGATGGCCTTAATGCTGGATTCTACCAAATACATAAACCAAAAGTCATGACAATTCTCCACACATGCATTATAAATGTACCCAAAAAAGTGGAAAGAAACATTTCCCAGTTCATTCTGTGAGGCAGTGATACTCCAATGCCAAAATTAGAGGGCAGTTATTTTGTAATTCTCTTCAACTTTGCTCCAGTATTTGTTCATGATGAATATCATGTTTTGAATCTTTGACAGGAAAATGATGGAAATGATACTATGTTCATATCATCTCATTCTATCAAGTGGTTCATGACTTCAATGCGTCCCAATATTGATGACATTCACTTAGATCACTTGATTAAAGTGGTTGATGTCAAGCTTCTCCACTGTCAAGTTACTCTCTCCTATCTTGTAATTAAGAGATTTTTTTGTATTTTAAAGTATATACATACTTTATTCCTCATCAAAATTTAGATTTATCAATGTAATTAAATCTATTTGGTTAATCAGTTCAGTTCAGTTCAGTTCAGTTGCTCAGTCATGTCCGACTCTTTTCGACCCCATGAATCGCAGCACACCAGGCCTCCCTGTCCATCACCATCTCCCGGAGTTCATTCAGATTCATGTCCATCGAGTCCGTGATGCCATCCAGCCATCGCATCCTCGATTGTCCCCTTCTCCTCCTGCCCCCAATCCCTCCCAGCATCAGAGTCTTTTCCAGTGAGTCAGCTCTTCACATGAGGTGGCCAAAGTACTGGAATTTCAGCTTTAGCATCATTCCTTCCAAAGAAATCCCAGGGCTGATCTCCTTCAGAATGGACTGGTTGAGTATCCTTGCAGTCCAAGGGACTCTCAAGAGTCTTCAACACCACAGTTCAAAGGCATCAATTCTTCAGCACTCAGCCTTCTTCACAGTCCNTACTGGAATTTCAGCTTTAGCATCATTCCTTCCAAAGAAATCCCAGGGCTGATCTCCTTCAGAATGGACTGGTTGAGTATCCTTGCAGTCCAAGGGACTCTCAAGAGTCTTCAACACCACAGTTCAAAGGCATCAATTCTTCAGCACTCAGCCTTCTTCACAGTCCAACTCTCACATCCATACATGACTACTGGAAAAACCATAGCCTTGACTAGACGGACCTTAGTCGGCAAAGTAATATCTCTGCTTTTGAACATACTATCTAGGTTGGTCATAACTTTTCTTCCAAGGAGTAAGCGTCTTTTGATTTCATGGCTGTAGTCACCATCTGCAGGGACTTTGGAGCCCAAAAAAGTAAAGTCTGACACTGTTTCCACTGTTTCCCCATCTATTTCCCACGAAGTGATGGGACCAGATGCCATGATCTTCGTTTTCTGAATGTTGAGCTTTAAGCCAACTTTTTCACTCTCCTCTTTCACTTTCATCAAGAGGCTTTTTAGTTCCTCTTCACTTTCTGCCATAAGGGTGGTGTCATCTGCATATCTGAGGTTATTGATATTTGGTTAATAGTCTCTTATTTTACTAAAGGAATCATGACCTGTCACTGTCATTATTTATTCTGTTGTTCATATTGTTCTCATCATTCCAACATCGGAGAGTGGGAACCTCCTTATGCCAGGCTTTCTGTCCTTTTGACATTTTTGCATCATTCTTTGAACAATTTGATACTTTCTGTAAAAGATATACCAGGCTCATCTTGTTCTTTCCTTGGACTTGCCACGGAATTAACAGTTTCTCCCAGAAGCTCCAATGATTGTTGGGGGAAATGGAATTCAGAATCCAATATATGAGACTTGTATGTACTCATTATTTCCCAGTTCCCCTTATGGGACAGAGTCTGGGAATTGTACATGTGTGTGTGCATGCCTTTGTGTGTGAATCCTCCCTGCATAGCTCTGGCTCTGAGGTCACAAAACTCTGAATTGTCCCCAACCCATGTGAAGGCATTTCTCAACATATTCAGACTCTGACAGCCACTCCAGGCAACCATTTTATAAACATACTCCCCTTACCCTGCTTGGGCTTTGATACTCTGCAAGGGTATTGATACCCCCACGTTCAGACACCCTCCTTGTTCCACTCAGCCTCTAACTGCCCACACAGGGCTGCCCACATAGGGCTGCCCACATCCATGCTTGGATGTCCTCCTCCCCTTGCTTGGCCTTTGACTTTCTACACAAATCTTCCTTCTCCATGTGGATTTCCACCTCTCTGGACTTAGGCTTTTACTCTGCATGCCTGACCAGCCTCCTATTTGATATCCTCTGGACTAAACTGACCCTTGTGGTAGGCTTCTCTGCTCTGTGAAGGCCTCTTAATACCTCTTTGGCACTGACTGCCCACAATATATCCCGAAATGGATGTCCTTTTTTCCCTGCTCAAGTTCTCACATCTCATACTATACACTTCCCTTCCCTGTTCTTGTGGATCTATTGTTTCATCTTATTTGAGTTCTGAGTCCCTGTACTAGGATACTTTGTCTGCATGGATATACTCTTCACCCCTGCCATCTCATCTGGCCCACTATGGCACCATGTTCCCCTGTCATGGATGACTGTCTTGATAGATCTCACTGAATTGATTTATGAATAGTTGCTTTAACCCCAAAGGATGATTTACTTAATTTATTTTGTTGCTCATCCTGTTCTAGTTTTGGCCACTGAAAGTTCATTCCTTTCTTCTTTGACATAGCCCCATTACTGTGGGTATTTTTTTTTGTTCACTTCTTTTTTGACACAATAAGATCCCCCAGACTCCTCTTTTATGTTTCTTCTCTGAGCCCTACAACCAGTAATTGCTCCTAGAAGCCTGGTTCCTTTTATTGTAAAAGAGTATTGAGAACTAAGATCTGTGTTTATTTCTACATCACTGTTTCTTTCAGATTTGGGGAGTGTCATTTCTCTTAGACACTTTCAGCTCACAGAACAAAGAAATATATGTATCTATACTCATGTGCCATCTATTTAACTGTTTATTTCATGTACACATGTGTAACCGTATCAAGATTTTTAACCTGTACCCCTACCAGAAAGAACACTATCAACTAGACTATAGTGTTTTTATCTTTTGCTTTCAGTCTTGCAAACTCTGTTCATTTCCAAAGTTACTTAAGTTAGGAGATCTAAGTGAGGTAGATTTAAATATTTGCAATATAATTAGATTGTTCAGTCCAATTCTGTATTCCATTCTTGATGTCAAGATTTTTTTTGTAATATGAATACATTGACTCATTCTATATGCTATAACATTTTAAGGGTTTTGACAAATATGCAGTGTCATCTATTTAACATAACATCATACAGATAGCTTCACTGCCCTACAACATATTCTATGCCTGCAGAAGAAAACAGCAACCCACTCCAGTATCCTTGCCTGGGAAATCCCAGGGACAGAGGAGCCTGGTGGGCTACAGTCCATGGGGTCTCAATGAGTCACTCACGACCTATCAACTGAGCACAGTCATTTTTAGGAACAGTGAAGGCCACACAAAACACATCAGTGGCTCCTAGTGTGTGACCTCTCCTTTACTATCTTTCTTTCCCACTTGGCCCTCTGCTCCACAGGACCACATGCCCATGGGTCTGCTCTGCTCACCCAGTGTCTGGATTTAACAAATGGAAAAATAAAAATGAAGGATGGACCTATCCTCTCAGTAGAACACCAGGTTCAGAAAGAATACACTGGCAAGGAGGTGGCATTCTGTCTCCCCCAATTCTTTTGCAACTACCCACTGGAAATGTCACCATCTTCCTTTAAGCCCTACTACCAGTTGACCCCTGCAAGCCTCCTTATCCTCCGCCCTGAAGTCATCACAATGGCCACATGGGTTCTGGCTGGGGCAGGGCCCTCTGTGACATCAGCAAGGGCCCAGCCCTGGCTGGTCCTCAGTCTCCAGGTGCCAGGGCAGAACAGAGCACTAGGAGCCATTTCCTCTCGGCTCACCATGAGGTCCCTCAAATCGTTCCTGTGCATTTCCGTGCGTGTTACCTGTGTCTACGCCTTAATGTTTACTACTCTGAGAAAGAAAGCGGAAGAACTCCAGGGGAAGATGCTCTGCGGCGGGCACTTTTTAATTCCACAGAATCCACCAGAGCATGCCTGAGACTGGCTTGAGATCACGTTGCCCTGGCTTTTCTTCACTGTGCTGATGTACGTGACAGTGAAGTTGGCAGGAGAGTGTGGTGAGAGCAAGTGCAGACTCCTGCTGCCAGCCAGGGCCGTTCATTGGGCTCTCTCAGAAGGAAAAAAGAAAAGACTTCCCCTGAAGAAGACGANATCACCAACTCCTGGAGCTTGCTCAAACTCATTTCCATTGAGTCGGTGATGCCATCCAACCATCTCATCCTCTGCCATGTCCTCCTGCTGCCTTCAGTCTTTCCCAGCATCAGGATCTTTATTTTAACTCTTAAATGTTACCTACAATAAAGTCATATATACAATCTTAGAGACAAATAAAGGGATGGAAAGATCATGAAATTTCATTTCCAGGAATCTGGGGGACTTGATCTCTTTTAAAACCCTCCTGCTACATAATAACTAAAAATTCTGTAGTTTTTGTTGTTATTGTTGCTTAGCCACTAAGTTGTGTCCAATTCTTTGTGACCCCATGGACTGTAGCCCACCAGGCTCCTCTGTCCATGGCATTTCCCAGGTAAGAATACTGGAATGGGTTGCCAATTCCTTCTCCAGGGTATCTTCCTGACCCAGGAATCAAACTCCTATCTCCTGCACTGGCAGGCGGGTTCTTTACCACTGAACTACTAGGGAAGCCCTCTGTAAGTTTATCTAATCTTTCCAATGTGTAACAAAACTCAGCCCGCAAGAGAAAAGAGTAAACCTCCAGAGGTCAAAAACGAAAAGAAGTTGATGCTGTTGCTGTTGCTGTTAAGTCGCTTCAGTTATGTCTGACTCTGTGCGACCCCACAGATGGCAGCCCACCAGGCTTCCCTGTCCCTGGAATTCTCCAGGCAAGAATACTGGAGTGGGTTGCCATTTCCTTCTCCAAAGCATGAAAGTGAAAAGTGAAAATGAAGTTGCTCAGTTGTGTCCAACTCTTAGCAACCCCATGGACTGCAGCCTACCAGGCTCCTCCGTCCGTGGGATTTTCCAGGCAAGAGTACTGGAGTGGGTTGCCCATTCCTTCTCCAGGGTATCTTCCTGACCCAGGAATCAAACTCCTGTCTCCTGTACTGGCAGGCGGGTTCTTTACCACTGAACCACTAGGGATGCCCTCTGTGGTTTACCTAATCTTTCTGATGTGTAACAAAACTCAGCCCACAAGAGAAAAGAAAAATCTCCAGAGGTCAAAAACGAAAAGAAGTTGATAGCAGAACACTAATCAAATGTTGATACTTCAACAGTCCTGAGTGTTTTTGCAGTTGTCAGTAATGAACATTCAAAGAATATCAGCAGACAAATTTTCAGAAATTATGGAAGTTATAAAGCCTCAAATTCTAAAAGCATAAACCATAAACAGGATTTAAAAAAAAAAAAAAGAAATTCCAAACTGTAAAGGAAAACTCAAGATTTTTTAGTTTTGAACCTCAGTTAAGTCTACCTCCCATGTTGGGAAAAACCTCTTTCTTACCTCCTGTTTTTCCTTTCCTTTACATAGACACCCTACTCACAAAGAACACTTCACTCCTGACACTCTGATCACCAAATATGATGTCAAGCAATTCTCTGTAACACCAGCTGTGTATCCTATAATTTTAAACTTGATTCTAATACTATCTACCTGGAGATAGTGTCAGGTTCCATAAGTTAAGGGCTCAGTCCCACAAGACTGTTCCTACTCCACTTTAGATGCCAATTATAAGTAGTAAGTCTCCAGGTTACCCACAACTTCCATCCAATTTAGTTATTGATACAAATCAGAGGTTCCTACAACTCCCCTCCTTAGGCTTGTTTAATTTGCTATAACAATTCACAGAATCAGGGAAACACTTATAATTACCAGTTTATTAAAGGATATAAAGGCTACAGATGAATAGCCAGACAAAAGAGATACATAGGGCACGGTCTGGGAGGGTCCTAAATGGAGGAACGTCTGTTCCTGTGGAGCTCGGATATGTCAGCCTCCCAGTATAGATGTGTTTTACCAACCCTGGAGCTCTCTGAACCCCCTACTATTGAGATTTTATGGAGGCTTCCATAAATTTGGGGGGCATGATCCATCATTAACTCCATTGCCAGCCCCTCGATTTTCCTCTCTGGAGAATATGGAGGGAGCTGAAAATCTCAAGATTTTCATTATGGCTTGGTCTTTCTGGAGATCACTCCCATGCAGAAGCCATGCAAGAACCCACCCAGAATCACCTCAGCAGAACAAAAGATGCTCTTCCTTGCTCTGATCACTTAAGAATTTACCAGGGTTTTAGGAGCCCTGTGTCAGGGATGGGGTCAAAGACAGAATTAGAACAAAAGGTGCTCCCAGTATTCTTATCACTTAGGAAATTACAAGGGATTCAGGAGCTCTGTGCCAGGAACTGAGACAGAAATCAATATGTATTTTTTAATTACCTCACATAAATCTAAATACATTGCTGTCAAATATCAAAAACAAAAAATGTAAAGCAGCCAGAGAGAAAAGATAGATTATTATTTATATATATATATATAAAAAACTGACAGCAGGCATCTCAAAAGCAACAATAAAAGCCAGAAAAAAATAAAATAATATATTCAAAGTGCTGAGAGAAAATAATTGTCAACCTGGAATTATGTAACCAGCAAAACTAGCTGTCAAAAACTACATACAGCAAAATAAAAACTTTTTCAGACAAATGAAAATTAGAGGGACTTCCCTGGTGGTTCAGTGATTAAGAATCTACCTTCCAATGCAGGGGACACAGGTTTGATCCCTGGTCAGGAAACTAAGATCCCACATGCTGTGGGGCAACTAAGCCTGTTGCCACAACTAAAGAAGCCCATGCACCGCAACTACTGAGCCTATGTATTCTAGAGCCCGTGCTCCACAACAAGGGAAGCCAGAGCACTGCAACTAGAGAAAGCCTGTGCACCGCAATGAAGAGTCCACACACTGTAACAAAGACCTAGTGTGGTTAAAATAACAGAAAAAAATTTTCAATTAAAAAAAAAATTAGAAGTTTTACCAAAAGACCTTCACCAAAGGAAATTCTAATGAACAACTTAAGAAACTGCCTGTGAATGTAGGAGATATGCGTTCTGTCCCTGGGTTGGGAAGATCCCCTAGAGAAGGAAATGGCAACCCATTTCAGCATTCTTGCCTGGAAAATCCTATGGACACAGCAGCCTGGAGGGTTATAGTCCATGAGGTCACAAACAGTCGGACACAAATTGGCAACTCAACAACAACAAACTGAAGAAAGAAGAGAAAGGAACCCATGACTGGGAAGGAAATCAGAAAATAAATGGTCAAAGTCAAACAAGCATTGGCTGTATGAAACAATATTAACAATATATGATTTGGATAAGGGGGAAGTATAATACTGGACAATAGTAACAAGTACAAATGCAGAGGTGTGGGGTTTCAGTGGAGTTAAAGCATTCTGAAGTTCTTGTTTTGATTTGGAAGAGGGTACAGGTGTTCATTTTATTAGTAAAGAGAGTTTGTTTAGTCAAAATGCATGTTAAAAGTTCTTTCCAGCAAAAGAAAAAAGGCTTAAATCTGAGTAAACTGGCATCCCCAAAACTACAATGGGCACAAACACAAAAATCGGTTAGAAAAGACTGCACTCTCTATCTATAAGATTAGGAAAGAGACAGCCTAGTAAGACAGAAAACTTTTAGACAACAACTACAAGCTAAAGAAGAAAAATCACGTAATTATATCAGTAGATGCAGAAAAAGAATTTCATAAAATCTAATATTATTCATAAGAAAAAAAATCTCAGAAAAACTAAAAATATAGAGGAACTTCCTCAATCTGATAAAGAAATCTACAAAAACCCCTCGGCTGACATCATACTTAATGCTAAGAAACTAGCTGGTTTCCTCCTAAGATCAGGAACAAGGCAAGGATATCTACTCTGAACCACTCTTATTTATCATGGTGCTGGAAATTCTAGCCAGTGCAATGAGACAAAAGAAAAAAAAATGGAAATAAAAAGTATACAGACATGAAAAGAGGAAATAAAACTGTCCCTATTTGCAGACAACATGATTGTCTATGCAAAAAATTCCAAGGGATCTGCCATAGAAGCCTTAGAAGTTCAGCAAAATTTAACTATACAAGATAAATACATAAAAATTCACTGAATTTCTATATAATATTAATATACGAAAAGTTTCAGAAGAATTCAATGTCAACTATTCTATGGTCGTTCGGCATTTGAAGCAAACTGGAAAGGTAAAAAAAACTCAGTAAGTGGGCGCCTCATGAGCTGACCACAAATCCAAAAAATCATCATTTTGAAGTGTCATCTTCTCTTACTCTACACAACAACAACAAGCCATTTCTCAATCGGATTGTGATGTGTGATGAAAAGTGGATTTTATATGACAATGGGCAATGACCAGCTGAGTGGTTAGACTGAGAAGAAGCTCCAAAGCATTTCACAAAGCCAAACTTCACCAAAAAAAGGTCATCATCACTTTTTGGTGGTCTGCTGCCTGTTTGATCCACTACAGCTTTCTGAATCCCAGTGAAACCATTATATCTGAGAAGTATGTTCAGCAAATCAATGAGATGCACTGGAAACTACAATGCCTGTAGCCAGCATTGGTCAACAGAAAGGGCCCAATTCTTCTCCACAACAATGCCTGACTGCCCATCACACCACCAATGCTTCAAAAGTTGAACGAATTGGGCTGCAAAGTTTTGCCTCATCTGCCATATTCACCTGACTTCTCTCCAACCACTTCTTCAAGAATCTTGACAACTTTTTGCAGAGAAAACACTTCCACAACCAGCAGGAGGCAGAAAATGCTTTCCAAGAATTCATCAAATCCCAAAACATGGATTTTCACACTATAGGAAAAAGCAAATTTATTTCTTGTTGGCAAAAAAAATGTTGATTTAATGGTTCTTATTTTGATTAATAAAGATGTGTTTGAGCCTAGTTATAATGATTTAAAATTCACAGTCCAAAACTGTAATTAAATTTGCACCAATCTAATAGGAATGAAAACATCTACACCAAAGTACCAAAATTTAAATAAAATACAATTTACAATTGCTCAAAAATTAATTAAATGTGTAGGTTTAATTCTAATAAGGGCTTCCATAGTAGCTCAGGAATAGAGAATTTACCTGCCAGTGCAAGAGATGCAGGTTGATCCCTGGATCGAGAAGATCCCCTGGAGAAGGAAATGGTAACCCACTCCAGTATTCTTCCTGAGAAATTTCATGGACAGAGGAGCCTGGTGGGCTAAAGTCCATAGGGTCACAAAAGAGTTGGATACGACTTAGCAACTAACTAACAACAATTCTAACAAAACACATACAGGACTTAAATGCTAAAAATTACAAAATGCTTATAAAATAAATCACATATCTAAGCACAAGTTCATGGCTTAGAAGACTCAACATAGTAAAGAAGTCAATCCTCTCCCAAACTGATATACAGTTTTAATGCAGAAGGAAATGGCAATGCACTCCAGTATTCTTGCCTGGGAAATCCTATGGACAGAAGAGCCTGGCAGGCTACAATCCACAGGATCGCAAGAGTTGGACATGACTGAGCAACTAAACCTACCTAACTTATCAAAATCTAAACAAAATTTCTTATAGGTCTAAACAAAATTATTCCATAATTATATAGAAAAACAAAGTAAATAGAATAGCTAAAACAACTCTGAACAAGAATAAAGTGGAGAGAATCAGTCTACATGATTTTAAAACTTATTATAATGTTATAGTAATCAGGACTGTGTGATATTGGTGGAGGGACAGACACATAGACCAATGAAATAAAATAGAGAATCCAGAACTAGACCCACAAAAGTATGCCCAACTGAGTTTTGATAGAGGTGTAAAGGCAACCCAATGGAAGAAACATAGACTTTTTAACAAATGATGATGGAGTAACTGGTCATCCATCAGCAAAAAATGAAAATCTAAGTCTCATGCCTTATACAAATATTAACTAAAAATAGATCAGGTATTTAAAAATAAAACTGTAAAACTTTTATGAGAAAATCATTGGGATCTGGGGTAGGCAAGGCGTTCTTAGATTTGACATCAAAAGCAGGATCCATAAAAGAAAAAAATGGTAAGTTGGGCTTCACCAAAATGGAAACCTTTTGCCCTGTGAAAGAGCCAATTAAGAACATGAAAAGAGAAGCTACAGAATGGAAGCAGATATTCCAAATATTCCAAAGGACTAATATATGGAAAATCCCATGGACAGAGGAGCCTGGTGGGCTGCAGTCCATGGGATCACTAAGAGTCGGACATGACTGAACAACTTCACTTTCACTTTTCACTTTTATGCATTGAGAAGGAAATGGCAACCCACTCCAGTGTTCTTGCCTAGAGAATCCCAGGGACGGAAGAGCCTGGTGGGCTGCCATCTGTGGGGTCACACAGGGTCGGACACGACTGAAGTGACTTAGCAGCAACAATATATGGAATATATTTTTTTTAAAAAACTCTGAAAACTCAACAGTATTAGAAAAATGAGCAAAAGACATTGAATAGGCATTTCCCCAAAGAGGATATACATATGACAACATGAAAATATGTTAAAAGTCATTAGCTGGATTTTCCTGGTGATACAGTGGATAGGAATTCACCTGCCACTTCAGGGGACACAGATTCCATCCCTGATCCGGGAAGATTCCACACACTGCAGAGCAACTAAGCCTGTGTGCCACAACTACTCATGCTCTAGGCCTTGCAAGCCTCAACTGCTGAGCCTGTGTGCTGTAACTACTGAAGCCTGTGCATCTAGAGCTCAGCAACAAGAAGCCACCACAATGAGAAGCCTGAGCACTGTAACAAAGATTAGCCCCCGCTCACCGCAACTAGAGAAAGCCCTTGTGCAGCAGCGAAGACCCAGCTCAACCAAAAGTAGATAAATAATTTTTTTAAATAAAATCATTAGCCACTAGGGAGCTGAAAATCAAAATGGTGAGATATTACTACTATAAGAAGGGCAGAAAAAAAATTAATGGCAACATCCAAATACTAGCAAGGATGTAAAAACGCTATCATTCATACATTGCTGGTGGGGATGTAAAATGGTACAGCCATTCTGGAAAACAGTTTGGTAATTTCTTAAAAAACTGAACATGCAACCATTATATGACTCAGCAATTGCACTCCTAGGCTTCTATCCCAGGGAAGTGAAAAGTTATGTTCATACAAAAACCTATGCAAGAATGTTTATAGTAGTTTTATTCATAATAGTCAAAAACTAGAAATAACTCAGATGTCCTTCAACAGGTAAATAGCTAAACTGTGTTACACTCATACTATGGAATAATACTCAGCAGCAAACTGGAATGAATGTCACCTCATATCCATTAGCATGGCTACTATAAAAAAAAAAAACAGAAATGTTGGTGAGGATGTGGAGAAATTGGAACCATAGTACATGTTTACAGTATTGTAAAATGGTGCAACCAGTATGGAAAACAATGTGGAAGTTTCTCAAAAATTTAGAACTACCAAATAATCTAGCAATCTCACTTTGGATATATATCCAAAAGAATTGAAAGCAGAGTCTCAGAGAGATATTTTCACACCCATACTCATAGCAGCAGATGGAAACAACCCAATTGTCCATTGATAGACAAATGAATAAACAAAATGTGATAGCCCGCCACGGTCCTTCATCCCTGGAACTCTCCAGGCAAGAATACTGAAACAGGTAGCCATGCTCTTCTCCAGGGAATCTTCCCAACTCAGAGATCAAACCTGGGTCTCCTGCATGGCAGGCAGATTCTTTACTTTTTGAGCCAGCAGGGAAACCCTATATACATACAGTGGCATATTATTCAGCCTTTAAAAAAAAGGAAGGAAGTTGTGGCATATACTACAACATGGATTAAGCTTAAGGACATTATGGTAATAAAATAAGCCAGTTACAGAAGACAAATACCCTATGACTCCACTTATAGGAGGTATCTAAAGTAGTCAAATTCATAGAAACAGAAAGTAGGATGGTGGTTAGTCAGGGACTTGTGGGGGTGGGGGAAATGGGGAGCTGTTGTTTAGTGGGTATAAAGTTCCCGTTTCACAAGATGAAGAGTTCTGGAGATTGGTTGCACAAGAATGTGAATGTACTTAACATGCCTAAACTGTACACATAACACTGGTTAAGGTGGTACATTTTGTTATGTATATTTTACCACAATTAAAACTTTTTAAAAAAACATTCATCATGTAAGTTTAACCTTGTGTTTCATTTCCAATAACATACTATAAATCCTTATTTTGTACAAACCCAGGAATCATTCTGAATAATATTTCAGAATATTATTGTCCATGCACAATATTGTCCATGTTAAGAAAAAACAACTTCTAAAAAAAAGAAAAAAAACAACTTCTTAAATGTGTTGTTGTTGTTCAGTTGCTAAGTTTTGTCTAACTCTTTGCGACCCCAAGGACTGCAGCACACAAGGCTTCCCTATCCTTCACCATCTCCCAGAGTTTGCTGAAATTCATTTCCTTTGAGTTGGTGATGCCATCCAATCATTGCATCTCAATCCCTTCTCCTCCTCCTGCCCTCAATCTTTCTAAGCATCAGAGTCTTTTCCAGTGAGTCAGCTCTTCCTATCAAGTGACCAAAGTATTGGAGCTTCAGCTCCAGCATCAGTCCTTTCAGTGAATATTCAGGGTTGATTTCCTTTAGGATTGACTGGTTTGATCCTCTTATTGTACAAGGGACTCTCAAGAGTCTTCTCCAGCACCACAATTCAAAAGCATCAGTTCTTTAAATATAAGTAAATACTTTAAATATACCACAATTTGAATCCCTCGCTTGGCATATATATTTTTAATATATCCCCAAGATTAAACCTTGCCACATTTCTCCAGACCTATGGAGTCTTTGCTCCTCTTTTCCAACCACCTTTCCCTTTCCTCAAACCATGTTCTATTTCTTCACTTTTCTACTGTTCCCATCCCATTTCATTTCTACATAATCCTCTCCCTAGGGTCCCTCAACTCAAGATCCTTTCATTTCTGTCTCACCTTCCATACTCAGCCTGCATTCATCTTATTGAGCCAGAATGGGAGACCAGGAAAGGTGCCACTATCTACTTGGACCTGGGGAATCTCCAGTTCTGTTTGTCAGGAAATAGCAGGAAATGCTCTAGACCTGGGGTAAGGAGTACTGAGTTAGAGGGCAGCAAGACAGAATAGACTTTTGTATGAGGCTGAAGTCAAAGCTTAGAAACTACCTCCAAAGTAAGGAAGAAAAGTTGATAGAGTTGGGTAAAGTCCTCACTAAACATTAATGGGACAGTTCCCTTTGTTCAAAACAGAACCACAGACACTGTTAGGAAACCACACAGCCCACAAATAAAGGGACAATTGGTTGGATCAGCACTACTCCTAATAAACATGAGTCCTTAGTGGAGATCAGAATAGATAGAAATGGATTCCAAAGACACACTTTGGAAAAGTAACTATCTTTGCAAAGTGGAGCCCGGACTAGAGAAGCTTGATCTGAATCCTCTCTAAGCATGCCACTCCAAATTGTTCTGCAGCTGATAGGAAAAGACACTGCCACAGTTTCATGGGTGTTCCTAGCCAACTGGATCCAGAACTATCTTGAAATTCTTCATGATTTTACCTTTGAATTTATGTTTTGTAAGTGAAGTCCAATGGGACAATAGATCATGTTCATGATGACCCAGAGGGATGGTACGGGGAGGGAGGTGGGAGGGGGGTTCAAGATGGGGAACACGTGTACACCCGTGGCAGATTCATGTGGATGTATGGCAAAACCAATACAATATTGTAAAGTAATTAGCCTCCAATTAAAATAAATAAATTTAAATTTAAAAAAAGAAAATGATTAATCAAAAATAAAAATATATAAAAATCATTGCTAATCCCAAGATCCAGAGATAACCATTCTAGATATTTTGGCATATATTCTACTTATGTGCACATGTACTCATTTTTATAACATTTCTACAAGAACAAATGTTAAATCACAACTATTTAGTAACCTGTTCTTTTATTCCCTGGTGTTTCCGGTGGTAGAGTATCCACCACTTGCAATGCAGAAGACCTGGGTTTGATCCTTGGGTGGGAAAGATCCCCTGGAGAAGGGCATGGCAACCCACTCCAGTATTCTTGCCTGAAGAATCCCATGAACAGAGGAGCCTGGTGGGCTATAGTCCAGGGAGTCACAAAGAGTGGGACACAACTGAGTGACTAAGCATGCATGTATGCACTATATTAATACATTAAAAACATGTTTATGTCACTAAATATATACATTTTTGTTTTGAAAAGGAAATAAACATGTTAATTTTTCTAATTATAAAAATAATATTAGCTCACTGGGGGAAAGCATCAGGAAATAGAGAAATGAATAAATAAGAATGAAATTTTTACTTAATCTCATCATCCATAGATAATCACTGCTAACAATTTGCTGTAAATACTTGGAAACGTTCTTCTGTGTGTATGTGTAAACAGACACATACAAGTTTTATATTATATACACTTTAAACAAATAAGGGATCACACTATGTTTAGTGATAAAATCTTTTTAATTTTCCTGTAGAATACGGGTATATTTCTATGAGAATATAGATCACTATATGTGGTGGTGGTGGTGTAGTTGCTAAGTCATGTCTGACTCTTTTGCGACCCCATGGACTGTAGCCTGCCAGGCTCTACTGTCCATGGGGTTCTCCTGGCAAGAATACTGGAGTGGATTGCCATGCCCTTCTCCAGGGGATCTTCCCAGCCCTGGGACTGAGACCACATCTCTTGTGTCTCCTGAATTGGCAGGCAGATTCTGTACCACTGAGCCACCAGGGTAGCCCCTGATCACTATACACTTTTATATAAATGATATTATCCTATATATAGTATTCTTCATCCTAACTTTATCTCCTAACAATATGATTCAAATGTCTTTCCCATCCCGATACACACTGATTTCTCTTATTCTTTGTAATGACTGAAGAGTTATTAAACTAAGGCTTATTAATACTCATTGTATAGATTCATTATACCGTAACCATTTCTCAGATGATGAAACATTTAGCTTGTTTCCAGTTTTCAATTTTTAAGGCAATACTGTGATGAACATTTAGTTGCATATAATGGCACCCCACTTCAGTACTCTTGCCTGGAAAATCCCATGGACAGAGGAGCCTGGTAGGCTGTTAAGAGTTGGACATGACTGAAGCGACTTAACAGCAACATGTGTGTATATGAGTGTGTATGTTTGTACCCATTAAAATAATTTCTTTAGAATAAACTACTAGATGTATAATGGCTAGATTAAAGGATACAAACAAGAAATTTATACTTTACAGTTCATATTGAGCAAATATGTGTAGTGATTTTATTTTTTTATATCTAAAGTTTCTTTAACGCC
>SJYA01004423.1:552114-598800 GCA_006410615.1 Neotragus moschatus
CCCTTATTCTTCTGGATGATACAGGAGGCATGCAGATATAAATCTGTCAATTAAAGATACCTGTAACTCGTTAAGTTTAAAAAATAATATTTTTCTATTTCAAATAATCTCCTTTGAATAAATGTGTAGATTTTCAAAGTTTCACTCCATTCTCCTTCCCAAGATTCCTCATGGTAATTGAGGCTGGGCACCTGGCCACTGGCTGTCCTTTGAGTCTCAGTAGCACAAGGGCCCAGCAATGGCACCCCACTCCAGTACTCTTGCCTGGAAAATCCCATGGACGGAGAAGCCTGGTAGGCTGCAGTCCATGGGGTCACGAAGAGTCGGACACGGCTGAGTGACTTCACTTTCACTCTTCACTTTCACGCATTGGAGAAGGAAATGGCAACCCACTCCAGTGTTCTTGCCTGGAGAATCTCAGGGACGGGGGAGCCTGGTGGGCTGCCGTCTATGGGGCCACACAGAATCAGACACGACTGAAGTGATTTAGCAGCAGCAGCAGCAGCAGCACAGGGTATCACTAGTCTGTAGAACTACATGCATCTTAGCTGTCACAGTAACATTCTTCAGACAACCTAGAGATGTTTATTTTAAAAAACTTAGAAGTGCAAAGGATAAGTTCTCTTTGGCTAAGACATCTTCAGAATGCTGGACAAAGTATCAGTTATCTTGGAGTGGAAACCCCCCTGAACTATTATTAAGGGCATCAACCAATCACTGGAGTTCCCCCAGTTTTCCACCTCCACCCTAGTAACCCTACCAACAAACCTCAAGAAGAAGGCAGGCCTTTACCTAGTCCCTGACTACAGCTACAACATGCCAGCAACTGAAATCCCTATTGTCCTTTGCCTTTAGCCTTGCCTACCCTACACCAACGTGCTCCTAAGTTATTAAAACCAACCTCAGGTCAAGTGTCATCACCTCCAGAAAATCTTCCCTGGCTCCCTGGTAGCTTCTCCCCAAAGACTGGGTTAAACATCTTTCATACATCCTCCTATAATAAATATGAAATTTATTACAATTTTTCATTCACTGTATTTTAATTATATTTTAATGTGCCACTGAACCCATTTGATGGCAGCACTCTCTTAGGGAAGGGCTCTCTCTTATCTCTCTGTGTATACCCAAGGTCTAACAATATGTGGTACACAACAGGCCCTCAATAAATTCTTGCTGGTTAAATAAACAAATAAATGAACTCAGTCCTGTCATTTCATTGCTAGACCAATCCCCCTGCCCCAATTCAGAAATGAAGTAATGCCTTGAGGAAGAAAAAAATCTGGTCCAAACCCAATCATAAGTACATTTTGAGAAATTTGTCAAATTTGGCTAAGACTGTTTAGTATCATGTATATATTGCTTCTATATGCAAACTATTTGGCCAAAAGGAAATCTTCACTGAGTGAACTGACAGTTCTAAAAACGAATAACCTATATTCCCCATAATTTTTTATTGTGATTATCTGTGTATCTCCTACAAGAGTAAGAGATTCTTAAAGCTGCACACCCAGTACAATGCTTGACACACAGTCAACACTCAATAGATGCTTGTTGAATAATATATAACATATATTCATACTATTTCCTCTACCAGAAATGCCTCTTCTCCCTCTCCTTTTGCACTTGAAAAAATATTTATACTTGTTCTTCAGGATTCAGCTCAAATGTCAACCCTTTCTGATTCAGCATAAAGCAGAAATAATAATTTCCTTCTCTGGGCTACTGTAGTTAGTATATGTGTAGTTCTTATAGTCGCTCAGTCATGTCTGACTCTTTATGACCACATGGACTATAGAGTCCATGGAATTCTCTAGGCCAGAATCCTGGAGTAGCCTTTCCCTTCTCCAGGGGATCTTCCCAATACAGGGATCAAATGCAAGGCTCCCACATTGCTAGCAGATTCTTTACCAACTGAGCCACAAGGGAAGCCCAGACTTCCCTCATAGTTCTATTGGTAAAAAATCTGCCTGCAATGCAGGAGACCCTGGTTCAATTCCTGGGTCGGGAAGATCCCCTGGAGACAGGAATGGCAACCCACTACAGTATTCTTGCCTGGAGAATCCCATGGACAGAGGAGCCTGGCAGGCTAAAGTCCACGGGGTTGCAAGAGTCGGACATGACTTAGCAACTAAACAACAAAGCAACCAAAAGTTCTTATAGCATTTACTGCATTGTATTATAGTTAGTTAAGTTTAAGAACTATCATCCATTTCTTGTGAAATCAAGAGCAGGAACTTTGTGTTATTTACATTTGCATCTCTATATACTGTGCTTTTGAACTCTGGTGTTGGAGAAGACTCTTGAGAGTCCCTTGGACTGCAAGGAGATCCAACCAGTCCATTGTGAAGATCAGTCTTGGGTGTTCTTTGGAAGGAATGACGCTAAAGCTGAAATTCCAGTACTTTGGCCACCTCATGCAAAGAGCTGACTCATTGGAAAAGACTCTGATGCTGGGAGGGATTGTGGGCAGGAGGAGAAGGGGACAACAGAGGATGAGATGGCTAGATGGCATCACCAACTCAATGGATATGAGTTTGGGTGGACTCCAGGAGTTGGTGATGGACAGGGAGGCCTGGCCTGCTGCAATTCATGGGGTTGGAAAAAGTCAGACATGACTGAGTGACTGAACTGATACTGTACTTAAAAACTGAAGGTCCTAAATAATAGTTTGTAAATTAGATGGAAGGAAGTAACAGTAAGAATAAAGAGGAGGAGATGTGTGTTACAACAATGGATAGAGACCAAATTGAGATAATTTTCTGAACAAAAGAGTGGGAGAGAGGAAAGACATAAGGAGAAAATCAACGATGATTAAGATTTTGAACCTGAATGACTAGAATAACTGAGTAATTTAAACCTGGATAACAGAAAAAAAGAAATGAATACTAGGTACAGGTTTGGGCAAGTATGGGTAATTAGGACTTTATTTAATTTTAGATATGCAGAGTTTAAGGTTCCAGGAAACATCTACCCAACATTTCTAACCCAAATCTGAATTTAAATTGCAAGAGATGCAAACTTAGCATTCATCTATCATTGAAGCTATCAGGATTAAATGAAAAGAAAAAGATATCCACTTTACCCACACTAGTCGTAGTAAAAAACAAAAAGAAGAAGAAGAAAAAGAAGTGAGTGCTAAATATTTAAATTATTTGCTGATGATATGATGGTCTAACTGGAAAAGAATAAAAGTCAATAAAATTATAGACACCAGGATAAAAGATGAATACATAAAATCAACTGCTTTCAATATAATGAAAATAACTAATCAAAAATACAATTTAAAAAACCTATTCATAATAATAGCAAAATTATAAAATACTTGGGAAAATGTGTAAAATCTATATGAAGAAAATCATAAAACATCACTGATGCACATAAAAGAAAAAAATTTTTTAATGGAAAAGTATATCAAATTCCTGAAGGAATTTGCATTATTCAGAATAAGTAGTCTAAATAAAACAATTCTTCCTAAAATTAATATATAAATCTAATGCAATTTTAATCAAAAACCTAATTCTTCCTATAATTAATATATTGTTCAGGAGACAGGGATCAAGACCATCCCCATGGAAAAGAAATGCAAAAAACCAAAATGGCTGTCTGGGGAGGCCTTACAAATAGCTGTGAAAAGAAGAGAGGCGAAAAGCCAAGGAGAAAAGGAAAGATATAAGCATCTGAATGCAGAGTTCCAAAGAATAGCAAGGAGAGGTANTGACATTGTACAGGAGACAGGGATCAAGACCATCCCCATGGAAAAGAAATGCAAAAAAGCAAAATGGCTGTCTGGGGAGGCCTTACAAATAGCTGTGAAAAGAAGAGAAGCGAAAAGCCAAGGAGAAAAGGAAAGATATAAGCATCTGAATGCAGAGTTCCAAAGAATAGCAAGGAGAGATAAGAAAGCCTTCTTCAGCAATCAATGCAAAGAAATAGAGGAAAACAACAGAATGGGAAAGACTAGAGATCTCTTCAAGAAAATTAGAGACACCAAGGGAACATTTCATGCAAAGATGGGCTCGATAAAGGACAGAAATGGTATGGATCTAACAGAAGCAGAAGATATTAAGAAGAGGTGGCAAGAATATACAAAAGAACTGTACAAAAAAGATCTTCAGGACCCAGATAATTACGATTATGTGATCACGCATCTAGAGCCCAACATCCTGGAATGTGAAGTCAAGTGGACCTTAGAAAGCATCACTACAAACAAAGCTAGTGGACATGATGGAATTCCAGTAGAGCTCTTTCAAATCCTAAAACATGATGCTGTGAAAGTGCTGCACTCAATATGCCAGCAAATTTAGAAAACTCAGCAGTGACCACAGGACTGNGGACCTAACAGAAGCAGAAGATATTAAGAAGAGATGGCAAGAATACACAGAAGCACTGTACAAAAAAGAGTTTCACGACTCAGATAATCAGGATGGTGTGATTTCTCACCTAGAGCCAGACATCCTGGAATGTGAAATCAAGTGGGTCTTGGAAAGCATCACTATGAACAAAGCTAGTGGAGCTGATGGAATTCCAGTAGAACTATTTCAAATCCTGAAAGATGATGCTGTGAAAGTGCTGCACTCAATATACCAACAAATTTGGAAAACTCAGCAGTGGCCAGAGGACTGGAAAAACTCAGTTTTGATCCCAATCCCAAAGAAAGGCAATGCCAAACAATGTTCAAACTACTGCACAATTGCACTCATCTCATATACTAGCAAAGTAATGCTCAAAATTCTACAAGCCAGGCTTCAGCAGTACGTGAACCAAGAACTTCCAGATGTCCAAGTTTGATTTAGAAAAGACAGAAGAACTAGAGATCAAATTACCAACATCCACTGGATCATAGAAAAAGCAAGAGAGTTCAGAAAATCATCTAGTTCTGCTTTATTGATTACGCCAAAGACTTTGACTGTGAGGATCACAACAAACTTTGGAAAATTCTTAAAGAGATGGGAATACCAGACCACCCAACCTGCCTCCTGAGAAATCTGTATGCAGGTCAAGAAGGAACAGTTAAACTGGACATGGATCAATGTGCTGCTTCCAAATTGAGAAAGGAGTACATCAAGGCTGTATATTGTCACCTTGATGATTTAACTTATATGCAGAGTACGTCACGCAAAATGCTGGGCTGGATGAAACACAAGCTGGAATCAAGATTTCTGGGAGAAATATAAATAAGCTCAGATATGCTGATGATACCACCCTTATGAGAGAAAGCAAAGAGGACTAAAGAGCCTCTTGATGAAATTGAAAGAGAGTGAGAAAGCTGGCTTAATACTTAACATTCAAAAAACTAAGATCATGCTGGCATGGTCCCATCACTTCATGGAAAATGGATGGGGAGACAATGGAAACAGTGACAGACTTTATTTTCTTGGGCTCCAAAATCACTGTAGATGCTGACAGCAGCCATGAAATTAATAGACACTTACTCCTTGGAATAAAAGTTATGATCAACCTAGACAGCATATTAAAAAGCAGAGATGTTACTTTGCCTACAAAGATCTGTCTAGTCAAAGCTATGGTTTTTCCAGTAGTCATGTATGGATGTGAGAGTTGGACTATAAGGAAAGCTAAGCACCAAAGAACTGATGCTTTTGAACCGTGCTGTAGGAGAAGACTCTTGAGAGTCCCTTGGACATCAAGGAGATCAAACCAGTCAATTCAAAAGGAAAACAGTCCTTAATATTTATTGATTGGACTGATGCTGAAACTAAAGCTACATACTTTGGTCACCTGATGTGAAGAACTGACTCATTAGGAAAGACCCTGTTGCTGGGAAAGTCAGGAGAAGGAGATGACAATGGATGAGATGGTTGGATGGCATCACCAACTCGATGGACACGACTTTGAGCAGATTCCAAGAGTTGCTGAAGAACAGGGAAGCCTGGCATCCTGCAGTCAATTGGGTCACAAATAATTTGACATGACTGAGCAACTGAACTGAACTGAACTGATGGCTGTATTAATGTTGAACAGCAAGGAGACAGGCCATAGTAATTTCGTACATATAAAAGTTTATTATAAGAAATAGAATAATAAGCAAATCTTAAAGCATAAAATCAGGATTCGGGCTCAAAATAAGTTAAAATTTCCTCTTTGTAAAAGTCTGTAAGTCCTGGGAAGAATTAATTAAGAAAAAATTTTAAAACCTGAGGAGTCTTATTCCTTCAAGGATTTCTAATAAAAGGATTGGCATTAACCAACTGATATATTACTAGACATAAGCACAAGGTTAGTGGTTGCACTAAACAGGTTCTTGAGAAATTTGTACTGCTATAGGAAAAGAGCCATGACGATTACAATAAATTTATAAACAACACAGGTAGACTACATTAAGAAAATAAGAATAATTATAATATATATATAGTGTACTCTTTAAAGGAAATATTTTCCATCCTTTTTATATTTTTAGGTATATAGAGAATACATAAAAATTTCTGCACTGATACTTGGGTTATATAAACACTTGTAAACCTCACAAAAGAAAACTCAAATTCCTATAAAATTCTTCATTCTTTTATTGGTGAGGTTATGCCCATTTCTTTATTCAATTTTCAGTTACTTTTAGATTATGACCAGTGATCTAATTAGAGAGGTAATCTGTATTTGTATGTTTATGTGTATCATTGTATAATTGGGACCAGTATTATTAGTATCTTACTTTTACATCAGTAATACTGTTTTTCCATTGGGAACTATGCAGAGAAAGAACTCTACTTCTCAGTCTTTGCAAACAGAGAATCATGTCACTGACTTACAAGTGAAAAACCCTGCCTCATATGATCTTAAACTTTTGATCTGTCCAACTGACTAACAATATTATTTTTGACAGAGATCCAATAAATTTCAAATCTGGTATCTAAACCACTTACAGCCATAAGCAATCCTCACAGGCAGCCTATTCTATATTTATAAATCCTTCTGGGACAGATTTCTTACTGTATCTCAATTTCATCAGAATATGAGAGAGGCTGAATATCAATTTCTTCCAAAGATTTTTTTTGTCCCTAGATACATGTAACTATATTCAAATGAGAATTTGCTGGAAAAAAGTAAAACTCATTCACAATCAACTGCCCCTTTCTTACCAAGCAAATTCACCAGGGACTGCACTAATGGATATTTGTAGGATGAGGTAGCAAATGCATTGGCTGAATATTTTGGCTTTTAGCCTGAGTGAGCCCTTTACAGAATACAAAGCATGAGAACGCTGAGCAACACAACGCTATGAATAAATTGCTGAGAACTTTTACAAGGAGGAAAACATGGCATTCTGAAGGACAAGTTCTTTTGTTTTTGACATCCCCAGAATCCAGAAACTTTAACAGTAAGAGCTTGCTTTGGAGGATAAAACATTCTGAGTAATGAAATAATAGCTCTAATAGTTCAATGCAGCAGTTTCAGGGAGAGGGAGAAAAAATGATCATTGCACATATGAGTGTATGTGTGTGTGTCTGTGTGTATATATATATATATATGGTATATATAAATATATGTGTATATATTTATTCTTGGTTCTTTCATTTATTCACAGATATGTTTACAGAATCTTGTAGCAAAGTAAAAGATCTGTGGCCTAACAAGAAGCAAACTATTGTCTCAGTGAGAACAGCCATCTATAATAATCTCATTATTATTTCTAACTTTAGGGGGAAAGTACCAGTTTAAAATTTGCACCTTCAGTCTAGATGATAGCCTTCAACATTTTCCCTGCATCCAATCATCATTTTACTTTTTAAGCTAATAAGTATTGAAAAGCGCACTGAACAATCATATGTAAAACTGTCCTAGGGATAAACATGGAGAGCAAATCATCACCTGAAAGAACTTTAAAAAATAAGAAAGGATTTTAAGAAGAATGAATGAAAAAAAGGGTTTAATTATAATAAAATAAATAATTATAAAATAATTATAATTAAAATTATAATATAATATATAAATAACTTGTATATAATATATAAATTATTAAACATGTATAGAATTTTACTGTNTTTGACTTTTTCTCACCAGATTTTAGCTCATTTTTCTTTACTGATGTATACCCCTTGCATAGCATTGTACACAAAACATAGAATGTACTCAATAAAAGTGTTAAAAAAAATAAAATAAAGACAATAGAACAATGCCTTCAAAATTTTGAAGGAATATTATTTCCAAACTAAAATTCTATATTCAGCCAAAAATCAAGTGACAGGGTAAAGACATTTCAAACAGGTAAGATCTCAAATAACGCTTGAGATTCTCATCTCCCCATGCCCAACACACATATACACACACACACACGTGTGCACACACAGAAATGTTATGATTTGACCTATTCTTTTTTTTGAAGTATAGTTGCTTTATAAGAGTGTTTATAATAGTGATTTATAATAGTGTTAGTCTCAGGTATACAGCAAAGTGATTCCATTATACATATATATGCAAATATATTCATTTTTATTCTTTCCATTATAGTTTATTACAAGATATTGAATGTAGTTCCTTGTGCTATACAGTCAGTCCTTGTTGATTATCTATTTTATATATGGTAGTGTGCTTCTGTTAATTTCATACTCCCAATTTATCCCTACCCCCCATTTCCCTTTGGGAATCATAAGTTTGTTTTCAAAGTCTGTTTTATAAATAAGTTCATTTGTACTATTCCTTAGATTCCACATATAAGTGATATCATATTTGTCTTTATCTGACTTACTTCACTTCATATGATAATCTCTAAGGTCCATCCATGTTGCTGCAAATGGCACTATTTCATTCTTTTTATGACTAATACTTCATTGTATATATAGATACACTATATCTTTATCCATTCATCTGTTGAAAGACACATCCATTGTTTTCATGTTTTGGCTATTGTAAATAGTGCTGCTATGAACACTGGGGTGCATCTTTTTGAGTTAATTTTCTCTGGATATATGCCCAGGAATAGTATTGCTGGATCATCATATGATAGCCCTACTTTTAGTTTTTGAAGGAACTTCCATACTATTCTCTGACTCTTTGAGACTCCATGGGCTACACAGTCCATGTAATTCTCTAGGCCAGAATACTGGAGTGGGTAGCTTTTCCTTTCTCCAGGGGATCTTCCCAACCCAGGTCTCCCACAGTACAGGTGGATTCTTTGCCAGCTGAGCCACAAGGGAATCCCAAGAATAATAGTGTGGGTAGCCTATCCCTTCTCCAGTGGATCTTCCTGACCCAGAAATCGAACCGGGGTCTCCTGCATTACAGGCGGATTCTTTACCAACTGTGCTATCAGGGAAGCTCTGATACCTGCCAGAGATGCTCAGAGGGCTCAAACAAACCTTGTGTGCACCAGGACCCAGAGACCCCACAACGACTGAGACAGAACTGTGTTGAGCATCTCCTGTGGAGGTACAGGTCAGCAGGGGACTGCTGCAGGGACAGGAGTTCTGGGTGCAGTAGGCCTGGGGATGGCATAAGCCCTCTTGGAGGGGGTCACCATTAATCCCAACATAGAACCACCAGAACTTGCATANGACCCCACAACGACTGAGACAGAACTGTGTTGAGCATCTCCTGTGGAGGTACAGGTCAGCAGGGGACTGCTGCAGGGACAGGAGTTCTGGGTGCAGTAGGCCTGGGGATGGCATAAGCCCTCTTGGAGGGGGTCACCATTAATCCCAACATAGAACCACCAGAACTTGCATAGGACTGGGGAAACAGACTCTTGGAGGGCACAAACAGAACCTTGTGTGCACCAGGACCCAGGAGAAAGGAGCAGTGACCCCACAAGAGAATGACCCAGACTTGTCCATGAGTGTCAAGGAGTTTCTGGTGGTGGCGTGGGTCAGCGGTGGCCCGCTTCAGGGTTGGGGGCACTGAGTGCAGCAGAGCATGCATGGGACGTATTGAAGGGGGTCACCATTATCTTCATTACTTCCATGATAGTTTGGCCTCAGGTCAAATACAGGAAGGGAACACAACCCCACACATCAACAGAAAATTGGATTAAAGACTTACTGAGCATGGCCCCACCATCAGAACAAGACCCAGTTTCCCCCTCAGTCAGTGTCTCCCATCAGGAAGCTTCCATAAGCCTCTATCCTTCTCCAACAGAGGGCAGACAGAATGAAAACAATCACAGAAAACTAACCAACCTGATCACATGGACCACAGCCTTGTCTAACTCAATGAAACCATGAGCCATGCTGTATAGGGCCACCCAAAACAGATGGGTCATGGTGGAAAGGTCTGACAAAACACTGGAAAAGGGAATAGCAAACCACTTCAGTATTCTTGCCTTGAGAACCCCATGAACAGTATGAAAAGACAAAAAGATAGGACACTGAAAGATGACTCCCCAGGTCGGTAGGTGCCCAATATGCTACTGAGATCAGTGGAGAAATAGCTCCAGAAAGAATGAAGAGACAGAGCCAATGCAAACACAAAACCCACTTGTGGATGTGACTGGTGATAGAAGCAAGGTCCAATGTTGTAAAGAGCAATATTGCATAGGAACCTGGAATGTTAGGTCCATGAATGAAGGCAAATTGGAAGTTATCAAACAGGAGATGGCAAGAGTGAACATCGACATTTTAGGAATCAATGAACTAAAACGGACTGGAATGGGTGGATTTAACTCAGACGGCCATCATATCTACTACTGTGGGCAAGAATTCCTTAGTAGAAATGAAGTAGCCATTATAGTCAACAAAAGAGTCCGAAATGAAGTTCTTGGATGCAATCTCAAAAACAACAGAATGATCTCTGTTCCTTTCCAAGGCAAACCATTCAATATCACAGTAATCCAAGTCTATGTCCCAATCAGAAATGCTGAAGAAGCTGAAGTTCAACAGTTTTATGAAGAACTACAAGACCTTCTAGAACCAACATGCAAAAAAAGATGTCCTTTTCACTATAGGGGACTGGAATGCAAAAGTAGGAAGTCAAGAAACACCTGGAGTAACAGGCAAATTTGGCCTTGGAATACGGAATGAAGCAGGGCAAAGGCTAATAGAGTTTTGCCAAGGGAACACACTGGTCATAGCAAAGACCCTCTTCCAACAACACAAGAGAAGAGTCCCTACACACGGACATCACCAGATGGTCAACACCGAAATCAAATTTATTATATTCTTTGAAGCCAAAGAGGGAGAAGCTCTATACAGTCAGCAAAACGAAGACCAGGAGCTGCTTGTGGCTCAGATCATGAACTCCTTATTGCCAAATTCAGACTTAAACGGAAGTAAGTAAGGAAAACCACTAGACCATTCAGGTATGACCTAAATCAAATCCATTATGATTATACAGTGCAAGTGACAAATAGATTCAAGGGATTAGATCTGATAGAGCACCTGAAGAAATATGGACAGAGGTTTGTGACAGTGTACTGGAGGCAGTGATCAGAATCATCCCCAAGGAAAAGAAACGCAAAAGGGAAAAATGGTCGTCTGAGGAGGCCTTACAAATAGCTGTGAAAAGAAGAGAAGCAAAAGGTACAAAGGAGAAGAAGAAAGATAGACCCATCTGAATGGAGAGTTCCAAAGAATAGCAAGGAAAGATAAGAAAGCCTTCCTCAGTGATCAGTGCAAAGAAATAGAGGGAAACAATAAAATGGGGAAGAAAAGAATTTTCTCTTTTAAGAAAATTTCTCTCTTGAAGAATTTTCTCTTCAAGAAAATTAGAGATACCAAGGGAACATTTTAGCAAAGATGGGCACAATAAAGGACAGAAACAGTAAGGACCTAACAGAAGCAGAAGAGATTAAGAAGAGGTGGCAAGAATACACGGAAGAATGATACAAAAAAGATCTTCATGACTTAGATAACCACGATGGTGTGATCACTCACCTAGAGCCAGACATTCTGGAATGCGAAGTCAAGTGGGCCTTAGGAAGCATCACTAAGAACAAAGTTAGTGGAGGTGATGGAATTCCAGTTGAGCTATTCCAAATCCTGAAAGACGATGCTGTGAAAGTGCTGCACTCAATATGCCAGTAAATTTGGAAAACTCAGCAGTGATTACAGGACAGGAAAAGGTCCGTTTTCATTCCAATCCCAAAGAAAGGCAATGCCAAAGAATGTTCAAACTACTACACAACTGAACTCATCTCACACGCTACTAAAGTAATGCTCACAATTCTCCAAGTCAGGCTTCAACAGTATCTGAATGGTGAACTTCCAGATGTTCAAGTTTGATTTAGAAAGGCAGAGAAACTAGAGATCAAATTGCCAAGATCCACTGGATCATCAAAAAAGCAAGAGTTCCAGAAAAACATCTACTGCTTTATTGATTATTTCAAAGCCTTTGACTGTGTGGATCACAACAAACTGCGGAAAATTCTTCAAAGGATGGGAATATCAGACCATCTGACCTGCCTCCTGAAAAATCTGTATGCAGGTCAAGAAGCAACAGTTAGATCTGGACATGGAAAAGCNGATCATCAAAAAAGCAAGAGTTCCAGAAAAACATCTACTGCTTTATTGATTATTTCAAAGCCTTTGACTGTGTGGATCACAACAAACTGCGGAAAATTCTTCAAAGGATGGGAATATCAGACCATCTGACCTGCCTCCTGAAAAATCTGTATGCAGGTCAAGAAGCAACAGTTAGATCTGGACATGGAAAAGCAGACTGGTTCCAAATCAGGAAAGGAGTACATCAAGGCTGTATATTGTCACCCTGCTTATTTAACTTATATGCAGAGTACATCATGCGAAATGTCAGGCTGGATGAAGCACAAGCTGAAATCAAGATTGCTGGGAGAAATATCAATAACCTCAGATATGCGGATGACATCACTCTTAGAGCAGAAAGTGAAGAAGAACTAAAGATCCTCTTGGTAAAAATGAAAGAGGAGAGTGAAAAAGGTGGCTTAAAACACAACATTCAGAAAATGAAGATCATGGCATCTGTTCCCATCACTTCATGGGAAATAGAAGGGAAAACAATGGAAACAGTGACAGAATATTTTTCTGGCCTCCAAAATCACTGCAGATGGTGACTGCAGCCATGAAATTAAAAGATACTTACTCCTTGGAAGAAAAGTTATGAGCAACCTAGATAGCATATTCAAAAGCAGAGACATTACTTTGCCGACAAAGGTCCATCTAGTTGAAACACAAGAAAACTTATAACTAACCTAGACAGCATATTAAAAAGTAGAGATATTACTTTGCCAACAAAGGTCCCTCTAGTTGAAGCTATGGTTTTTCCAGTAATCATGTATGGATGTGAGAGTTGGACCATAAAGAAAGTTGAGCACCAAAGAATTGATATTTTTTTACTGTGGTGTTAGAGAAGACTCTTGAGAGTCCCTTGGGCAGCAAGGGGATCCAACCAGTCCATCCTAAAGGAAATCAGTCCTGAATATTCATTGAAAGGACTGATGTTGAAGCTGAAACTCCAATACTTTGGCGACCTGATGCGAAGACCTGACCCATTTGAAAAGACCCTGATGCTGGGGAAGATTGAAGGTGGGAGGAGAAGGCAACGACAGAGGATGAGATGGTTGGATGTCATCACCAACTCAATGGACATGGGTTTGAATAAGCTCTGGGAGTTGGTGATGGACAAGGAAGCCTGGCATGCTGCACTCCATGGGGTTGCAAAGTGTCAGACACAACTGAGCGACTGAACTGAACTGATACTGTTCTCCACAGTGGCTGTACCTATTTACGTTCCCCCCAACAGTGTACATTCCCACCCTTTTCTCCACACCCCCTTCAGCATTTATTATTTGCAGACTTTTTAATGATGGCCATTCTGACCAGTGCAAGATGATACCTCATTGTAGCTTTGATTTCTGGTATTGTAGTTCTGTTTTTCTGTAATTGAGTTGTATCAGCTGTTTGTATATTTTGGAAATTAACCCCTTGTTGGTTGCATTGTTTGCAAGTGTTTTCTCCCAGTCCATGGGTTGTCATTTCCTTTCGTTGATGGTTTCTTTTATTGTGTTAAAGCTTATAAGTTTGACTAGCTCCCATTGTTTATTTTTGCTTTTATTTCTATTGACTTGGGATACTAAGAAAATATTGCTATGACTTATGCCAGAGAATGTTTCACCTATTCTTCTAATTTTATGGTGTCATGTCTTATATTGAATTCTTTAAGCCATTTTGAGTTCATTTTTGTTTATGATGAGGGAGTGTTCTAACCTCATTAGTTTACATGTGGCTGTCCAGCTTTCCCAACACCATTTGCTAAAGAGACTGTGTTTTCCCCATTGTATATTCTTGCCTCATTTGTTAAAGATTGACAGTAGGTGTGTGGGTTTATTTCTGGGCTCTCTATTCTGTTTCATTGATCTATGTCTGTTTTTGTGCCAATAATACACTGTTTTGAATACTGTAGTTTTGTTGTATTGTCTAAATGCTCTGACCCAGAGAACTGAAGATCAGCCATGGTGAGTTTTAAAAATATAAGGCAGCCCATTCCCTCTGGTCATCTTTCTGCAGAATGTTCAAAACCTGATGCATACTATTCTATCATTGCCAAATGCCCTTTCTGATATGAGTCATGTGTTTCTTAGGACAAGTGGTTTGCTGGCTCTCCAAAATATTTTTTAATCAAAAGAAAAAGCCTTGAGTTTAAAGTCTGCCAATTTTCATGCTATAAGTATTTTCCTTAGGGCCAATTTCAAGCTGCCAACATGAGATCAATTTCCTGAAAATGTAATCATTAGCCAGTACAAGCTAGTTCCAGCACACCATTGTGTAATACAACAAAAGTCACATAAGATTTTGCCTGAGAATTCCCTTAGAAAGGATTCCTATAAACTCTCAGGAAAGCTGAAGACAGGCTATGCTCCAGAGACTTCCTATGAAAGACTTTATTTAATAATGACAACATTGCCCATTCTTAATACAGTGATATTAGTGCTTACTACTCAATTTTTCAAAATTAAACAAAATTCATTACACATATGTGTTTAATATACATAGAAAAAAAACCAAATGTTTAAAACAAAAAGCAAGATAGTGATTATCTCTGGTGGTGAGGGAAGGGGAAACAAGTGAGGAGTATACACACGGGGACCTGCTAAGGTATTGATGATGTTCTATTCTTAAGTCAAATCATATATACCTCAGTTCAGTTCAGTTCAGTCGCTCAGTCATGTCTGACTATTTGTGACCCCATGAATCACAGCAAGCCAGGCCTCCTTGTCCATCACCAACTCCTGGAGTTTACTCAAACTCATGTTCTTCCAGTTGATGAGGCCATCCGGCCATCTCATCTTCTGTCGTCCCCTTCTCCTCCTGCCCCCAATCCCTCCCAGCATCAGGGTCTTTTCCAATGAGTCAACTCTTCGCATGAGGTGGCCAAAGTATTGGAGTTTCAGCTTTAGCATCATTCCTTCCAATGAACATTCGGGACTGATCTCCTTTAAAATGGACTGGTTGGATCTCCTTGCAGTCCAAGGGACTCTCAAGAGTCTTCTCCAACACCACAGTTCAAATGCATCAATTCTTCGGCACTCAGCTTTCATCACAGTCCAACTCTCACATCCATATATGACCACTGGAAAAACCATGGCCTTGACTAGATGGACCTTTGTTGGCAAAGTAATGTGTGTGCTTTTTAATAGGCTATCTAGGTTGGTCATAACTTTCCTTCCAAGGAGTAAGCGTCTTTTAATTTCATGGCTGCACACCATTTGCCATGATTTTGCAGCCCCCAAAATAAAGTCTGACACTGTTTCCCCTGTTTCCCTATCTATTTCCCATGAAGTGATGGAACCAGATGCCATGATCTTCATTTTCTGAATGTTGAGCTTTAAGCCAACTTTTTGACTCTCCTCTTTCACTTTCATCAAGAGGTTTTTTAGTTCCTCTTCACTTTCTGCTATAAGGGTGGTGTCACCTGCATATCTGAGGTTATTGATATTTTTCCTGGCAATCTTGATTCCAGCTTATGCTTCTTCCAGCCCAGCGTTTCTCATGATGTACTCTGCATATAAGTTAAATAAGCAAGGTGACAATATGCAGCCTTGACGTACTCCTTTTCCTATTTGGAACCAGTCTGTTGTTCCATGTCCAGTTCTAACTGTTGCTTCCTGACCTGCATATAGGTTTCTCAAGTGGTTTATTTTATTGTTATGCCTATGCTTTTTAAAAATGTAATATATATAATTATCATCATATATATATATGTATTTAATAGTTTAAAATATTTAAGTAATAATGAAATAGATTAAAAAGAAAGAAAACACAAAAGAAAAATTATGTAGTAAAATAAAATACAGTAGAATATTTTTACATAAGGTTCAATTGGGAAGGCTTTCCTTAGCAAGACTTCAAACCCCAAATTCAAAAGATTTACAGGTTTGATTACAAAACAATTTTAAATTTCTGTGTAACAAAAGAAACATAAAGTTAAAAGACAAGTAACAGAGTAGGAAGGATGTCTTTCTATTATGTAAGAAAAAGATTAATACTTAATATATATGAAGGGTCTCTATAAATCAGTGAGAAACAAATAACACATCAGCAAACAGTAAAGAATTATCTGTTGTCAAGAGACAACTCATAGAAAAAATTGAAATATTAAACAGATGAAAAATATTTCATATTGCTAATATTGGAGAAACAACATATTAAACAATAGTGAAATGCCAATTCTCACCCACTTTGTTGGCAAAGATAAAAAAGATTTATGATAGATATCCAGTGTTGGTGAGGGTGTAAGGAAGAGAGCCTCTCAAATACTATTGGTGAGAATGTACATTCTTCTTAGAGGACAATCTGGTTATAAATCTAACAAAATATTAAATGCATTTTTCAACCCTGCAATCCCTCTTCTAGAGACCTAGTCTTCAGACACACTTGCATAGGTATACAACGTAAACATATAAAAATAAAAATAAATTTCCATCCATAGAAGACAGATTAAATATATCACAAGATATTTATAATGGATCACATAATGGGATATATGCTGCTACTGCTGCTAAGTCACTTCAGTCGTGTCCTACTCTGTGCGACCCCATAGACAGCAGCCCACCAGACTTCCCTGCCCCTGGGATTCTCCAGGCAAGAACACTGGAGTGGGTTGCCATTTCCTTCTCCAATGTATGAAAGTGAAAAGTGAAAGTGAAGTTGCTCAGTTGTGCCCGACTCTTAGCAACCCCATGGACTGCAGCCTAGCAGGCTCCTGTGTCCATGGATTTTCTAGGCAAGAGTACTGGAGTGGGGTGTAATATATGCATGTGTTGAAAAAAGAAGATTCACTGACATGGAAAAATGCCTCTGGTTTATAGTTAGATTTTCCAAAAAGTGATATGCAGATCAATGATTTAATTTATCAAAAACTCTTTATGTGTATTTACATATATATAAATAATATTAAAATATCATATATATGCCTTTGTCTATATGCTTTTATCTGCTTATATATTCTTTTTCTAAATGCTTTTTAACAAATGGTATATATGCTTTTTACATATGGTACATAAAAGTATATCAAAAAGCATATACATATGTGTATATATATAAGCACAGAAAGTATTTTGAAAGAAATCACTAAACTGTTCATTATGGTTACCTCTTGTTGGGTAATGTAACTGGGTGGCAGCTGGAGAAAGACTAGCAATTATAACATTTAACTTCTGTATTGTTTCAATCTTTATCAGCATGTAACTGAAGATTTCTTGCACAAGTATAATATAAAAATGCTAATGCTTGCATAGTTGGTGGGGAATTGTTTACAAAAAATATATTTGATAATGTTTAATTTAGTATAGCTTTGATTGGGACTTCCCTTAAAATAAAACAGATTACTTTTGTCAAATCAGTTTATGGATAATATGGGCTCACAAGCGCAATCACAAAATAGTATATCTCTGACTTCACTCCCATCTGCTCTGCGGAAGTTAAAAATAACTCTTCTTAAATTTTTCCCAAATATTTCTGGCATTAAGTCCCCAGAGGCTATCTCACATATGCTCTGTAAATGAATCTGCTTGCTGCCATGTGGTGCCTGCCATTTTCCTCCAGTAATGATGTCTCCGTTCCTTTCACCACCAAGAGTGGCTAATATGCCAACAATGCCTGTGAAAGGCATGTAAGCTGATGCCTGAGCTGAAGGTGCCAATGCTGTTTGTCAGAGACACTGAAGGCACCACTGCCAACAGAGCTACTGCCTTCAAAAATGCCTCTGCTAATGTTGCTGCCACATCACCATCACCTGGACAGCTCTCTTTCCCTCACCCCCACATCCTATTTATGTATAAATCCAACAGATTCAAGCTCCAAAACATATCTCAAATATGCCTTCCACTGTTATCACCCTGGCCCAAGCCACCATCATACTTGCGCTATTGCAAACACCCTAAGTACTCTCCCTGTTTCCATTCTTACATCAATATGATCCATTTTCCATTACAGTAATAAGAATGATCATTTAAAATATAAATTAGGCCTTATCATTTCCTTGCTGAAAACTATTCAGTGACTCTTCATCACATTTAGATTAAAATTCAGACTCTTAACCATGATTCACTGCACTGGACATCATCTGATCCCTGACTACTTTAGAGCCCCATCTTGTGCTTCTCTCTCCTCAATCAAACCAGCCTCCTGGGCTTCCATGGTGGTCCAGTGGTTAAGAATCCACTCTACAATGCAAGGGACATAGTTTCAGTCCCCAGTCCGGGAAGATCCCACATGCCACAAAGCAACTAAGCCTGCAACTATTGAGCCTGTGCTCTAAAGCCATAACTACTGAGGCCATGTGCTGCAACTACCGAAGCCCATGCACCCTAGAGCCTGTGCTCTGCAACAAGAGAAGCCACCACAATGAGAAACCCGAGCACTGCAACTAGAGAAAGTCCATGTACAGCAACGAAAACACCACAGTCAAAAAGTAATAAATTTTTTTGAAAGCTGGCTTCCTTTCTGTTCCTCAAACATGCCAAGCTTCTCGAAAGCCTTCAAGTCATTATACTTGCTGTTCTCTGTGCCTAGAATATTCATCCCCCTGCATTTTATGTGGCTGCCTCCTTCTTGTCATTCATACTTTACCTTAAATGTCTCCTCTGCAGAGAGCAGCCTTTCCTGCCCTATCAATACAAATGCCCACTCATTCTCTATCATATTACTCCACTTAATATTCTGCACCCTCTTTTGTTAGTCTATTTCTCAATATCTGACACTGTTTTTTTTTAGCTCATTTCCACCAAAAAATGATGAGAATCCATGATCCAAGAGAGAAAGGATCTTGTCAATCCTGTTTTCCACTGTGTCCTTAGCACCTAGACTAATGCCTAGCATATAATATAGCTTTCAAAAAAATTTTGCTGAATGAAGGAATCACCACAACCAATACTGCCAGTGTTGCTGTCAAAGCTGGTGCTCTTACTATCCTACTGAGTTTTAGAGGACACTGTTATTTTAGCTTTTACTCTTTTGCAGCTCTTTAGACTTAGTCTCAAGTATGGCAATCCAGGGATAGCCATGGGTATAACTCCTTGGGGGCTAAATCCAGGGGCAATTTGATTGATAGAAACATGTTGTACCCAGAACCCCTCTTCCCCTGCTTCATTTGTCAGTGTCCTTGACTCAATCTTGTGTATCTCTATGCTCTCATCCTTTAGAGCTACAGTTCTCCATCTTGGCTGTGCAAATAATTACCTGAGGAAGTTTGATGCCTGGTCAGGCTCCACCCTCAGAGGTTCTGATTAATTGGTCTGAGATGCATCGTAGGCAAAGGGATTGTTTTTAAGCTCCCTAGGTGATTCTGATGTGATATCTACTGTTTTGGAGTAAAGTCTTTTACAGGAGCCTCCTTGAGTCCTCATAGAAATTAGACTCCTGGGAGGTCAATTTCAAATCCTCTTGAATCTCCCAGAATTACAACGAATGACATCTTCAGGCTCAATCTGAGACGCCTGAGGCCCCTGCCGCATAGATGTGCTGCCATACACTCATATTGAAATAGTAATACAATAATATTTTGACCAAATAAGGGTTCTGAAGATTCATTTCATGATCACATTAACTGAGTTGAGGCACTTAAAAAATGCAGTATGTGCTTGTTGTCACTAGAGGGCCATCAGGTAAGGTAAGGAAGAAACAAAACTGTCAAAATTCAGAGAATCCATTTACTCCCATAGTTCCTATCATTTTGATGAGTATGAATCTAAGCTTTCTATCACTTGCTCTGGTCGCTTTTCAAATTTCCAGTCCTGTATATTCAAGTGCAGCCTTGCAATTTCTTCATTATTATTCACCACCTTACATTCAACTGAACACTAAAATCAAACACATGCCTCCCCAAACTGACTTCCCCTCTGACTTCTGGTTCTGTTCATGATGTTTTTCTTTTTTCCTCCCAAACTTTAAACTTTTTGTGTTGGGATATAACCAATTAACAATGTTGTGGTAGTTTCAGGTAAATAGCAAAGGGACTCAGCCATATATATACCTGTATCCATTCTCTCCCAAACTCTCCTCCCATCCAGCCTGGCACATAACAATGAGCAGGGTTCCATGTGCTTTACAGTCAGTCCTTGTTGGCTATCCATTCTAAATATAGCAGTGTGTACATTTCTTTTCCATGGGGGTGGTCTTGATCCCTGTCTCCTGTACAATGTCACGAACCTCTGTCCATGCAGAGTACATCATGAGGAACGCTGGGCTGGAAGAAGCACAACCTGGAATCAAGATTGCTGGGAGAAATATCAATAACCTCAGATATGCAGATGACACCACCCTTATGGAAGAAAGTGAAGAGGAACCAAAAAGCCTCTTGATGAAAGTAAAAGAGGAGAGTCAAAAANAGGGATTGGGGGCAGGAGGAGAAGGGGACGACAGAAGATGAGATGGCTGGATGGCATCACCGACTTGATGCACATGAGTTTGGGTGAAATCCAGGAGTTGGTGATGAACAGGGAGGCCTGGCGTGCTGCGATTCATAGTGTCACAAAGAGTCAGACACAACTGAGCGACTGAACAGAACTGAACTGAGTGTGTACATGACCTTCCCAAAGTCCCTAATTATCCCTTCCCCCTGGTAACCTTAAGTTAGTTTTCTAAGTCTGTGAGTCTGTTTCTGTTTTGTAAGTAAGTTCATTTGTATCATTTCTTTTCAGATTCCACATATAAGGGATGTCATAGTATGACACTCTCTAGGTCCATCCATGTTGCCACAAATGGCACTATTTCTTTTTTTAATAGCTGAGTAATAATCCATTGTATATATGTACCATGTCTTCTTTATCCACTCTGTTGATGGACATTTATATTTTTTCCATGTCTTGGCTATTGTAAACAGTGCTGCAATGAGCATTGGGGTACTTGTATATTTGGGGGGCATGTTTTCCCCTGCATATATGCCCAAGAGTGGGATTGCAGGGTCATATGTTAGCTCTATTTTTAGGTTTTTGAAGAACCTCCATACTGTTCTCCACAGTCTCTGTACCAATTTACATTCCCACCAACAACATAGGAGGGTTCCCTTCTCTCCACACCCTCTCCAGCATTTACTGTTTGTGGGGTTTTTGATGATGGCCATTCTGACTGGTGTGAGATGATATCTCATTGTAGGTTTGATTTGCATTTCTCTAATAACTAGTGATATTGAACATCTTTCCATGTGCCTATTAGTCATCTGTATGTCCTCTTTGGAGAAATGTCTATTCAGGTCTTCTATTCATTTTTTAAGTGGGTTGTTTGTTTTGATGCTGTTAAGCATCATAAACTGTTTGTAGATTTGGGGGGAATTGTCCCCTATAGGTCACATTGTTTGCAAGTATTTTCTTCCAATCTGCAGGCTGCCTTTTTATTTTGTTTATTGTTTCCTTTACTGTGCAAAAGCGTTTGGAGTTTAAGTAGGTCCCATTTGTTTATTTTTATTTCCATTATTCTGGGAGATGGATTCTCCCAGGCACATAATGAGAAACTCCACAATCCCATGCATTCTTTTCCCATGTGTCCCCTCCAAGCTCCAAACTGATTTACCTCCTAAATATTTCTCACAACCATTTCTTCTGTTTGTTTCCTTTTGTTTCAGTAGCTAAGTTGTGTCCAACTCTTCACAATCCCATGGACTGTAGCCTGCCAGAATCCTCTGTTCATGGGATTTCCCAGGCAAGAATACTGGACTGGGTTGCCATTTCCTCCTCCAGGGGATCTTCCCAACTCAGGGATCAAATCCAAGTCTCCTGCATTGCAGGCAGTTTCTTTACCACTGAGCAACCAGGGAAGCCCCCATTTCTTCTATTTTATCCCTACTACCATGGCCTTAGACCAGACCCATAGGATTTTATCATTTGGATTTTTATAGTAACCTCCTAATAGGTCTCTCTGACCCAGTCTGGGGTTGTCTACTCCTTCCTTAACACTGCCACCAGAATGAGCTTTCAAAACCCCAAAGCTGACCATGATCATGGTAGTCCCCTGCTTAAAACCCTTCAGCAACTCCATATATAATAAAGTATAAATATCTCTTTAGGGCCATTTAAGATCTAGCTCTTCGCCTACTTCTCCAAACACATCTTTCTCAGCCTGTTTTCTAGCCATGCTAAGATCTGATGTCTACAATCTTAAAGTTCCCCCATCTGTGTATTTCCTGTCTACCATGTTCTTCCTCCTCTTTATAACCTGGTAAGCTACTCATCTTTCAAAATTCAACTATGGAGTTTCCTTCTCTTTTCAGGGAAAGACAGTTACTCTGGAACTGCCTGGACATCAGGATTTGTCAAAGCTCGTCTGGTGATTCTGACATGTACCGAGATTGAGAAGCACTGCCACCACATATCTCTAAAACTCCGCTGTATTTCAACCAGGTATATCTGTCCTCCTTTCTAAACTCTAAGGTCTTTGAGGGAATAAGCTATGTTTTATTCAATTTTACAATCCTAGTACCTGTGGAGAAGAAATGAAGCAACAAGTAAATAAACCCTCCAATGATATAAAAACATAAGTTTCCACTAATATTTTTGTGTCATATTAAGTCTCTTCTATAAAAATATGAAGAAGTATTACATTATAAGAACACAGGAATTGGGGCTTCCCTGGCAGTCCAGCAGTTAAGACTTCACACTTCCATTGCAGCAGGCAAAGGTTTAATACCTGACCGGGGAGTTAAGATCTGGCATGCCACACAACACCCAGTTCCCTGTCCCCCAAAAAAGAACATAAAAATCTTACTGCTGATTTAGACTAAATATTGTCACCTATAGTGTAAAAGAACATGACTGTCACTAACAACTACTTTAATCTGCTCAAAGATATACCTATCGTAATTTTAGCTTCCTAAACTAATTTATTATTAAAAAACATTATAGAGGAAATAATAAGTCTCCTTAGAAGCTATTTATAATTTCAGCTAGCCCTATTTTGTGGGGATACATTTACTACTGGCATGCAGCAGCATTCCAGGGCCTGGTAGGAGACACAGTGTACAATGAAGCCACCTAAATTTTTCTTTTTTAGATAGAACTCAATCCTATTACCAAGGACAATTTATCCCCACAGCAGCTTCCCTAGATGCCTCCATTACACCATCACATTCTTATCAACAGCTGCTTAGCTAAAAAGTCCTGAGGATAGCTCATCCAGCCCAACACCAAAACTTGAAGATATTTCTGTGATTAGGAGAGAGAGTTGAGAGACCATGGAAATAGAGGACATCTGTTGTTGTCCTTCCACAATAAAGAAGACACCAAACAACTTGGACCTTCATTCTGGGTACGAGTGCCTAAACACAATTTGGAGATTTCTGGCCCATGAGGAAATGTGAAGGCCTAACCGAGTTGAACTGACTGTAGTTCAGTTCATGAACTCTTTATTTCAAAATTCAGACTTAAATTGAAGAAAGTAGGGAAAACCACTAGAACTTTCAGGTATGACCTAAATCAAATCCCTTATGATTATACAGTGCAAGTGACAAATAGATCCAAGGGATTAGATCTGATAGAGCACCTGAAGAACTATGGATGGACATTTGTGACATTGTACAGGAGGCAGTGACCAAGACCATCTCCAACAAAAAGAAATGCAGAAAGGCAAAATGGTTGTCTGAGAAGGTCTTACAAATAGCTGAGAAGAGAAACAAAAGGCAAAGGAGAGAAGGAAAGATATACCCATCTGAAGGCAGAGTTCCAAAGACTAGCAAGGAGAGATAGAAAACCTTCCTAAGTGATCAGTGCAAAAATAGAGGAAAACAATAGAATGGTAAAGGCTAGAGATCTCTTCAAGAAAACTAGAGATACCAAGGGAACAATTCATGTAAAGATGGGCACAATAAGGGACAGAAAAGGTAAGGACCTAATAGAAGCAGAAGAGATTAAGAAGAGGTAGCAAGAACACACAGAAGAACTATACAAAAAAGATCTTCATGACCACCCAGACAACCACAATGGTGTGATCACTCACCTAGAGCCATACATTCTGGAATGCGAAGTCAAGACGNTCTCTTCAAGAAAACTAGAGATACCAAGGGAACAATTCATGTAAAGATGGGCACAATAAGGGACAGAAAAGGTAAGGACCTAATAGAAGCAGAAGAGATTAAGAAGAGGTAGCAAGAACACACAGAAGAACTATACAAAAAAGATCTTCATGACCACCCAGACAACCACAATGGTGTGATCACTCACCTAGAGCCATACATTCTGGAATGCGAAGTCAAGACGGCCTTAGGAAGCATCACTACAAACAAAGCTAGTGGAGGTGATGGAATTCCAGTTGAGCTATTTCAAATCTTAAAAGATGGTGCCTTAAAAGTGTGGCACTCAATATGGCAGCAAATTTGGAAAACTCAGCAGTGGCCACAGGACTGCTGCTGCTGCTAAGTCGCTTCAGTCATGTCGGACTCTGTGTGACCCCACAGACGGCAGCCTGCCAGGCTTCCTCATCCCTGGGATTCTCCAGGCAAGAATACTGGAGTGGGTTGCCATTTCCTTCTCCAATGCATGAAAGTGAAAGTGAAAGTGAAGTTGCTCAGTCATGTCTAGAAAAGGTCAGTTTTCATCCCAATCCCAAATAAAGGCAATGCCAAAGAATGTTCAAACTACCACACAATTGCACTCACCTCACACGCTAGCAAAGTGATGCTCGAAATTCTCCAAGTGAGGCTTCAGGAGTATGTGAACTGAGAATTTTCAGATGTTCAAGCTAGATTTAGAAAGGGCAGAGAAAACAGAGATCAAATTGCCAACATCCATTGGATCATAGAAAAACCAAAAGAGTTCCAGAAAAACATCTACTTCTGCTTCATTAACTATGCTAAAGCCTTTGATTGTGTGGATCATAACAAACTGTGGAAAATTCTTGAAGAGATGGGAATACCAGACCACCTGACCTGCCTCCCGAGAAATCTGTATGCAGGTCAAGAAGCAACAGTTAGAACTGGACATGGAACAACAGACTGATTCCAAATCAGGGAAGGAGTACATCAAGGCTGTATATTGTCACCTTGCTTATATAACTTATATGCAGAGTACATCATGCGAAATGCTGGGCTGGATGAAGCACAAGCTGGAAGCAAGATTGCCGGGAGAAATATCAATAACCTCAGATATTCAGATGACATCACTCTTACAGCAGAAAGTGAAGAGGAACTAAAGAGCCTTTTGATGAAAGTGAAAGAGAAGAGTGAAAAAGCTGGCTTAAAATTCAACATTCAGAAAACTAAGATCATGGCATCCAGTCCCATCATTTCATGGCAAATAGATGGGGAAACAATGGAAACAGTGACAGATTTATTTTCTTGGGCCCCCAAATCACTGCAGATGGTGACTTCAGCCACGAAATTAAAAGATACTTGCTCCTTGAAAGAAAAGCTATCACCAACCTAGACAGCATATTACAAAGCAGAGACATTATTTTGCCAACAAAGGTCCATCTAGTCAAAGCTATGGTTTTTCCAGTAGTCATGTTTGGATGTGAGAGTTGGACCATAAAGAAAGCTAAGCACCGAAGAATTGATGTCTCCCACATCTCCATCATTGGCAGGCAGGTTCTTTACCACTGAGCCACCTGGAAGCCCCTAAGGAAGACTGTTTGACAATAAAAATGGCAAATATTCTTCCTATTTTCAGGATTTAAAGGGTAAGCATCTTGTTTTTTAACTTAAAGCTTATTGGAGTTGCAAATAGGATGAAATGAATCTGGACAGCCTCTAATGGGCTCCTCATTTTTTCTCTACTGACCAACTCTCTTGGTGTATTTCAGACACAAGTAAATTTAAAGCACTGAGAGGAAAAATTGAGGAAAAGTTATTTACATTTGTGGTGATGGCAAAGTATTGCTCAGGCTTCCTTGATGGCTCAGATGGTAAAGAACCCACCTGCCAATGCAGAGGTAAGAGACACAGGTTTGATCCTTCTGTCAGAAAAATCCCCTGGAGAAGGAAATGGCAACTCACTCCAGTATTCTTGCCTGGGAAATATCATGGACAGGGGAGCCTGGTGCACTATAGTCCATGGGGTCTCACAGAGTCAGACATGACTGAGCGACTAACTTTTTCACAAAATGTTGCTCAACTTTGCACAGGTTGAACCACTAAGTAGGTCCTTACAGTATTCACTGCTGCTGCTGCTGCTAAGTCACTTCAGTCGTGTCTGACTCTATGTGACCCCATAGACAGCAGCCAACCAGGCTCCACTGTCCCTGGGATTCTCCAGGCAAGAACATTGCTAATACCCCCTATAAAACAGAGGAGTGACAACAGTCCCTAGACCCTGACCATGAAGTCTAGTTTTTCTAATTAATTTTCCCTACTTCCACCTTCCAGACCCAGATTACAATATAAGCTTTAATTTCCTTTTTGGTCTTTAAGGAGTTGAAGTCCTGTTATCTGGCCTTCAACAGACATGAGTTTTGACTTCAGCTTGAAACAGCATTAACTTCCTGACCACTTCTCATCACACAACTGGTTAGCTTCCCTCTGGCTGCTCCCAGGATGTCCTCTTTCTATCTCTTCCTCCCGGCTTGTGACAGAAGCCCTGCTCCCACACTGTTCCTGGTCCCTGTCCCCAGGCCTAGAGCATCCTGAGTGGTCTGCCATTTCTCTCTATTGCTTCTCTTCAGATTCTCCCCAGCTGCTGTACTTTCTGGCATTCATCATATATTCTATATCCAGTGCTCTTGAGCTTCTTTTTGACTCTGGCCATCCTACCCTTGAGAAATCTGTATACAGGTCAAGAAGCAACAGTTAGAACTGGACATGGAACAACAGACTGGTTCCAAGTAGGAAAAGGAGTACGTCAAGGCTGCATATTGTCACCTGGCTTATTTAACTTATATGCAAAATATATCATGAGAAATGCTGGACTGGAAGAAACACAAGCTGGAATCAAGATTGCTGGCAGAAACACCAATAACCTCAGATATGCAGATGACACCACCCTTATGGCAGAAAGTGAAGAGGAACTAAAGAGCCTCTTGATGAAAGTGAAAGAGGAGAGTGAAAAAGTTGGCTTAAAGCCCAACATTAAGAAAACGAAGATCATGGCATCTGGTCCCATCACTTCATGGGAAATAGATGGGGAAACTGTGGAAACAGTGTCAGACTTTATTTTTCTGGGCTCCAAAATCACTGCAGATGGTGATTGCAGCCATGAAATTAAAAGATGCTTACTCCTTGAAAGAAAAGTTACGACCAACCTAGACAGCATATTCAAAAGCAGAGATATTACTTTGCCGACTAAGGTCCATCTAGTCAAGGCTATGGTTTTTCCAGTAGTCATGTATGGATGTGAGAGTTGGACTGTGAAGAAGGCTGAGCACTGAAGAGTTGATGCTTTTGAACTGTGGTGTTNCAGCATATTCAAAAGCAGAGATATTACTTTGCCGACTAAGGTCCATCTAGTCAAGGCTATGGTTTTTCCAGTAGTCATGTATGGATGTGAGAGTTGGACTGTGAAGAAGGCTGAGCACTGAAGAGTTGATGCTTTTGAACTGTGGTGTTGGAGAAGACTCTTGAGAGTCCCTTGGACTGCAAGGAGATCCAACCAGTCCATTCTGAAGGAGATCGGCCCTGGGATTTCTTTGAAAGGAATGATGCTAAAGCTGAAGCTCCAGTACTTTGGCCACCTCATGCAAAGATCTGACTCACTGGAAAATACTCTGATGCTGGGAGGGATTGGGGGCAGGAGGAGAAGGGGACAACAGAGGATGAGATGGCTGGATGGCATCACAGACTCCATGGGCGTGAGTCTGAGTGAACTCTAGGAGTTGGTGATGGACAGGGAGGCCTGGCGTGCTGCGATTCATGGGGTCGCAAAGAGTCGGACATGACTGAGCGACTGAACTGAACTGATCCTACACTTTCTGTCTCCTCTTTCTTTCCAAAAAATACACTTTTGAATTTTGGATTTGTTTTTCACAAGTTTAACCCTAGGTATTACCCACCCACTATGTGAGGTTCCATTTCCTTACCTTCCTGTAGTTCTGTCTTTCCCTCATTCAGGCTTGAACAATACACATCTTCAAAAGTATCTCCCAGGGGATTTCTCTGGTGGTCCAGTGGTTGAGAATCCACTTTGCAAGGTAGGGGACACAGGTTCCAGCCCTGGTCCAGGAACTAAGATCCCACATGACAGAGGGCAACTAAGCTTGAGCATGGCAACCACTGAGCCCATGTACTCTAGGGCCACAACTAGAAAGAGAAGCTTGTGCACCCCAATGAAGAGCCAATGCAGCCAAAATAATTTTGTTGTAAAAAATGTACCATCTTACACACACTAATTGCCATTAAACATTTACATATACTTAAGATTCTTATATTTATATTTTCTTTAATAGTCCCACTTTTAGACCTCCCTTCCTCAATTTCACAGTCACTTTGAAGAAGGCAGGCATTTTTTCCTATAGATGTCTCTGAGTGTTTATGGCTAGAATCCTCAGTCTGATGACCAAATATGCAAATATAATGTGACACTCCCTCAAATAGATCTTGTTTAAGGTGTTATCTAAGGACTAACTGCATCACAGTCACTTGAGGGAAGCTTCTTAAAATGCTAATTTCAGGGACTTCCCAGAAATCAGAATTCAATAGGCCTACGATGAAGTTCCAGGATCTATATTTTAAGCAGCTCCCTAGAAGAATATACAGTGTGAAAACCACTGCAGTAAGACATGTTGCTTACATAACTTTCCTTACTTACTTTATTTATATATTTTATTTTGGCCACATCACACAGCTTGCAGAATCTTAGTTCCCTAACCAGGTACTGAACCTATGCCAATGGCAGTGAAAAACAGAGAGTCCTAACCACTGGACCACCAGGGAATTTCCAGCTTTCTTTACTTTAGGTGTTACGATCTTGACCATGGTCATCAGGTTATATACCTATAACAGTATGTAGAGTTCTTTAACTTGGGGCTTTATGAAAACAGCAAAAATATCTGTTGAGAATAACTGAAGCTGAACTGAACTCTAACAAGAACCATATACCTACTCATTCATACACAATACACACACATACACACACATACACTCTTCTTGTTTATTTACTACATATATTTAGATAAAAAAAAATATAAGGGTCTGTGGCAGGTTTTGATACCAATCTCCATATTCTCCTTTCTAAGGAATTGTATACATTTTCCTTCTAGGATCCAAGGATCACTGTCTATCTGCCAAGTTATTTTCCCATGCTGACTGACCTGAGAGATCCAATTCTAGCTTCAGGGTGCTTCTTAGGAATCATGTGTACTTGCTCTAAGTATGGAAAATTAAATGATTTCTATGTTAAGCTTTACATCCTTTCAACATGTTCTGTGAACAGCTGACTACCTAGTGTATTAGTTAACTGGAATTGCCAATGTGTGTGTGTTTAGTTACTCAGTCATGTCCTACTCTCTGCGACACCATGGACTATAGCCTGCCAGGCTCCTCTGGGATTTTTTCCAGGAAAGAATCCTGGAGTGAGTTGCCATTTCTACCTCTGGAGGATCTTCCCGAACCAGCGATTGAACCTGCATCTCCTGCATTGCAGGCAGATTCTTTACCTCTGAACCACTGGTGAAGTCCCAGATTTTGCAATACTTTCAGTAAATGTCTAATCTGATTGTTCCAAAACAGAGGCAGTGGGGAGGCAAGGGTATATATGAAAATCAGCTGATGTGTGCCCTCTATCCAAGATGGCTGAGCTTTTGACAAGACTCATTTTTGTGGACAGGATAGACAATTCAGGTTGAGAATTACTGGGCTAAACAGCACTTTGCATCTATCTTCTCTGGAATAGTAGGAGTCTCTTATTTTTTTAAATCAGTGTTTTTCAAGGTAAGACAATAGGAGATGCACTTTCAATACATTTTGCTGGAAAAGCCACTTATGGTTTTGAATCTAAGCTGAAAACAAATTCTCCTATTTTTTTCACTATGTAACTCTTCCTTCATAACACCATAAACACCCTCCATGACCATCCCAACTCTTAGTCCTCGGGTGGCATCAGCTCAGGGTATTACTACTTAATCACTTATTTACTTCTATCCTTTGGTCTACAGAATGACTTTTAGATTTACAGTGGGTATCCTCAGAAACTGACGGGATCTAGTCTTTCCCAGGGTGGTATGAAATATGACTTAGACTCTGAGTTTCCCACATATGGTGTATGATCAGAGGAAATGGGTTTCTGTTACTAGCCTCACTGACATTCATCCCTCAACCAAAATGATGGACATTGAACAGCTGTTCACTAACCAATGTATACCCAAAAGCGGAAGACTTAGATTCCAATCAAAGAAATGATTGACCCCTTCTGAGACAAAGGTTATGTCTCCTCAGTAAAAAAGTAGCTCAGTTTCAAATGAATTGAATCTCCATACTTCCTAGGCAGACTAGCTATCCTTACACTCTTCTGGAAAGAAAGGAGTCTCACCTCCTTCCCAGTTTTTGATCTACTTTCTGCAATTCTCTAATCCAGAAAGTGTCTGCTTTAAGATATGCTGCTGGTAGAAGTAATTACATCACACTACCTGATCCAGGGCCTCAAACTTCTTTATTTTTTGAAGATACGATAAATCTGGTAAAAACACATCCACCACAACTAAGCAATGGCCTAGTTGATATAAACCTAAAAGCAGAGCTTCTGTATCATCAGTTTTACTTTTTGCCTGGAAGACTGCCTCCATGATAACTGTACAGATCTTAATCCACCTATCCAAACATCTTTCTGTGGAACAGAATTGAATTGAGGTAATATGGCAAAAGAGACGGCCAAAGAAGTACCTCTAATTTAGCACATCTTAAAGTAAGTAGATATGTAGACAGATAGATAATGATAGACAGGTATGATAGATAGAAAATATTCTTTTAAATTCAGGGCTGATGGTTGAGACAGTGGGAAAATAACAGCCAGGAAGGATATGTCAGCACTGATTCAGAATAAAAAAGGAAGCTCTGAAGATGGCATCTACCTTTGGATCGCTACTGGTTCCTAGTAGTTTTAAAGGGCCAGTCAAGTGCAAGGGACAAAGAAGACAAATCCTGGGAGGCAAGCAAGGTTAGTAGACAGATCAGGTGCACACCATCCCTTTCCTTCTCTGCTTACAGTCAGACTCCCAAAGGGTCATGCTCTTAATGGATGAATGGGGGCAAAACTACCACCCAGAGGCAGATGGTAGAGATAGGTGCTTGTGCTGGTTTTGACTCTGAATATAAGAGAGAAATTCCCTTCAGACATCATAACCCCAGGCAGCTCTGGGTCCAAAAATCATATGGGTCCAGAAATCTATGGCCAAAACATCTCATACGAGAAATTTAGCTTAAAACAATTGTGGATTGGCAATATTCCCAGATGAATAGCAGGAGCAAATGCAACTCTCCTCTAGAAGAATTCACTTTAAACCCAGGTCTCAGTCTCCAAAGAAAAAGTTCCAAGGAACACATGTTCACAAATAAATATCATAATTTTCCCCAAGGAAAATATGAAAGACAGGTAAAGACATATGGAGGATATAATGAGAAAGATCAACAAACATCTAATGGAAGTTCTAGAAGGAAATATTAAAAATAATAAGAAAGAGAGAATGGCTAAGCATTTTCCAAAGTTAGTGAAATATACAAATCTTCACATTCAGGCCACCCTTAATGAACTTGCTCACTCTACTAAACTTATTACACTAACATCAACCCTTCATTTGCCCACATGACAATCCTGGATAGACCACAATTAGAGTGTCCATTCATGTCACCCTCAAAAGGAGCAAAGGCAATTGAGTACAGTTGCTTGAATAAGCCTTATGGTTTCTCTTTCAGAATACCAGAAGTAAGATTACGTATAGTCAATGCAGATCTTTCCTTCAGAGTCTGAAGTGGTAAGTGAGCTCTGTTAATTCTAAGTCCTAGTGTGACCATTCTGCAATCTCCAAAAGAAAAAAAAAAAAAGACATGTCTGCATTTTGATGCAGAATACTAGGAAAAGCATAAATTTGAGGTCCAGGTACATCTAAGTTCAAATTCTGACCCTGCTACCATGCTTCAGGTCCCTTCCTATAAAAAAATTTTTAAAAAACAACACAGTGGGTAAAGGTTAGAGAATTGAATCACTGAGATAACATGTAAAATGCCAGCCAGATTACTGGTACAGGACAAATGATTATTTCCTTTTCATCCCCCATCCCTCTACTTACATCATGACTTTCAGACTTTTGTCCAAGACTGAGGTCAGCTCCATGATTAGTTTTTAAACAAATTCCCTACTTTTGACAAAATGGCCATTTTAGTTACAAAACTTTGTTAAACTTTTGAAAACCTAAAATTATGTCCACTATTTCTCAACTTAAAGAAGTACATGGACAGGCTGGGTCTAAAGATTGAAAAGATATTGACCAACCAGAACAGCCAGCCAATGTGACCCAGGTGGATAGGATGACTGAAGTAGGAAAAAAGATCTGGCAAAAAGACTTCAAGCCCATAACTTAGCACTAACCAGGGAATATTGGAAGACTGTGGTCAAGGCAGGCTGGAGAAGGCTGGTAACCAGAAGTTTAGGCTTCAAAGATGAGGAACATAGGCAAAAGCCATAAATGAAAAGCTAGGGATTTAATTATTCAAGGACTGAGCAATGACCACTAGAAGCTCAATTCCCAGATCATCTGGGTTACATGTGTCAGAGTTCAAGTTTAGGTGACAGAGATGAAAAGCTCATCACAGGAGGACTAAACTACACCACTGTTAATCTACTAATAATACAATGCCTAGCACATAGAAAGCTCTCTGTTGAGTGAATGAATGATCAAGCAACCACAGTAAAGCCAGATAAAATACTGGAAGGTCAGTAGTAAGATTAACATTGAAAGTAAGGTTAAATTCTAAAGGCAAGCAGGTTCACTCAGTGGTTAAAGACCACAGAAGAAAGGGAACCAGACAGTCCCTAATATCACATGGGCAGCAAGATGGCTGAGGTTCTAGAGAATATTTACAAACTGGGTTGAATTTTAGGTATACTGTGTGTGTGAGTGTATGTGAAGCAAGATATTTCTTTCATATTTTAAATTCATGTTACAGCTTTTTCTTTTTTCTGAACTAACTGTTTTTTCTTCTGTTATATCATACCATAATGTTCATTTCCAGGGTGACATTTATTCCCAAGTGCATTCAAGGACTTTAGAGAGCAAACAGCACCTGCTGATGTGTTACACTTGTTTTTCCAGGACCTACCTAGATTCGTGGTTCTCAACTGGCAGAGGGAAGATAAGGATATTTATCCCTGGAGTAGTTTTCTACTGTTTCATTACAAATTACCACAAACTGAATGGCTTAAAAAAAAAAGATATATGTGTTAGCTCATAGTTCTGTAAATCAGAAGTCTGGGAACAGTGTGGCTGGGCTTTCTGCTCAGGGTCAACCATGGCTGAAATCAAGGTGTCAGCTAGGCTGCTTTCTCATATGGAGTTTGGGGTCCTCTTCCCACCCCATTCAGGTTATCAGCAGAATTCATACCCCTGCAGCCAGAGGACTGAGGTCCACCATTTCCTTACTATGAGCAGGGAGGTACCCTTGATTCCTGGAGGCCACATTTCACATATCTTGGCCTCCAAAGTCAGCACACAGTATCATGTTTGCTTTCTTTTTCTTTTTTCTAGATGTTTGCTTTCTCCCAAGCCTGCCAGAGAGTATTTCTCTGACTTCCTTTTCCCACTAGTTAGAGAAAATTCTGCTTTTAAGGGGCTCATGTGATTAGGTCAGATTCACAAGAATCAGCCCTGTATCTTAAAGTCAACTGATTTGGAACTTTAATTACATCTGCACAATCCCATCACAACAGCAGATGGATTAGCACTGAATTAAATAACTGGGAGAAGACGTGTGTATAGATGGAGCGAGGCAGTCTTGGAGGTCTAGTTTAAAATTCTGCCTACCATAAACCCCAATGTTGGGATGTTTCTATTTAGATAAATACCATAAAAATGAGAAAAAAAATATCAACCAGTTGCTTTAATTTTTGTAGCAATATTACTATTTCAGACACTTCTCTCATTAACATGGCTCATTTGCTATAAGATAGTAAACTCGATTAAACTGTATATGCACACACACACACACATGCATACATTAGCCTGACTGATATTTCTATGTAAATGTTTGCCATCAGATTATTTCACCAATTAAAAAATACACATATACGTATGAATGTATATATTCTTTTTCTTCCATAAAAGAAAAATAAAAGATCTCTTGCTCAGATTTTGACCTGGAGTGAACTTTTGAAGCCTAAAGTTCATATATCTTAGTTTCTCTCTCTTTAGATTAGGTCATATAGTACTACTTACTGTTTTGAAAAACAAAATTATTCTTAGTCCATATTATTTACAAGTGAACCTCTAACATTATACTTTGCTTCTAGAAGCTCCACATCAGTGCATCATTTCACAGTTGCTTTAGAAATTATCATTACCATTCTCTTTGTTTGTCAGGCCTGCAGTGAGGAAAACATGATTTTTACCAGTAGAATAATTACATTTCAAGATTTTCTTTTTGAGTATTTTTTCCAAGTTCATTTTCTTAGTGGCACTTATTAAACTGTTCCAGAAGCTAAGTGTGACACATGTAATACCTTATATTGGAAATGAATCTCAGATTTTCATTTCATGTGTAAGTCTACCTTGTATATGATTGGTTATATATTTTCTTTTAATATTTTCCCCTCATTTACACAGTAACATATTCATTGTAGAAAACGGAGTCATTTTATATAGGTAAAAATAACCATAAATTTCATTATTTTAATCAACAACCAAAGACAATCACCATTAATCATTTGGGAACACTCTTCCAGAACTCTCTTTGCTTATATACACATATAGATACATAGATAAATAATTTTCGTAAATGGAATTATTCTTCATGCAATTATTTCATAACATCTGTTTTCATGTAACACATTATCAATTCCTGTCATGTCAATGAATATAGAGACTTACCCCTTAACGACCAGCGGTTAGCACATTGTTCTTGTTTGCTAGTAACCCTTTCTTGGAAAAAACATCCATTGCATACTCCACGTGGTCCTAGTAAGAAAGATGATCAGAGTAGTCTCTCCTTGCATGGTGTGTGGCAGGGAATCAGTTGACCCATGCCTGAAAACTCAGAGTCTCTATTCTCTTAGCTACAGGGGTTTCCTAAGACCAATCAACATAGACCCTGAGATTTAATATATCAACACTAGGAGAGAGAGAGTCTTACTTCCTTTAGAACTGAGAATTATTAAGACAGTATAAACTAATTGCCTACAGTCATCTTTGCTGATAACAAAAAGGAATCTGTCTGTGATAGGAAAATTGAAGTCTAAGCATAAAAGAAGCAGAGATAAGCAAAGATGAAAGAGAAGGTTTTGAGATATCTTAGTCACTGGATCCCACTATGCCTGAAGCTACTTCATCTGGACTACAGTCAGTGTTGCTATAATACAACACAGGCTTTCCCCAAAATTACTGCATATGCCAAGTTGTTCAGTAAAAATCACAGGGCTTATGGGGGAAATGGGACTAGGAGTACAAGATTTTAAAACTTTGTCACGGACATATATAGAAAAAAGGTATGAACTTAATGAAAATGGTAGCACAGTTTTACACGATAACTGGTTACAAAATACAAAAATACTGCAATAAACATGATGCTTTATTTTGAAAAAGACCTGAAGCTTGCTTGTGGAAACGGGTATCAGAAGGGTTGCAAGTTATGAGTTACTGTGAGGTGACAGATGGACAGTTATCTGAAATCAGGTGGAAAGCTGCAACACTAGATGCAGATGGGTATGATTCAAAACATACAAAGAAGTGAGGCCACTGGTAGGTGTCTGAGGTCTATGTGTGCATTTTATGTACTTCTCTGCAACTTGATTCATCTGGGTTTAGTTTTCTGTTTTCACCTAATGTTTCTGGCTGACAAAACTGCACATAAGAAAATGCAAAATTCATCTTACACTTAAATTGTTCTCTAATATATTAGTCACAAAGGAACAGACAAGTGTTAGAGCAGTCTGTACTTGACTATGTAAGGGAATAAATTCCCTTTTTTGGTTTAACATAATTCCAGTTAGCTTTCTTCCAGGGTCCTGAATAGTAATATATGGCTAAAAAATATTTCATTACACATTAGTAACACATTTTAAGTTCCAGGCTGGCTTCTCTGTGTCGCTTGACACATTTCTAGACTCTTTCTCTACTTTCAGTTCTTGTGTGCTCAGAGATTGAAAATTCATTTTAATATTAACATAAACCATCATTAAGAAGGTGAAGTGGGGACTTCCTTGGTGGTCCAGTGGCATTGAGACTTCATCTGCCAATGCAAGGGGTGTGGGTTCAATATCTGTTTGGGGAGCTAAGATTCCACATGCTTCACAGTCAAAAAACATAAAACAGAAGCAATACTGTAACAAAGTCAATAAAGACGTTTAAAAAAGAAGGTAGAATGGACCTGAAAAAGGCATAAAAATTCAAAGTCGAAAGATTTTTTAAATTTTACTATTATAATCTGTAACGCAACTGACTTTCCAAACAGATGATTGAAAGTTGATGATTACAGAATTTAATCTTGGCCCTGACAAGTTTTGGCCATTTTCAGAATGATTTTTCCCATGGATTCTGCTACTTTTAAATCCATAAAAACTCTCATGGTGATTGCAATATTAAATCTTGTCATGTAAATACTATAGCTCAAATCACCTAACCTTGTACATAAAAAAGTTTTTCCCTGGGTTATCACTTTAGCTCTTGTTTATGCAAAGGCCTACATGCACTACAGTTTTATCACTGATGTTCTAGGTGATTACTCTTGGGGTTGGAGCAAAATTGGCCCCAAAGATATTGCCATTTTGTATTCTTGACAAGAGGACAGAGCCAGTATTCCACACCACAGACAAGTTCTTTCATCCACTGGCTGTGACTTTTGTTTGAAATCCCTAAGCGGGTTTATGCTATGCAGATAACGAGGCATAAAAAGTTTCCTTAAACCCATCAGCCTTAGATCTGTGCAGTTTTTATAGTCATTGGAAATGAGCCACTCAACTCTGCTCTGAAAGCAGACATAAACAATATATAAACAAGTACGGCTGGTTATATTCCAATAAAACCTTCTTTACAAAAACAAACAGCAGGACAGATTTGTCCGGAGTGCTGGTATTGCAATCTGCCAACGCCTGCTTTGGACCAATAGTTTTCACTTTTTTTTTTAATGGAGCCTTGCAGCAGTCTCTTGGGAGTCAAGGAAGGCCAAGCAAGCAGGAACCTGAATCACCCCTGCTTCAATTATAATAGTTTTTATTTTTATGATATGTGGACCCTTGTATGAAATCAGGTTTGATTAAAGAGTTTCATTTCTAATAAGGAGAAAAGCTTTAAAACCACAGCCTTGGACTAAGCCTAAAATCTGCTGCCTTAAAACTCAAGAACAAATGTTTAAGGCAAAACAAATACATCTTTTGACATCTTTAAAAAGTGATCATAGGTGGTACACATGTTTTGACGTTTCCAGAAATTCACTTTCTCATAAAATTGATAAAAGCATTGAAATAGATAACTTGAACAGCTCTAAAAATGTTATTGGATTATCATTCCTAGTTCATTTCAGCTTTTTCTAAACATAATATTTAAGGTACCTTAAAAGGTCCAAGGGGAGAAGGCAATGGCAGCCCACTCCAGGACTCTTGCCTGGAAAATCCCATAGATGGAGGAGCCTGGTAGCGTCCATGGGGTCACTGAGGGTCGGACAGGACTGAGTGACTTCATTTTCACTTTTCACTTTCATGCATTGGAGAAGGAAATGGCAACCCACTCCAGTGTTCTTGCCAGGAGAATCCCAGGGACAGCGGAGCCTTGTGGGCTGCGTCTATGGGGTCGCACAGAGTCAGACACAACTGATGTGACTTAGCAGCAGCAGTAGCAGTAAAAGGTCCAAGAGAGGTGGTATGAAATAATGAAAAAAACACCAACTTAGAAGACTGTATTTTCCTCCATTGCTAGATTGTGAGCTCCTGGGAAACAGCAAGTAAATTTTGTCTTCATCTTTGAATTATGCTCAGCACCTAGAACAGAACATGACATCAAGTTTTAACTTTTAAGGCAAATGTAAATTCACTATTACATAGCTAGGAAGAAAATAAATTCATGTAGTTTATTTACTTATATCTTTCCATAATCCATAAGGGAAAAAAGCATATCTTTCCTGATTGTATGCTAAGTTGCTTTAGTCATGTCCAACTCTGTACAGCGCTATGGACTGTAGCCCACCAGGCTCTGTCCATGAGATTCTCCAGGCAAGAATACTGGAGTGGGTTGCCATGCCCTCTTCCAAGGGATCTTCCTGACTCAGAGATTGAACCCTGGGTCTCCTGCATTGGCAGGCGGGTTCTTTACCACCAGCACTACCTGGGAAGCCCCTTATAGTGAGCAACAAAATAAAAAGTTTGTACTTTGAAATATATTTTTAAACCTAGAAAATTAGCATGTTTAAAACACATAAAAGCTAATAATTGGGTCCACAAATCCCTTATGTGCACTTAATTACAAAAAGCTCTGGAAGCCAAACATTTTTGTTTTGTATTTTTAGTGACTTATTGGACAGTCAATTTAGTCTAACCTAAACTTATCTGACAGTAGTAGCTGACCTGAACTGAAGGTGGCTACTTACTGGTGTTTATCTACCCCTTATGAATAATCATAAGGTTTGCTGCAAGAAATATTACCCTATTTGATTATGCAGCGTTTCCCCTCAACTCCCTAGGGTGTTAAAGAATACATAGTATATGGCATTCGGTTTTACACAAGCTCGCCAGACAACCCCAGATCTTTTTCCTGGTTGCTTTCCACGTAGGAATCTAGAATCCCATTCCAGCCTCTCTGAGGCCAGGCCCCAGGTCCCAGTTGCTTTTCTGCCGCCATTTTCAGCAACAACTGTAGTGCAAACAGCTCCGAGTGCCTTCCTGTCACGGCAGTTGGAAAAATAAATGTGCTTTCCGATTATATATAAAGTCAGCATTATCACTTTGATGGTCAATGATGCGTTAACAAAGAACATCTTGGTCTTTAATAAGCACTTTTCTATTTTCATCACTGGACACTGGGCAGTCAAGGATCAGAATTAAGTTACAAGCTCTTAGCCTTGCAACGGAATCTGCTCAATATATTTACCATTTGACTGATGCATATATTGACCAGTATGTAAGAATTTCTCTCCCGTTAAGTGTGGGCAGCAATAATTATCTGTAAAGAGAAAGTAACCGGAGGCCCTACAGTGGCTCAGCTCCAGCAACAAATCCATCATTACTCCATTGAACTGGCACACTCCCCACTATCTCTCCTGGACCCCACCCTCTGGCCAACAGGATCCTATCTAGAGATCTCAATTAGAAATCTTGTACTAAACAGCACAGGTTATGCCCCATAACGCTAGAGGAGGTGGACCCGTCTACTCCCTAGGGTTTGGGAATCTGGGCTTGGATAAATTAAATCGACGAAAATTTAAACCACAATGCCAACTTATCCCGACACCATTTCCTCAAAAGAAAAACAGCAGACTCCAAATCACCCCTCTAAAAATGCCTCTCTTTAGAACTGCAGAGTTAGCGAATGGGACACCCTGCTGGACCCCACCTACATCAGGCGCGCTCCCACAAAGTCGGGGGACCACACCGCTCAGGCGTAGGCTCTAGACTCCTCCCCTCAGAACACTCATCCCCACCCTTCCCCACTACTTCCGGCCCTCACCGAACGCCCTCAACGGCGCTTGCGCCGTTTTGATAGGCTTCTCGAGTACAAAAAATCTGAGCTCTGCCTCTCAGGAACCGCCCCCGCCTCCTCTTCGCCCCACCCACGCCCCACCGGCCCCTCCCGAAATCTCGCGAGGGTAGGTGCGCGTCCGTGTTTTGCGGGCAACTGGCTCTCCCAGCAGCTGTAATTGCTGCTGCGGGAGATATTGGAGCTGCTGTCGTCCGCGCGCCCGCCCTCCCCCACTGAGGAGAGCCACCGCCTCTTTTGCTCTCTTCACACACCTATCGCCGGGAGCGGCGGCAGCAACAGTCCCTGGATCCACAGCCGCCTCCTCAGACGGCCACTCTGCCGGTTATTGCCTCAGTCCAGCACTTGCCGGCGGCCCCCGTCCAGCTCCTCTCTTCAGATCGTCTGCTCCCTCCTCATCCTCCCCGGGACCCACCTCCCCACGGTTCGCCGGGGTGGAGGACGACGAGGAGGAGACGAGAGTCACCCTCCCTCCAGGCGGCGCCGGCCCCCTCACCCGCGGGTGTGTCCTATAAATGGCGTCGGAAAGCGACACGGAGGAATTCTTTGATGCCCCTGAAGATGTGCACCTAGAGGGCGGCGACCCTACCGGGTAAGTAACCGGAGCCCTGGCCCAGAAGCCAGGCGTCCCCGTCTCCTGGCTTCCCCTGTGCCTTCCCCCCCTACACGCCTTCCAGGTCCCGCCGCCGCAGCCCCTCTCCGTCTCCCTAGGCTACTTCAGAGTGAGTTCCGGGGAGGGCAGTCGCCCACCTCGGGCAAACCCCCCTCTTGGCCCTGGTGAACGGCCCCCGGGCTTCTCTCGGAGCCGCTTTCTCTTGCCCAGCTTTCTGCGAGGTGGGACAGTTTACGAGCTCGAGAGCCAGAGATGTGTATTTGAGGGTTTCAGAGCTTACCTTGAAACATCCGTTTTGGCCTTGGGGGCCATAGATTAAAGGAGTGGTAACAGGAATTGCAGTGACGGGTGTTTTTTTCTTCTTTTGCCGCTAACTTACCTATCCGATTCAGAGGTGTCTCTACTTCTCCCTATTTGCTGTCCTCTTTTGGTTGCACAAAAAGAAAAGGAACGGAGCGCGGGGAGGGGGAAGACTGGGTGTTTGCTTAGGAAAGTCCTCTAGCTGATGATCCACGGTGTTTTGTTAAAGTAGCACCTTGCCGTGAGGCAGAGGAAATCGAAGACGAGGTCCTTTACAATTAGCGAGACTGCGGTCTTGAAAGAGTTGCTGTACAGAAATGTGTACAGCCGACTACAGCGATACAAACAAGTGCTGAGTAATCTGTGGTTGGAAGGAGAGCCACAGCTTTGTGCTCTTTATCTAATTCTGCAAAATGTTTTAGTGGTGATTAATAGGAAGATTCTGAGTAGGAACTACAGTAGTTGGAATGCTTCACTTGCCTGGGACTTCTACTGACCCACTCCCGACTCTTCCCAGTTGGAATAATGTTTAAAGCGAATTCACCGAACTCTTCTACTGGTCTTGTGTGGCACTAGACGCAGTGAAATACATTTTCGTGCTATAAGAACTTGAAAATGGGTAAAATTTCTCATGTTACGGTAAAAGTCACTAATATGGTTCCAAAAGTCAGCTACCTTCAATTTGCAAGCTTACTCGTGGAAGAAATACCTTAATGCAAATTAATATTATCTGTACATTCTAGAAGTCGTTCTAAAACTGAATAGGTATTATGTATAATATGTACCCCAAAAGTTACAGCAACAAAAGCAGAGAAAATGTACGTTGGTAGGTCATTAATGAGTGTGTTTCCACCAACCTTCAAATCACTAGTATGGGATTTGAAGGTGGCAATGGCCAATCTTGAGATGGCACTGAATCTCCTTTAACTTTAATATATGAAACAAATTCACAGCTAGATGGTAGAGGATAGAAAATTCACTTGGATTTCCAAGTATATAGGAGTCCTGTGAAATTAAATTTTGTCTTCCTGGTATTCCCCTTAAAGTAATCATATGATTTAATAAATTTAGAGCTGTATGAGTATTGTTTCTTTTCAATGAATGTGACATTTAATTTTGAAGAACAGCTACATCAGGACCTGTGTAAACTGCCTAGTAGTCCAGTACCTGGCAGAAAGAACTCCAGTGTTCATTCCCTTCTCCTTCCTTTCTTGTAATTAGCAAATTTAACTTCACAGGGTGCTTTGGGAGGAAGTATGTACAGCTTGGAGTTATTTAACTTATCTAAAGTGAATGAGTCATTTTGATAGAATTGCTAGTCACTTCTTCCCTCCTGGGATAATAAACTTCTCAAGCACATTAAAAAGTAAAAACATCTCTTAGCACCCAGCCTTCTGATTTTAACTCTAACCTGCCCAAATATTGAGGATGTTGAGCTCTATGGGTAAAACTACTGTCAGTCTATGAATTTCAAGGCTCCATCCTGCATTATTGAGGGGATTTCGAAGGAAATTAAACTCTACTGGAGAATTTAATCTGAAAAGAACTACCAGTACTGAGAGGACTGCACAAAGTTGACATTATTAACATTCCCTCTGTCCTTTGTGACAGTTTTTGTTATTTGCGTAAGGTACTGTGAGGAAACTTGGCTGGGTAACTAACAAGCTAGAAATGAGCGAGAAATCTTGATTTGTGAAAACATATGGTATCATCAGATATCGGTTATTAGAAGTATCTTCTGTCCCTTGAGATACACTCAAGAGATTTACACCATATGCAGTCTAAGAGGTTAACCGACCCAGTTTGGGCACTTTAAGAAATGTTCCTTGCATTGCATGTTCTAGACTATACAGAACATTTCACCAGATTGTAGTAAACTGAGTAGGCTATTGAGAATTATCTCATGTTTTGTTAATTAGCAGAATCCAGATAAACAATCCATTTCCTAAAACTGATTTTTCTTCTTTTCCCCTTCCAATGGTGTCTTCAGCTTGTTATTCTACTCTTTGAAATCAGAGTTAATAAAGTTAAAAATCAGTCCAGTTTTTTATAGGATGACTTGATTTGAATGCAGCTACTTTTCCACAGTGGGAGATCATCTCCACTTATCCAGCTTTGCAATGTACATCACAGTTACAACACTTTATTTTGATTTATATTTTAGGTCAGATTTCCTTATTCTTTTCTCCATTTTAATGAGGAACCTTAGGCTCAGAGAGGTTAATAAATTGACCTAGGGGACACAGCTTGTAAGTGACAGCTGGGATTTAAAACCAGTTCTTTGGACTCCTACTCCAGTATTTTTTTTCTAGTACATCATAGCTGCCCCATACTGGGTGTGGGCTCTGTGTGTGTGAGTGTATTCAAGGTAATTTCCTCTGAGAGATACTTGAATCACATGCTTTAGGACCAACTTGCTAAGTTGAACTGATGCATATATTTAAAACTAGTAGCCCAAACTTCCGNAGTATTTTTTTTCTAGTACATCATAGCTGCCCCATACTGGGTGTGGGCTCTGTGTGTGTGAGTGTATTCAAGGTAATTTCCTCTGAGAGATACTTGAATCACATGCTTTAGGACCAACTTGCTAAGTTGAACTGATGCATATATTTAAAACTAGTAGCCCAAACTTCCGGAGAAGGCAATGGCATCCCACTCCAGTACTCTTGCCTGGAAAATCCTATGGACAGAGGAGCCTGGTGGGCTGCAGTCCATGGGGTCGCTAAGAGTCGGATACGACTGAGAGACTTCACTTTCACTTTTCACTTTCATGCACTGGAGAAGGAAATGGTACCCCACTCCAGTATTCTTGCCTGGAGAATCCCAGGGACAGAGGAGCCTAGTGGGCTGCAGTCAATGGGGTCACACAGAGTCGGACACGACTGAAGCGACTTAGCACCAGCAGCCCAAACTTCAGTTCTCTTGACTAGAAATTCCCACTTTCTCTTTCAAAAATGTGTATTTTGTTTTGTCAGATAGGGCTGTTAGGGTTGTTATAAGATAATAGCATGTTACAGCTGGAAGGGACATCTGGTTTAACTCCTTCATGTAAAATGTGAAAGCCAAAGCCCTGAGAAAGGAAAGTGACTTGTCCAAGGTGCCACAGCAAACTAATGACAAAGTTAGGGCTTGAATCCAGATCAGTTTCACTGTCTAGAATTATCTTCTGCTATCATGCTATCTTTTGATAAAGCAGGAAAGAAAGGAGGAAGTTTGGTATAGTACAAAAAAGCCCTGGACTATGAGTCATTTTATTTCCTCATCTTTAATTTGAGGAGAGTTTAACAGACTTGATAGTATTTGGTACATGATTTAAGACCTGTAGATTTGCAATTTGATATTTACTGGGTAAATTATATGTGAAATGAATGTTTGTGCTATTTTGTGTGGATAATGCATACACATACTAAAGGCTGACACTGAGAACATGTTGTAAAAACAAATGTGATGTTTTGAGCATTCTTTATTTTTTTATTGGAAGAAATGGTAAAATTTTTAAAGTAGGAAGGGACAGAAGATCATTTGGCCCAGCCCTTCCATTTAACTGAAAGAGAAACTATGCTCAGAGAGGGGAAGTGACACATTGCTGATTAGTGGCAAACTCAGAACTAGAACCCAAGTCTCCTGATTCCTCATTTATACCATGATGCCTTGTCTGTAGAAGGAAGGAAAGTATTCCTGCTGTAGGTTTCTGGCACATACTCTGTTAGCGGGACTCCTGAGATAGTCAACTACATCTCCCATGATTCTGTTTCTTTCATGTCTTGCTGTCAGAGGACATGGAATATTCTAGGATCCTCACTTTTGCCCACTAATTTTCTCCAAGTCTGGATGAAAAAACGGTGACAGAACAGCTGATAAAAGAACAGGGATGTGGGGAGGGAGGGGGGTTCAGGATTGGGAACATGTGTACACCCATGGCGGATTCATGTTGATGTATGGCAAAACCAATACAGTATTGTAAAGTAGAGTAAAGTAAATAAATAAAAAGAACAGGGATGGTTATTTGTTTTGTTAGTTTAGTGTCAATTGCGGTCTATTATTTTAGATTGGAGTAATAACCCAAATCTTGATTTTTAAGTCATAAGAACTGAGATCATACTGTCCCAAAGAGTTGTTTGGTCTAAAAAATTAGAAGTTGCCTAACTGCCTTTGTTGAAAACTCAGTTTTTCACTTGGACATCAGAAACATTTCTCTCTGAATTGAAAGTTGATACATTTCAATTAAAAATTATTTGCATGATATGGGCTATTTAACAGCCCTATTAAAAATAAGCTGTTATTTAACAGCCTTATTAAAAATGGCTGTTCATGGGTTGGCCTGGAAGCATAGATGAGTTGTATTTGATTGCCATTGGCTTTGTGGATTGATAGAAATATATTTACATATGCTTTTTTATCACACCATATAACATCATGTAGAGGTGGGAGGGGACCTTTTGCATATTAATTAGTAAATTCAAGCTCTAAATTTAGTGGCTTCCAACTGTCAGTTTGGTAACTCATGGAAGTAGGACAGTCCGAAGCAGTACTGCAGTTTGGAGACTCAATTTGAATCTGCACAAACTCTTAAAACTGAAAACTTTATTCTGTTCTTGGGATAACCTACTTCAAAAAATAGGGTAGATAAAATTTGATCTTTAAAAATGTTAAAAACCTAGATAGTTTTAGGATGTTGACGGTTCAATGATGGTCCTACAGAACAAAAAGTAACTTCTAATTGTTGTTGTTTGATACCTGTGTAACCTTCACAGTACATGACAGTCCTTGTGTTCTTTTTAGTTCATTGTTTCGATTTTGACAAAGTCAGGTGAATTTGCCCGGCAAGCACCTTGAAGAGGCTATTTGTTTCCTCCTCAAACTCTGCCTGCAATTCTGGTGATTACTTCCTGGGATACGTAGGTGGAGGCCGGGGTGGTGGTGATAGTGATCGAGTAGGTGGTGAAGGTAGCCCCCGAAGCCAAGAGACAGGTTCTCAGACTGCTTACTGGGACATGGATAACTGAGATCAGACGAATCACAATATTTAGTATTGTTTTAGATACACAGCTATACAGTGAATTAAACAACCCTTTCTGTGAGAGATTAATAGTCTATAAGAATGAATTTAAAGTAATAAAAATTGTAGGTACTCTATGATGCCCTACACTTGAATTGCTAATTAACCTACATTTTTGTTTTCTACCCACAGCTAAGCTAATTTCTACAAACTTTCACAAGGTTTGTTCCACCCTTGCTGTCAGATATTATTCTGCTAACAAGCTAAACCTTTAATTGGGTGCTTTCCTTACTCTTCAGAGTGGAATCTTATCTGTTCCCTTATTTCAGACTGAGCAGCCTTTGTATTAGTCTGTCATCTCATGATTCAAAATTGTGGAAAAACTGCATAAGACATAATGTGGGCCTCGTACCTGATGGCAACCCCAATGTTTTTCCCCAGTCCTATACAAATTTATCTTGGTTACTATAGCAACCAGCCTATCAGTTATTTTTCTAGCTCTTTTGCCAGCTCAGATACTAGGATTACCATATAATCAGGTTCTGCTAAAGCCCTTCAGATCTTAGCATTTTATTACCAGCTGCAGCTGTCTGACAGTTTCAGCTTGACATTCCATTAGG
>SJYA01004423.1:605983-620770 GCA_006410615.1 Neotragus moschatus
TGCCATACGAATGTAACTAATTAATACATTTATTAATGATGTATATGCATCAGTGTATACATTTTTCATTCCAGTGAACAAATTTTTAAAAACTATGCACTTAGAGCAAGATTAAAAAAAAATAAAACCCAGTATATTATTCTCTAAATTTGAACTGTTCTTGTTCAACTTGAGGTTTTCTTTTGTTTTTGATTTTGATTTTTGCTTTGATTTTGTTTTTCCCTTGCCTGGCCTAAGTGGGAAGAAACCCTCGTGTCAGTGTTTTGTGAGCACCAGAACCTTTCTGATTACTAGTTTAGACTGAGCACTTTTGTGTTGGTCTTAGTTTGCTATCAGATCTTCGTATTTCAGCTTGCTGGGCTTTGGAAATCAAAACCCTTTAATTACTTACTTATTTTAATGGCTAGCTAGGACCTTATCTATGCTTATCTCCTTTTCACCTCAAGGACCTTAGAATCCAAAACCTTTGTACGAGTAAGCTGCTCTTTGCTCTGCCTGATTCAGTTCGTTGATGTACTGCTTAAGCTCATCCTACTTTTACATTTTCCCGATGGCAAAGGCAAAAAAAAAGGTGGATAAAAACAAAATCAAGCTATGGGGCAATTCTCTACTAAGCCCTTGGTAGTCACCTTCTTATAAGAAAAGTGTTTGCCAAGCTACCAGCTTTATTCTCACTGACTCATTCTATACTCCTTCCTTCTGTGTCATCACTCTTTTTAACCTCCTTAAGAGTCTGTCAGGAATTTTGCAACCTGACAAGAGGCTTCTTCAGAGCCAACTACTTTTTTTTCCTCAGAACCTAAAATAAAAAACGAGTCCTTTTACTGACAGAAAAAGAAAAGAAGACCTTGTTAGACCATTTTTCTTTGTTGCCCAATTCCATCCAGAAGTCTAGAAATAGGGATGTTAAATGTGAGATCATTTTCACATTTTGTATAGTGGGTCTTTGAGTTCCTAGTTATTTAGTTGACTCTGAAGCAGGTGTCAGGTTTAGTCTGCACATTCCTTCCGCCCTATTCTCAGAAGGCTTACAGGTTTTGTTTTGTTTTGTTTTCAGATAACTTTCAGGTAAGAGGTAAGAGAAACACCAAACCTCAAAGGCAGAAGGATCTGTCTGTAGCTAAAGGGTGAGAAACTAGAGGTAGAATGGCTTATGGGATCTGCCTCTTTGAAATTACAGAAATTCAATGTTCTCTTTTAAAGTAGACTTTTAAGCACAAAGTATCCTAAAGCCTTAGTGCATGAGTGATGAATATTTGAGTTTAAAAGTTGGAAAAGGTGATCCAGTGATTGTCTAGAGAGAAACCACTTGCTGAAGCTGTGAAAAACAAGTTAGACTCCTGCAGTAGTCAGCCATGTCTCTACCTGATTTCAAAATGCGGATTTTGCAGTAAAGACAGGGAAGGGAATGCAACTGGCTTCTATTTGAGGAATATAATCTATATGTGTTCTTAATGCACACTTGTATTGATTACCATTCAAATATAGGAGCTATTCGTGCTTCAGATTGTGGGAAGATGTTGAGACAGAACTGAAAAGCAGGTTCTACCTCATGTCGTAGAAGGTTCATTAGTTTTCTTGATTGAAAAATTTTGAAAAGTATCTGAAATATTTCTAATATCCCCTTTATAAAGTGAAAGTGAAGTCGCTCAGTCGTGTCTGACTCTTTGTGACCCTATGGACTGTAGCCCATCAGGCTCCTCCGTCCATAGGATTTCCCAGGCAACAGTGCTGGAGTGGATTGCTGTTTCCTTCTCCAGGGGATCTTCCCGACCCAGGGATCGAACCCAGGTCTCCCGCGTTGCAGGCAGACACTTTACCATCTGAGCCACCAGGGAAGCCCCTATGACTTTGTAAATACAGCAACCTAATCCCTTTTTAATGACAACATAATTTTAATTGATATTTATCCAGAAAGTTGACTGCTGATCTTTATTTGACCTATACAGCTTAAGTTCATTTTAACATGAGGATAGTTTCAAATGATATATCTTTATAAATAATGATTATAAGTCAATTTACATATCAAAGGATTTATCAGTTTGTTGCAGTAGCCGTCTTTTTTTTTTTTTGAGGGATTCAATCTAAGTTAAAATAATGAAGCTGTTAATAATACACCTTCCTATTCTTCACAGAGTGTTTTTGAAAAATGTATATAATAGTGTATATACAATATTTGCATTTGTGCAGGTCTACTGAATGCATTGTCTGAAAAAGCTTTGACTAAATTCACAGATGTTCTATTTTTTTCCCCAGTCAGTAAATGCTGTTTAATACTTAGATTAATATTTATACAATGACATTGGCCATACAAATCCTCCTACTTTGTTCCTTTATCACACACGAACAGATCATAGAATTAATTGTCCACCTAATTAATTTAGGGATAGGGTAGAGTTGCCAGATAAAATACAGGCCTCCCAGTTAAACCCCAATTTCAGATAAACATACGGAATTTAACTGAGCTGCCTATATTTATCGTTGCTAAATGTGGCAACCCTAGGTGGAGGAGAAGCAGAAGGAGACTAGTAGGTATGGGCACAGTTGTGAGACTTAAATACAACTGAGTCTGTAGTGACAAGGGTAGCCTTTATTTACTCTGACATGAATACCAAGATTTTTACAATGTTAATTTTAAGAGTCCAGTCTTTTTTTTCTTTGTAAGTGCATTTCTGAAAACAGACATCAGAAATAACAAAACTTAATATATTGTTCAGAGATACATGACATTTTAAAAATAAGTAAGGAAACAGTAAGTCAGATCTGGGCTAGTGGTTCCCTCTAAGACAAAGGCATCAGAATACGGCACGTAGTAGCTGCTCTGATCTTGATGCTGTTCTCATTCTCAGGTAACCTAGTGAGTCACAGTTTAGTTTGTTTATTGTGCTTCATAATTACATTTTCATGCTATATTATACTCTTGTACATATCAAATATATAATAACAGTTTAAAAGTTAAATTAAGACAGACCTCAATAAGAAAATTAGCCTATATGCAAAAGTTCACTGTTTATACGTTCCAAAATAAAACCAAAGTCAAAAAAGTCAAGAGGCAGTCTTTTCTGTCTTATCTTCTCTGGATTAGCCAACCTTAGTACTTTGTATCATCCTACTCAGTTTCTGAAACATTCACCAAATTGGTTTCTCTTTTAGATATGTTCCATGTTATGTTTCTTTTAAAATATGGTATCCCAATTACACGTGATATTCTAAAGTGTGTTGTTATTAGTGGGAAGTAGAGTAGAATTTACCCCCCACCTTATTCAAGACATAATAGTTTTGTTGTGCCTGCCAATGCAGGAGACATAAGAGACACAGGTTCAGTCCCTGGGTTGGGAAGATCCCCTGGAGAAAGAAATGGCAACCCACTCCAGTATTCTTGCCTGGAAAATCCCATGGACAGAGGAACCTGGAGGGCTACAGTCCATGGGGTCGCAAAGAGTCAGACACGACTGAAGTGACTTAGAATGCATGCAGTTCAGCCTAAGATCACAATAGCTCTTTCAGCAGTCATATGCTGAAGTCATAGCAGTCTTTTATGACTCTTTCAGCAGTCATATCACAGCCTTTACTATGTCTGAGCAATCAACAAAAGTACCTGCGTGTTTTCATGTGATTTGTTAAGTCACATCTCCCCAGTCATGCATTTTGCATTTATCCCTACTATATTACATTCTGTTAAGATTTGGCCAGTGGTTCTGACCTGTTGAAATACATTTTTGGATACTGTCAGCTAGTATATTCCCTAAGCCCTCCAACTTTGTGCCATCTGTAAATTTGGTAGATATGCCATCAGTTTCTTCGTTTAAGACATTAAGAACATGAAGTGAATAGAACATCAAGTAGGATAGAACACAATAAAAATTAATATTTCCTTATGTTTTTTCATTGATCCATTAATCAGGACACCTTGAAGTATGTTTAGCTAGTTACAAATCCACCTAAGTGTATTCTAGCCTACGTCCCTTATTGTCTAAAAGGATATCTAGAGAGAATTATAAAATTTAGTACAAATTTTTATACAAAAATATCCAGATTTTTTTGTGTGTACAGTATGCTCTTTATGTTCTCGGCCAGTCACCCTATCAAAAAAGAAAATTAATTTTGCGTGTTTGGCTTTCTGTGAATGCTTTTTCTTAAATAAGAATACCTTTTCCCTACACCTAAGGCCCTTAAACCATTTCATCATGTGTTTAAGAATTTTGCTTGACGTTGACACCAAGTGAATCTGTTTATAGTTTGTAGCACTACCTGCTTTCGAGTGTTGACCACCAAAGTTTTCCCTGATATCCTCTTCCATACTCTGATTCTTCAGAGGTTTTAGAGATTGAACTCTATAAATTCTCAGCTTTTGCTAGGATATAATTTGTCTGGGATAGAAGAACTGAACTCATTTAGAGTAGCCAGGTATTTTTATCTCTTTGAATGCTTTGGAATTCAATTTCCTCATTCTGTAATTTATTTTTCTCTTTCTGGCTTGACTATCAGCAATCTTAATTGGAAAGAAAAAGAATCGATATATCTTTCACATATGTACATTCAGTCAAATCGTGTCTGATTTGATAGCCTGCCAGACTCTTCTGTCCATGGGATTCTCCAGGCAAGAATACTGAAGTGGACTGCCATTTCCTTCGCCAGGGAATCTTCTTGACCCAGGGGTCAAACCTGTGTCTCCTGCATTGGCAGGTGGATTCTTTACCATCTGAATCACCAGGGAAGCCCAGCCTATTACATTATATAATTTATCCACATGTAAGCAGACTGCAGTTTTTGTTATTCTTGTTAATATAAATTAAAATAATGAAAAACTGTCTCTGGTATTTTTTAAACCTTCTCACATTCTGAGCAATGGTCTTTCTGATACTGTTCTTATAGGTTTTTGTACTTTTCCTTGGATGTGTGCCCATTCCATCCCTCCAATCTCTTCTTCATGTTCTCCTTTAAAATATTCCTTATGACATATCGCCATGGAGATCCAGTCAACAAAATTCAGACAATGAGAAATTCTGCAGGGTGAACAACCTAGTGTTTTTGTTTGTTTGTTTAATACTTATTTAAAGAGCTGTTTTAGATTCACAGCAAAACTGAGAGGAAGGTACAGAGATTTCCCACATACCTCTCCCCCAATACATGTATAGTCTCCCCCATTATCATCATGCCCTTGCCAGAGTGGTACATTGTTACGACTGATGAACTTCCATTGACACAGCATAATCACCTAAAATCCAAAGTTTCCCTTAGGGTTCACTTTTGGTGGTGTAGGTTCTATGGTTTTGGATAACTGCATAATAGCATGTAACCATCATTGTAGCATTGTACACAATAGTTTCACTGCCCCAAAAAAATCATCTTTAGGATGAACAGCCTAGTTCCTCGATACATGAACTGCAAGAAATAAAAAAATGAAACCTACTGATTGAAAGAGACATATCAGCTGATTAAGGCACATGAAGCTTATTTGGATATTGATTGAAATGGACCAACTATGAAAAAAAAATTGAGACTCTCTGGGAAATCTGAATGTTTACTGTATATAATAAGGAATTGCTAAATTTGATAATAGTGTTATAATTATATTTTAGATACATACTGAATTTTTCGGAGAAGGCAATGGCACCCCACTCAAGTACTCTTGCCTGGAAAATCCCATGATGAAGGAGCCTGGTCCGCTGCAGTCTATGGGGTCGAGAAGAGTAGGACACCACTGCGCGACTTGCCTTTCACTTTTCTCTTTCGTGCATTGGAGAAGGAAATGGCAACCCACTCCAGTGTTCTTGCCTGGAGAATCCCAGGGACGGGGGAGCCTGGTGGGCTGCCATCTATGGGATCACACAGAGTCGGACACGACTGAAGTGACTTAGCAGCAGTAGCAGAAACTGAAATTTTTATGGGTAAAGATTAAATAATTTCTGAGATTTGCTTCAAAATAATCTGGCAAGGGAGTGGAGGGAGGCATATTGATATTGATCACTATTGACAATGGCCAACATTTTATACATGTGGATTCATAATATTATCCCAGTTTTGTACATGCTTGAAATAGCCATAACTAAAAGTTGGAAAAACTGCCCCAAAATATTTCTTATGGTCACATACATTGTTACTGGCAGATTCACAACTAAAACTCAGGTATCCTGATTCCAGTTCATGTTCTTTTACTAGGTAGCTAAACTTACAGCTTTTCTACTTTGAGGTTGGTGTCATGGTGCCCTTTCAGTCTTTGGGAACCCCCAAANTGGGCGTGGGTCTGAGTGAACTCCAGGAGTTGGTGATGGACAGGGAGGCCTGGCGTGCTGTGATTCATGAGGTCCCAAAGAGTCGGACACGACTGAGCGACTGAAATGAACTGAATGTCTATAGGTAGTATGCTCACTTTTAACACCTCGGACAGAAAACTCACAGTTATGTTGTATCAAAATCCCTTAAAAGTAGCCTCTGCATTTTCTGTTGGATTGATTTTGTTTCTATTAAGTGAATGAATATGAACCTGGGTCTCCTGCATTGCAGGCGGATTCTTTACCAACTGAGCTTTGAGGGAAGCCCACTGTTCTCAACATTAGTAAATTAGAGTCAGGTTTATTAGCAAGTTGCAAAATCAAGCTCAGGCTTCCCAGGTGGCTCAGTGGTAAGGAATCTACCTGCCAATGCAGGAGACACAGGTTCAATCCCTGAGTCGGGATAATCCTCCAGAGAAGGAAATGGCAACCCACTCCAGTATCCTTGCCTGGGAAATCCCATGAACAGAGGAACCTGGGGGGTACAGTCCATTGGGTTGCAAAGATTAGGACACAACTTAGCAACTCAAAAACTTCAACAAAATCAAGCTAAGAGAGTTATAAATAAAATATTGCATTGCTTGCATATTTTAAATTGAATGCAGTATTATTGAAAGGATTTGACATTTTGCTTTCTATGGAAACTTAGTGAACAGCTTTTAGATAAGTTGTAATTATTGTGGTCAGATCCAAATCCCAGTGATTAGCACCTACCTTTGGAAGTAATGACCTTATTATTCTAATAAAATTTTACCTAAGGTGTCTGAAAGTTATCACTGGATCAGGTCAGAGTTAATGAAAGAAAAAATAATTCCTGTACTCCTCTGCAAAATGACCAGAGCAATGTTTTGATGCCATGTAACATTTTAAAAATAATATTGTGTAGATACTAAACTGCATTGGTGGTGGTTGTTCAATTGCTGTCATTTCCAACTCTGCAACCCTGTGAACTGCAGTACACCAGGCTCCTCTGTCCTCCACTATCTCTTGGAGTTTGCTCAGATTCATGTCCACTGATTTGTGGTGCTATCTAACCATCTCATCCTCTGCTACCCCCTTCTCCTTTTGCCTTCATTCCTTCCCAGCATCAGGGTCTTTTCCAATTAGTCAGCTCTTTGTATCCAGTGACCAAAGTATTGGAGCTTCAACATCAATCCTTCCAATGAATATTCAGGACTGATTTCCTTTATGATTGACTGGTTTGATCTCCTTGAAGTCCAAGGGACTCTTCAAGAATCTTCTCCAACACCATAATTTGAAAGCATCAATTCTTTGACACTCAGCCTTCTTTATCGTTCAACTCTCACATCCATATATGACTACTGGAAAAACCATAGCATTGACTATACAGATCTTTGTTGGCAAAGTAATGTCTCTACTTTTTAATATGCAGTCTAGGTTTGTCATAACTTTCCTTCCAAGGAGCAAGTTTCTTTTAATTTCATGGCTGCAGTCACCATCTCCAGTGATTTTGGAGCCCAAGAAAATAAAACTTGTCACTGCTTCCCATCACTGAAGTGATGGGACTGGATGCCAATGATCTTAGTTTTTTAAATGTTGAGTTTTAAGCCAGCTTTTTTGCCTTCTTCTTTTGCCCTCAAGAAGTTCTTTAGTTCCTCTTCCCTTTCTGCCATTAGAGTGGTATCATTTGTGTATCTGAGGTTATTGATATTTCTCCAAGAAATCTTGATTCCAGCTTGAGCTTCATCCAGCCCGGCATTTTGCATGATGTTCTCTGCTTACAAGTTAAATAAGCAGGGTGACAATAAACAGGCTTGACGTACTCCTTTCCCGATTTGGACTCAATATGTTGTTCCATGTCCAGTTCTAACTATTGCTTCTTGACCTGCATACAGATTTCTCTGGAGACAGATAAGGTGGTCTGCTATTCCTATCTCTTTAAGAATTTTACAGTTTGTTGTGATCGACACAGTCAAAGTCTTTACAGTAGTCAGTGAAGTAGAAGTAAGTAGATGTTTTTCTGGAATTCCCTTACTTACTCTATGATCCAACAGGTGTTGGCAATTTGATCTCTGGTTTCTCTGTCTTTTCTAAATCTAGCTTGTACAGAAGTTCTCAGTTTATATACTGCGGAAGCCTAGCTTGAAGGATTTTGAGCATAACCTTACTAGCATGTGAAATGAATGCAGTTGTAGGGTAGTTTGAAAATTCTTGGCATTTCCCTTCTTTGGGATTGGATGAAAAACTGACCTTTTCCAGTTCTGTGCCCACTGCTCAGCATTCCAAATTTGCTGACATATTGAGTGCAGCAGTTCAACAGTGTCATCTTTTAGGATTTTAAATAATTAAGCTGGAATTATATCACCTCCACTAGCTTTGTTCATAGTAATGCTTTAAGGGCCACTTGACTTCACACTCCAGATCTCTGTCTCTAGGTGAGTAACCACACCATTGTAGTTATCCCGGTCATTAAGACCTTTTTTGTATAGTTCTTCTGTGTATTCTTCTACCTCTTAATCTCTTCTGCTTCTGTTACATCCTTACTGTTTGGTACTGAACACAAATACCCTAGCTGCAAAAGGAAAACTCTAGAATTAAAATGCTAAATGGATAGGAATGGGAGAAAGCATCTGTCACAGATTGATTTATATTCAAACATGAGGTTTGTTAGTATAAACTCATGTAGTGAGTGCATGAAATTAACTTTTTACAGAAAACAAGATATAATGAATTAAAATATTCTATCTGTATTATAAGTTGCTGAAATGCTAACCTTAAAATTGCTTTTATATTCAAAACCTGAGTGCAAGCTACACTAAAAATTAGTATTTGATCTGTAAGCCATGTGGGGTTTTTTTTGTTGTTGTTTGTTTGTTTAGTAGAATACCAGTTTTTTTTTTTAACTTAGACTCTGTTTTGAAGCTGTTTCAGAAATTGTTTGTTTTCATGTTTAGTAGTACCATTGATAGACATTGTCTTTAATTTCAGAAACTATGCTGCAAAATCAAAAGTTTTACTGAATTTGTAATTAGTAAGAATATGTTGGAAGATTCTTTTTATGCTATTAGGTGATGAAGGTAGTTTCGCCCATTAAAGTCATATTTTTGTTCAGCTTTGTAAGAAGCACATTTCTTATTTCAATGAAGCTTTGTTAATCATATATTTAAATGCGTCAAAAATATTTGATTTAAAAATAACCTATAGTAAAAACTTTTGAAATGAAAATTGAGCTTTTGAAGTTCTCATTTTGGTTTCAAAAGTTTTATTTAACTGTGTGGTAAACTACCAATACTTAAATATATCTACCTGTTACTTCGGTTTTCTTAAAGATTTCTCACATGTATGGGGTGTAATAATTACTTTATTTACTTTTTTATGGGAAAATTGGGAATTTTTATGGGAAGAATTACTAACCTTAACCTTTAAACAGGAGGAATCTAATATTTAGTATCTACAGAAAATTTTGAAGGAGTGTTTTTCTAGTTAACTAGATGTATCAGAGTATTTACCAGAAATTTCTGGATGTTTGTCTGTGTGCGCTGGATTATGTCCATGTTTTCTATGATGTATCTCAAATTTAAGGAAAGTCAGAGGGTATAAAATTTAGATCATTAATCATGGTATAAAAATTACATCTTCACTCCCAAACTAATGAAGGGTCTCAAAATAAACTTTCCTAAAATTACAGAACTCTGAAAACCCTTGCTTAAAGGTCTTGCAGCTAGTTGGTTGGGAAAGCCAAGAGTAGAACTAAATTTTCTTGATCTAGTCCCTTATTTCTCCTGTCCCCAAACTCGAACATGAATAAATTGTCTTTAGGCACATAATCACTCTGAAATAGTATAATATTATCTCTACTTTGAATGTATAGACTGAGTTACAGAGAGGAGTTGAATGGTTGTCTAGGGAGATCCTCATAGTATCTGGATTCTTTCTTTACCCTACAATTCCATTTTTAAAAACCCTGTTTCCCAGACTAAAAGCAAAAGATAGAAAGGGAGGGGGAGGAGAGATTTTAAAGGCAGGCACATGGCCAACTGTATAAAGTGACCACTTCCAAAACCCAGACATTTCCAAGCATGGTAGCCTAGGGTCCTGTAGTGTGAAGGCACATAAATCCACTATGTCTTACAATCCCTGGAGGGCATTACTGTATTAAAATATAGTGTAGTATTTGAGCATAATTATTCTGAGTCAGTAGCAAAGGGAAAAATGTATATCCTTTAAGAAGGTATTTTCAAGGGCAAGATTACTGAAATGGCAAGGCTTAGCCTATAATGAACTGTTTTAAGAGCTGCTTTTGAAATTTGAAATTCAAAAATAATTACAACACTTTCAGAAGTTTGGCACTGAAAAGAGAAGCTTCATTTCTCTGGCAGTTTTCTATATGGAACATTTCATTATTTTATTTCCTAGCAGTGCCAAATCAATTAGATGTTAATTGTAGTTGTTAAAGGCAGATCAGGATTCAAGCCTTTGACTTAATTAGTTTAGTCCAACCCAAGAAGCAATGCTAATTATCTTTTCTTTGGTGTTCATTCACAGCACTGCTTAGAATATTCTCATAACTATCATCTTTTAAGGCTTTACACAGAAAAAAGGCAACATTGCAATGTAGTTGAGAGAGTGGACCCTAGAGTCAGACTGCCTAGGGTCAAATTCTGGCCCAGTTGTTACTAGCAGTGCAATTATCCCATCTGACCCAAGCTTCAGGGGTTTTTTGTGTGTAAAATAGGGAAGGTAATATAAGTTATACCTCATTGGAAAGTTGTGAGGACTAAAAAAGCTAAAGCAATCAAGTCTTAGCACAGTTTTTGGCACATGCTTAGTAACTGATGGCCATTGTGTAATTGTTATTACAAGGCCCCTATTAAGAATTTTTCATGTGGGAATACTGAATAATGATTTACTGTTTCTTATGGTGAAATGAATTGTTGTCTCCACATTTTGGCACATGGTACAAATCATTTTAGCTAACTTTGCAAATTATAAATATGCTTTCAGGTTTTACTAGGTGCTAATGTTCTATAAATGGATGAAAAAAGTTATCACAAAAAATTCTGGTTTTACAGACTACCTGTTAAAGACAAATTCAGGCTTAATCAGACTGGAAGAAGCTACAAAGTATTTTACTACCTACCAAAACTTTAACAGCCTTTTAATATTTACATTATGTTTCAAACATGAGAGGCTTTTCTTACTAGTTTTTTGTTTAATGACATCACAAAATGCAAGCAGAATCCCATTTTAATCCCCAGCTCAGTATAATCTGGTGTTTTTCATATTCCCTGTTGTTAAATAGGCTGGAGCTTTATGGGCTGTAGGTTATCTTTTCTTTATCCAGAAATTGGTCTCAGGCTTCTCACTACTGACAGACTGCCAAAGTTCCTTGGAGAAAGTTGGTGACACTCATTATTTGTTAGTTTCAATGGAGCAATTCAAAGCTGCTGAGGAAAGAAACTACAGCTTATTGTGTGTGCCCCATGTGCCCTCTCACTTAATCCTATGAAGTGTAGATGGTTTTACCCCTTTTCCAAAGGAGGAGATTAAGGCTTGGAGAAATTAAATGAATTGATCAAAATCACACATAAGGTAAAGGCAGAAACAATATTCAAGCAACATCTATCTGCACATGTTCTTTTCACTACATTCCCTTGGCTCTCAAAGGGAAGTAATAAATTACTTTTTATAGTTTGTACATAGTTATATGTAAAGCTCCACCAGAACCAATCAGAACTGTTTTCTTGTATATCAACAACTGATCTATAACTTAGAGCTCTTTATAAAACCAGTTACATACAAGAGAGAAAAATGTGGTACCCTATTGTGTTTTTTTTTTTTTTTTTACAGCTAAAAAACCTGATCAGATTTCTCAAAGGAGAAGTCATAAAGAAAGCAGATTTTCTTTTTCTTTCCTTCTCTACCTCATATGGGGCTTAAGTTTTTTGAAAAAATCTTACTTCCTCTTGTCTCTATACCTATGTAGTGGGTGATTTTCTTCTTGGTTGGAATTCAGAATATGTGCTACATGGGAATTTGAGCCTCTTCAAGGTTTTTTGCTTTTGCTTTTTAAACTTTTGTTATTGATTTGATTGCATTTGTATTATTTTACACATTCTTGGTGTAGAATCTTGATTCCTTATTTAAAAATTGGAATAGCCTTGGTCCTAATCACCTCTGGATAAACAGGATTTTGTTACAGAGCAGTATATGTTTGCCAGGGAAAACAGGTTATTGGGGATAAAAAAAATTTTGTTCCTGGAAATTATCCTTTATTAAGATGAAATTATATTGTCGAGGCTCTGCAATTAAGTGGGCAGACACTATTTTATACAGCTACCTTCTTTTTTTAAAAAACAAGCTTTAAAAACCCCTAAATTAGGATTGTGTCTTAATCATTTTCCTACCCTTAGTCTCTGATAGATAGACAGATAGTGTTTCATTCAAATGTTCGTTGAATAAAGGAGTTGATTTCTATTGAGTGGCAAAAGTAACTTTTTAATCACACTTTTGATTAGAAGTCAAAGATTACTCAATTTGGCACATGAGAAGCTTGGTAGTAGGACTTGATGCTTCTCTTGATTCTGCCCCTAACTAAATATGTGATATTGAGGAAAGCCATTTAGTCTCTCAGCTCCTCAGTTTCTCTACCTATAAAAAGAGGCTCTATGGCTAGATAGATCTTGAAGGCACCTTTCTACACAAAATTGTATCATCAGTGGTTGCTGCATTTAAAAAATTTAGAAATGGCTTATTAATATTTATGATTTAAAAGCTTCTTAGTGTATAGCCCTGAAATATAAAAAGCAACTGTAAGGGTATGTTACTCTTTCATGTTTTGAAGCAGGTATCAAATTGTTCCCTATTTGAAGAAAAATATAGGGGGTGAAAATAATTGGTGAAAAGTTACTTTTTAAAATTATCATATCTAAAGTAGCCTGTATTTAAGAATAGAGTTTTGTTGTAGTAAAAAACAAACCAAAAAAGAGCTATGAACAAAAATGCATACTTTCTCTTTAAAAGTAGCATAAATGTCTAATGCAAATAAAACTTCATCCATTGGGCTTCCCTTTGTGGCTCAGCTGGTAAAGAATCTGCCTGCAATGTGGGAAACCTGGGTTTGATCTCTGGGTTGGGAAGATCCCTTGGAGAAGGGAAAGGCTACCCACTCCAGTATTCTGGCCTGGAGAATTCCGTGGGCTGTATAGTCCGTGGGGTCGCAAAGAATAGGACATAACTGAGTGACTTTCACTTCACGTCACTATAAATCGAAGAAGCACAAATTAAGACAGCAGTGAAATATACTTTTCCCTATTGAATTTTCTAAACATTTAAAAATAGCACTTATTTTTGGCAAGGTTATTAAGAAACAGAGATGTAGAGCAATGGGACTGTAAATTGGCACAGCTGTTCTCAAGAGAACAATTTGAGTTTCTCCAAACGCTGAAAAACATGTATACTTTTGAACTGCATTTCCACGTCTAAAGAAATTTGTGGAAGAGTACAAAATTATATTCATATTAATGCTAATTATAGTGTTATATATCTAGGAAGACAAAAGATACAAACTCAGATCTCTTGGTGGTAAGACTATGGGTCACTTTAATTTTCTTCTTTACTTTTTTATGTTTTCTACATCTTCTGTATGTACAGAAGAGTTTTCTAAATGACAAAATATATAAATGTTTTTAAAAATATGGGCTTGCCTTTAATATTTAATGAGTGTATAGAAGGATTTCCCTTCTCATAGCCACTATTCAACACCGTCTTGCTTTTATTTCTGAACAGGTATCCAGGAAAAGTTGGGATTTCAGCATTAAAGGTAAGTTGTGCTTTGTGAAAGTCATAAGTGTATTTCTACAAATCGCATACACTTTTCATTCATTTTTCTCTTTTTTATGTAATTTTTCATTTTATGCTTTTGCTTTCTATTATTTTTTGCTAAGTAATTATCATTGTATCTTACTTGAGGTGTGATTAAGTATTCTAGAAATACCTAGTTAAATACTGTACTATAAGTAAGGGACTATAAGTCTTTTGTAGATTTATACTAATTTTTATTTGGTTTATAATTTTTAGAATAAAGGAACACTTGTATCTGTGTGTGTGTGTATTTTATAAAGTAACCACAACACTTGTGTGTTTATTATGGGCACATGTATTGGTATCATAACTACATATAAAAATCAATCCTAGCCTTATATTCAAGGAAAGAAATTTGATACTGAGAAATTATGCCAATGAGAACCATTTTAAATATAGGAATATCACCAAACAGAACTATTTACATCAAATAGAATATATACTGTATGTGTATGTTTGTATATGGTGGTGTTCGTGTGTATGTCTGTATATATGTATGTATAATCTCAAACAGGCTATATTTTTTTTTCAGTTCCAGTGTCTCTACCTTCTATTTACATACATTGGATACTGATATCTTTGATAAATTATGGGATATTCATATGGAATATTCTATACAGTGGTTATGAATGAATTAGTTATATACAGTAACATGGATGAATTTTAGCACCATGGTGTTGAGTTGGGG
>SJYA01004423.1:620914-652690 GCA_006410615.1 Neotragus moschatus
TGGTGTTGAGTTGGGGGGGAAACAAGTCACAGAAAAATACGTGCAGTAAGATTCCATTTATATTAAGTCTCAAAACATGTAAAATTAAAGCATATATTGTTTAGAGATATAAGCAGAATAAAACTAAAGAACAGCAAGGAATGATCAACACAAAGTTTAGGATATCAGTCATCTCTAAGCGGGGGAAGAATGTAATGGAAATAGAGAAGGATATAAAGGAGACTTGAAATCTAATAATAAGACTTCTTTTTATTAAACTAAGTACTTAAGAAAGGTTATATCATAATTCTTTAGTCCTTATATGTTATAAAAACCCTTTTATATTAGCTATTTAATAAAACCATTTAAAAAATAATACATGGACAAGGTTAAAGTTCACTCAGTGCGAAAAGAAGATGGTTGAAATTGTAGCTTCCCTCCCATTCCTCACCCTCCACCTCCCAGTCCCCTATCCACAGACTGTTGCTGGTTATGCTTGTAGATTTTAAAAGCCACTTAGATCATAAGATATATTTAGGTTATCACAAATAGGTTTGGGGATTTTATTTTATCTCAGTAATTATAGATTGTCCTTAGCATGAATAAAATTAGGTAGAAAATGTACATATTTAGTAAATAAAGATGAAGTTAGATTTCTTTTTTTTACTTTTTATATTGAAATAATTATAGAGTCACAGAAAGGTGCAAAGATAGTACAGAGAAGTCCTGTTTATCCTTCATCTATTTTCCCAGTGGTTATGTCTTAATTATAGTATAATATCAAAACCAAGAATTTGACATCAGTACAGTGTAAGTGTATAGTTCTGTGTCAGTTTATTACTTGTGCATATTTGTGTAACCACCACCACAATCAAGATGAGATTTTATCACCACAGAGATCTTCCCTTATAAAATCATACCCACCACCTCCCCCACAATCATCCCTAATCCAAGACAGCCACTAATCTGTTTTCCATCCCTATAATTTTGTCATTTGAGACTGTCCTAAAAATTGAATCATATAGTAGGTAACCTTTTGAGATTGGCTCAGTTGATCCATCCAAGTTGTTGCCTGTATCAGTGGTTTATTCCTTTTTGTTGTTAAGTAATATTCTATGATGTGGATGTACATGGGTTATTGAGTGCTTATTATGTATAACAGCATATCTGTTGATATCTTAAGCAATCTAAAGAAAAGTTTGATATTGTCCCAGCTTTTGATGACTTTACAAGCTCACAGAAGAGAGCTATATATAAGAAGGGATGATAGATGAGGTATTGATATTTGTAGACGAATAGATCTTAAGTACTACAAGCAGTTTGGAGGAGAAATGGGAAGATAGAGCAATGGTGAGGGCAGCGTTACCTGGAATAGCAGAGAAAAGTTTTTGGGAGGAGATAGAACTTGTGTTAGGCTTTGAAAATTAGGAGATATTTACATAGGTAGATAGAGAAAAAAAGGGAAAGCATTGTATGTTAGGCGCAGCCATGAAATTAAAAGACGCTTACTCCTTGGAAGAAAAGTTATGACCAACCTAGATAGCATATTCAAAAGCAGAGACATTACTTTGCCAACAAAGGTCCGTCTAGTCAAGGCTATGGTTTTTCCAGTGGTCAAGTATGGATGTGAGAGTTGGACTGTGAAGAAAGCTGAGTGCCGGAGAATTGATGCTTTTGAACTGTGGTGTTAGAGAAAACTCTTGAGAGTCCCTTGGACTGCAGGGAGATCCAACCAGTACATTCTAAAGGAGATCAGCCCTGGGTGTTCTTTGGAAAGAATGATGCTAAAGCTGAAACTCCAGTACTTTGGCCACCTCACGTGAAGAGTTAACTCATTGGAAAAGACTCTGATGCTGGGAGGGATTGGGGGCAGGAGGAGAAGGGGACGACAGAGGATGAGATGGCTGGATGGCATCATGGACTCGATGGATGTGAGTTTAAGTGAACTCCGGGAGTTGGTGATGGACAGGGAGGCCTGGCATGCTGGGATTCATGGGGTCACAAAGAGTTGGACACAACTGAGCGACTGAACTGAACTGAATAGTATGAACTAGATAGTATGCAAAGGAGAGAATTTGATGGGAGTGTTGAAAGACTGGTGTGACCAGTGTAAACATTTTAGTGGTGGAATGTTGGAAAAATAAATTGGGGCCATATTTCCATGAGCCTTGAATGTCAGGTTAAGAAATCTGGCCTTTACACTATGAAAGACAGTATGGAGATTCCTTCGAAAATTAGAAATAAAACTACCTCATGACCCAACAATCCCACTGCTGGGCATATGCCCTGAGAAAATCATAATTGAAAAAGACATATGTATCCCAGTGTTCACTACATCTCTATTTACAATAGCTAGGCCATGGAGGCAACCTAGATATCCATTGACATATGAATGGATAAGCTGTGGTACATATATATAATGGAATATTCCTCAGCCATAAAAAGGAACACATTTGAGTCCTTTCTAATGAGTTGGATGAACCTAGAGCCTATTTATACAGAGTGAAGAAATTCAGAAAGAGAAAAACAAATATTGTACATTAAGGCATATATGTGGAATCTAGAAAGATGTTACTAATGAGCCTATTTGCAGGGCAGCAGTGGAGACACAGTCATGGAGATTAGACTTGTGGACACGGAGGGGGAAGCAGAGGGTGGGAAGAATTGAGAGAGTAGCATGGAANGATGTGAGTTTAAGTGAACTCCGGGAGTTGGTGATGGACAGGGAGGCCTGGCATGCTGGGATTCATGGGGTCACAAAGAGTTGGACACAACTGAGCGACTGAACTGAACTGAATAGTATGAACTAGATAGTATGCAAAGGAGAGAATTTGATGGGAGTGTTGAAAGACTGGTGTGACCAGTGTAAACATTTTAGTGGTGGAATGTTGGAAAAATAAATTGGGGCCATATTTCCATGAGCCTTGAATGTCAGGTTAAGAAATCTGGCCTTTACACTATGAAAGACAGTATGGAGATTCCTTCGAAAATTAGAAATAAAACTACCTCATGACCCAACAATCCCACTGCTGGGCATATGCCCTGAGAAAATCATAATTGAAAAAGACATATGTATCCCAGTGTTCACTACATCTCTATTTACAATAGCTAGGCCATGGAGGCAACCTAGATATCCATTGACATATGAATGGATAAGCTGTGGTACATATATATAATGGAATATTCCTCAGCCATAAAAAGGAACACATTTGAGTCCTTTCTAATGAGTTGGATGAACCTAGAGCCTATTTATACAGAGTGAAGAAATTCAGAAAGAGAAAAACAAATATTGTACATTAAGGCATATATGTGGAATCTAGAAAGATGTTACTAATGAGCCTATTTGCAGGGCAGCAGTGGAGACACAGTCATGGAGATTAGACTTGTGGACACGGAGGGGGAAGCAGAGGGTGGGAAGAATTGAGAGAGTAGCATGGAAACATAGACACTACCATGTGTGAAATAGATAGCCAGTGGGATTTGCTCTGTGACTCAGGAAGCTAAAACTGGTGTTCTGTGACAACCTAGAGGGGTGAAACAGAGAGGAAGGTTCAAGAGGGAGTGGACATATGTATACCTATAGCTGATTCATTATGTTGATGTATGGCAGAGACCAACACACATTGTAAAGCAATTATCCTCCAATTAAAAATAAATAACATTTTTTTAAAAATCTGGGCTTTAAAATTTTAAAGCAAAAGACTCTGATGGAGAGATGGGGTTGATAGGAATGTATGGATGCATATGACAACTGTTTGAGTTTCCTGTTTTTGTTTTTTTTTTTTCTCTCCTCTGAAAAATGAATGGCGAGCTCATCTCTCAAGAATTTTTTTAAAATTTCCCTTTAGTCACAGTTAATAACTTCTCCTTCCTCACTACTAAAACAGAAGTGACCTGAATTTTTTAGTAACTAACATTTTTAGCTTAATGTTATTTAGTAGATAATAATGAAGATTTCTTTGAGTATAGATCACCTTTGTACAAATGGTTCGTGAAACTAGGTCCTTTGATGGTGTGCTTTAAATCTTACAACTGAATACTATGAGGAGGGTACAAATAGCTCTTTAATATTCAATATAGATGGAGGGAAACAATGGTGTGAATTGCTGGAAATTGAATAGAAAAACCATACCTTTTAAGAAAGCATGTTTCTTGGGTTCTGATAGGTAGAAGTTAGAGAAATGGCCTGATGGTAGGAACCAGGATTTAGTTGATACTGTGCTTTTGTAATGGGGCAGCCCATCTCCAGAAGAAGGTAATAACTGAGGACTGTCTCAAGTCTAGCTAAGTTGATGTTGGTTGTCTGCAGGCGCATGCTTGGCTTCCATTGCTTTGCCCTCAGCCTGACTGAAGTGCTGGGGGAAGGGCCTGGACCTTAGACCTTACTAAGGAGAGAATCATAGATGACTATATACTAAATCAGATTTTACTAAGAAATCTAGTTAACCTCTTTAGAGGTCAGATCGTCTCGTAGGACAGTATCACTCCTTAAAACTAGGACTTAGCAGTAGTTTACCGTATAGAAGTTGATATCTTTCAAAAGTTCAAAATCTAAGAGAGTTTTTTTTAAAGCCAAATAAAATAGAAGCCTAATCACTGCTTGGCAGTTTTGGTCTGTGATCTTTTTAAGTACTTAATTAAATTAAATTGAGGTACAGGAATTATTGGTATGTGTTTTTCTTAGGTTAACCTAAGGAAAATATCTGTGGAATTAAAGTAGTACAGTGCCTCTGATTTCCCTACTAATAATGAGCAGTTATTAGAAGGTAATTGGAGGAGGACATGGCAACCCACTCCAGTGTTCTTGCTTGGGGAATCCCATGGACAGAGGACCCTGACTGATGACAGTCCAGGGGGTCACAAAGAGTCAGACACAACTGAAGGAACTTGGCACACATGCATGCATGCAGTTTATTTGTAGGACAGTTGAAGGTGTTTTTCTAATATGCATGAACTGTTCTTAACAGTCATCAGCTTTCAAGAATTCGCTCTCATCTTGTCAACATGGTTATTTTAAAGTGGTCAGGGAAGACTTTTCTAATATAATAACGCTTGAGCTATGACACTAAGGATGGTAAGGAACCATCCAGTTGGCCAAAGTATAGTTCTGGGATTATGATGGAAAAGGGAGGTGATCAATATAGATGTGAAAGATGCAGTTCAGTTCAATTCAGTCGCTCAGTCATGTCCGACTCTTTACAACCCCATGGACTGCAGTATGCCAGGCTTCCCTGTCCATCACCAACTCCCAGAGTTTACTCAAACTCATGTCCATTGAGTCAGTAATGTCATCCAACCATCTCATCCTCTGTCATCCCCTTCTCCTCCCTTCTTCAATCTTTCCCAGCATCAGCGTCTTTTCAAATGAGTCAGTTCTTCTCATCAGGTGGCCAAAGTATTGGAGTTTTAGTTTCAGCATCAGTCCTTCCAGTGAATGTTCAGGACTGATTTCCTTTAGGATGGACTGGTTGGATCTCCTTGCAGTCCAAGGGACTCTCAAGAGTCTTCTCCAGCACCACGGTTCAAAAGCATCAATTCTTCGGTGCTCAGCTTTCTTTATAGTCCAACTCTGGCATCCATACATGAAAGTGAAAGTCACTCAGCTGTGTCCAACTCTTTGCGGTCTCATAGAATAGTCCATGAAATTCTCCAGGCCAGAATACTGGGATGGGCAGCCGTTCCTTTCTCTAGGGGACCTTTCCTAACCCAGGGATTGAACCCAAGTCTCCCACATTGCAGACAGATTCTTTACCAGCTGAGCCACCAGAGAAACCATCCATACATGACTACTGGAAAAACCAAAGCTTTGACTAGACGGACCTTTGTTGGCAAAGTAGTGTCTCTGCTTTTTAATATGCTGTCTAGATTGGTCATAACTTTTCTTTCAAGGAGCATGCGTCTTTTAATTTCATGGCTGCAGTCACCATCTGCAGTGATTTTGGAGCCTCCCAAGATAAAGTCTGTCACTGTTTCCCCATCTATTTGCCATGAAGTGATGGGTCCAGATGTCATGATCATAGTTTTCTGAATGTTGAATGTGAAAGATGTAGACAGGAGCCAAATCATATTAGGTGTTTATGGACTATGATAGTGTTTAGGTTTTATCTAACACTTCAAATCCTCTGAAACAACTTTTCTCTAGAATAATCTATATAAGATTGGTAGTATTTCCCAAATGCTGGGAGGAATTCAATGAAACAACTTTTCAGCTTGAAGATATTGGAAGTCCCACAGTCCTACAGAAATATATCTAGCACATTAAATCTTTAGCAGTATAATAATCTCTGGAGTAGAGAGATTATCGGAGCCTATCCTGATACTTGTATAATTGCTACCTTAATATGTACATACATCCTTATATATCTTAGGTCAGTTAAAAATGGTTATATAGTGACTTTCTGACAAACACTGTGATGGACACCAAGAATTATGAAAATTTTTTTCTCAGTGTCAGTAGTAGCATTCAAATTCCTGTACTTCTATAAATGTAAAGAAAATTTAAGATGGAAAAGAATACTGTGTTACGATTTGCAAATGTATGATTGTCTTATTTTACCCAAATTTTTTCCAGCAGAGATGCAGCATCCATTTCTACCTTCTTTATCCTCCCAAATATATATATATATGTACGTATGTGTATATGAATGTATACGTAGATATATATGTATTTTTGGTGGGTTTAATTTTCTTCATCTGTTACTATTTTGGGAACTTCATTTAATACCAGTTAAATTTTGATTCCTTTAATCTAAAGCATATAGAGTTTCCAAGAAAACAACTCTCTGAATATGGTTTGCCACATTTTCCATATTTATGGAGCAGTACTTTGGGAAAAATAACAATTCTGATTCAACCTTTTGCTTAAATTCGTAACCTTTTTGAGCTGCAAAAGTACTTATAGTTCTTATATTCCTGTACAGTTTTTTAATGTTAAAAAGTTAGGTACATTTTAAAAGAAAATATCCTATTACAGTAGAAAAATAGAAAATTGCTGATTGGTAACCTTCTTATGAAAATTAAATTGTCCCAATTGGCATAAAATCTCTGGGAATCTATCAGTACCTAAACGTCTAAACCCTTTATGGACCTTTGATTTATTAATGCTGTAATTTCTAATTTGTACCCATTTTAAACAGAGTTTTAAAAAGAGATGTCATCATTTGGTTTGTTCTTTTCTTTTGAAAATAGGAAACAGAGAACTCTGCATACAAAGTTGAAAATGAGTCCACTGTACAAGAACTGAAACAAGATGTATCTAAAAAGGTTGGTAAGAGAAAATGTCAGTATTAATTTAGCAGATGTCATATTTATATGGTACATTTAAAGTGGAAATTTTTTTTATATTATTTTAGCGTAGTACCCTGTACATGCTGGATTTTCAGTAAATGTTCCTTGAATCTGTTGAATTTGATTGAAAGCACGTTAGACTTCTTAGAAGTCATTTTGTCATCCAACTAATTGGTAATATATCTTTGAATCGGTATTTTGAAAATGTTTTATAATGTATTTTTGTTTTTCATACTTGTATTTTTGTTAGAGTAAGCCAAAGCTACTCTTGAGGTTAGTACCAAGAGGTAAAAGTATTGAAAAGCTTAGTGCAGCAAATTCTGATCTCTTGAGGAGTTAGAGGTTACAAGAAGTCATTATTTTTGTAGTACATTTGATACTTTTTAAGGAATTCATGATATGAACCTTCAGAGTTTGATTTACTAAAAGAGACTGAGCATAAGATGAAAATGTTGACAATGGGTTGTTAACAGTATTGGGATAAAAACACAAGGAGAAAGAGTTGTGTGTGTTCATTCATTTATATAAGTTTTGAGTGTTTTCTGTGCCCTAGGCACTGTTCTAGCCAGTGGATTTCCAGAGACCAATGAGATGACACATCTACCCCAGAGTTTCTCAACAGCAACACTTTGGGATGAATAATTGTTTGTTGTGGAGGGAAAGGGAGACTGTTCTGTACATATTAGAATGTTTAGCAGCATTCCTGGCTTTGACTCATTGGATGTCAGATCTCAACCCCCACCCACCCCTACCCCATCTTGGCAACCAAAAATGTCTCCAGATATCACCAAATGTCTAGGGGAATCGTACTGGGCACAGTCACCACCCCTGAAAATTCATTGTCGTACCCTTATGGAATTAGAAAATTAATGGACTACAAATTTTAATATTGATCCCACGTTTTCCTTTAGGCTTCCCTGGTGGCTCAGCAGTAAAGAATCTGCCTGCAATGCAGGAGACCTGGGTTAGATCCCTGGATCGGGACGATCTCCTGGAGCAGGGCAGGGCAACCCACTCCAGTCTTCTTGCCTGGAGAATTCCATGGACAGAAAAGCCTGGTGGGCTACAGTTCATGGAGTTGCAAAGAATCAGATACAACACAACTGAGTGACTCTAACTAAGTATAGTTAGTAGCCGCTCACCCCCAAAAGTGACTTTTTAAGGAGAGTTTAAAAGCTGAAAAAATAGTAAACTATGGGGTAATAGGGCTTTCCAGGTGGCTCAGTGGTAAAGAATCTGCCTGCCAATGCAGGAGATATGGGTTTGATTCCTGAGTTGGGAAGATCCCCTGGAGGAAGAAATAGCAACCTACTCCAATAATTCTTGCCTGGAGAATTCCATGAACAGAGAAACCTGGCAGGCTACAGTCCATGGGGCTGCGAAGAGTCAGACACAACTGATTGATGATGCACGCACATAGGGCTATAGAGTGAGTCTTAAGACTCTAGGTATTAGTTTTTAAGTTCTAGGCCATTCAGGTAAATTAAGTATCCAACATTAATGATACAGGGTATGGAGTTATGTGCTGGATCAGGACACAATCCCTGTTCTCAGTAACCTACATTTTAGTAGAATAAATTAGATCAACACAAAACTGAATGTAATAAGTATTCAAATAGACTCTCAAACTATTACAAGAAAACAAGGGAGACTTTACTTTCTGCTTGAGGATAGGAATGGGGAAGGAGGAAGTAGCATCTGAACTGGTTCTTGATGGGTGGATAAGATTTGGGCAGGCAGAGGTGGAAGAGGAGAGGCATAAACAAAGGCGTGGAGATGAGGAATGTGCAGAATGTTTGACGATGAGTCTAGAAACCAAATTTAGGGCCAGATTATGGGAATGCTTCTTAAGTCATGCTAAAACATCTGGTTTTTATTTTACAGTCGCTGTGAAAGAAATGAGTTTTTTGAAGCAGGAAGGTGATAGGAAGCAAAGTTTTTATTCTCACTGTTCTTTTGTTCATTCCCTGTTTGCTGCCTGCTGAAACTGGGGGGGGGGAGGGTGAAACAGAGCTAGGTACTCTATAAATAGGTGCTATGGGAGCATATCAAGGGGTAGAAATAGGTACTCTACAGAGTTAGCTCGTGTACTGGAGAAGACAGTGGCACCCCACTCCAGTACTCTTGCCTGGAAAACCCCATGGATGAAGGAGCCTGGTAGGCTATAGTCCATGGGGTCGCTAAGATTTGGACACGACTGAGCGTCTTCACTTTCACTTTTCACTTTCATGCATTGGAGAAGGAAATGGCAACCCATTCCAGTGTTCTTGCCTGGAGAATCCCAGGGACGGGGGAGCCTGGTGGACTGCCGTCTATGGGGTCACACAGAGTCGGACACGACTGAAGCAACTTAGCAGCAGCAGCAGCTCATGTACTACTCTGCATTTATATTCTAGTTCATATTATAATGAACAGTAAGGCTGATAGGAGTTCAGAAGAGGAAGAGATTGTCTTCAGGTAAGGGATGAGGGAAGGCTTAAGACTTTCAACCTTTTTTTAACTGCTCTGATGACATAGGCCTTTTCACTTTGCATAGTTATCATTTGAAACCTTTACATTCACCTCATCTCACAGTGCCCACTTGGGTCTGCACCCTTTTAGCAGATAACCTTGCTTTCCATTGCATGTAAGTGTCAGAGGCTGTGCTATGGTGTGCTAAGTTGTTTCAGTCATGTCTCACTCTTTGCAACCCTATGGACTGTAGCCCACCAGGCTCCTCTGTCCATGGGGATCCTCCAGGTAAGAATACTGGTGTGGGTTGCCATGCCCTGCTCAAGGGGATCTTCCCGACCCAGGGATAGAACCGGCAGCTCTTGCATTGCAGGTGGATTATTTACTGCTGAGCCACCAGAGAAGCCCATCAGAGGCTAAGAAGCCTAAATTCGCTCCTTTGCATCATCTCGAATTTCCCTCACTGCAAATTTTCATCTTTACCTCTTTTTCATGTAATTCCTGAGAATTTAGTATTCTTTTTTTTCCTGTCCAAAGTAAAATGGTATAAAGAACACTGGACTTTTGGAGAAAAACCTGGATTTCAGTTTTGACTTTGTAGTTTACTAGCTGTGGGACCTTGGGCAAAATTCTTAATGCCTCTGTCTCAGATTCCTGCTTTTATATGGTGGTTGTTCAGTTGCTAAGTCATGTGCATCTCTTTTCGACCTCATGAACTGCAGTACACCAGGCTTCGCTGTCCTTCACTATGTCCTGTAATTTGCTCAAACTCATGTCCATTGAGTCAGTGATGCCATTCAACCATCTCATCTGTTGCCCCTTTCTCCTCCTGCCCTCAGTCTTTCTCAGCATCAGGGTCTTTTCCAGTGATTTGGCTCTTCACATCAAGTGACCAAAGTATTGGAGCTTCAGCTTCAGCATCAGTCCTCCACTGAGTGCTCAGGGTTGATTTCCCAGCAGTCCAAGGGACTCTCCAGAGTCATCTCCAACACCACAGTTTGAAAGCATCAATTCTTCCACAGTCAGCCATAAATGGTCCAATTCTCACATCCGTACATGACTACTGGAAAACCATAGCTTTGACTGTGTAGAACTTTGTCAGCAAAATGAAGTCTCTATCTAGGTCTCTCATAGCTTTTCTTCCAAGGAGCAAGTGTCTCTTAATTTCATGACTGCAGTCACCATCCACAGTGATTTTGGAGCCTAAGAAAATAAAATCTGCCAGTGTTTCCACTTTCCCCCCATCTTTTTGCCATGAAGTGGTGGGACTGGATGCCATGATCTTAATTTTTGAATGTTGTATCTTAAGCCAGGTTTTTCACTGTCTTTCACCCTCATCAAAAGGCTCTTTAGTTCCACTTCACTTTCTGCCATTAGAGTAGTATCATCTGCATATCTGAGGTTGCTGATATTTCTCCTGGCAGTCTTGATTGCAGCTTGTGATTCATCCAACCTGTCATTTCACATGATGTACTCTGCATATAAGTTAAATAAGCAGGGTGACAATATACAGCCTTGTCCTACTCCTTTCCCAATTTTGAACCAGTCTGTTGTTCCATGTCTGGTTCTAACTGTTGCTTCTTGGCCTGCATATAGGTTTCTCAGGAGGCAGGTAAGGTGATCTGGTATTCCCATCACTTTCAGAATTTTCCAGTTTGCTGTGATCCACACAGTCAAAGGCTTTAGCACAGTCAATGAAGCAGAAGTAGATATTTTTCTGGGTGGAATTCCTTTGCTTTTTCTATGATCTAGTGGATGTTGGGAGTTGGATCTCTGGTTCCTCTGCCTTTTCTAAATCCATCTCATACATCTGAGATTTCTTGGTTCACATACTGTTTAAGGATTTTGAACATTATTTTGCTAACATGTGGAATGAGTGCAATTGTGCAGTAGTTTGAACATTCTTTGGCATTGCCTTTCTTTGGGATTAGAATGAAAACACCTTTTTCAGTCCTGTGGCCATTGATGAGTTTTCCAAATTTGCTGACATGTTGAGTGCCGCACTTTAACAGTATCATCTTTTAGGATTTGAAATAGCTCAGCTGGAATTCCATCACAGTCACTAACTTTGTTCGTAGTGATGCTTCCTAAGCCCCACTTGGCTTCACACTCCAGGATATCTGGCTCTAGGTGAGTGACACCTTTGTAATTATACGGGTTACTAAAACCTTTTTTGTACAGTTCTGTGTATTATCGCCACTTCTTCTCAGTCTCGTGTTCTGTTAGGTCCTTGCTGTTTCTGTCCTTTATTGTGCCAATCTTTGCATGAAATGTTCCCTTGGTATCTCCAATTTTCTTGATGAGAACTCTAGTCTTTCCCATTCTGTTGTTTTCCTCTGTTTCTTTGTGTTGTTCACTTAAGAAGGCTTTGTTATCTCTCCTTGCTGTTCTCTAGAACTCTGCATTCAGTTGGGTATATCTTTCCTTTTCTCTTTTGCCTTTTGCTTCCCTTCTTTTCTCAGCTATTTGTAAGACCTCCTCAGACAACCATATTATTTTCTTGCATTTCTTTTTCTTTGGGATGGTTTTGGTCACCATTTCTTATACAGTGTTACTAACCTCCATCTATAGTTCTTCAGGCACTCTGTCTACCAAATCTAATCCCTTGAGTCTATTTGTCACTTCCACTGTATAATCATAAGGGATGTGATTTAGGTCATACCTGAATGGTTTAGTGATTTTGCCTACTTCCTTCAATTTAAGCCTGAATTTTGCAATAAGCATCTCATGATCTGAGCCACAGTCAGCTCCAGGTCTTATTTTTGCTTATAGAGCTTCTCCGTCTTTGACTGCAAAGATTATAATCAATCTGATTTCGGTATTGACCATCTGGTGATGTCCATGTATAGAGTCATCTCTTGTGTTGTTGGAAATGGGTGTTCATTATGACCAATGTGTTCTCTTAACAAACTCTGTTAACCCTGCTTCATTTTCTACTCCAAGGCCAAACTTGCCTATTACTCCAAGTATCTCTTGACTTTTGCATTCCTATCCCCTGTGATTATAAGGATATCTTTTTTTTGGTGTTAGTTCTAGAAGGTCTTATAGGTCATCATAAAACAGTTCATCATCAGCTTCTTCAGCATTAGTGGTTGGGGCATAGGCTTGGATTACTGTCATGTTGAATGATTTGCCTTAGAAACAAACAGATCATTCCGTCATTTTTGAGATTGCACCTAAATACTGCATTTCGGACTCTTCTGTTGACTATGAGGGCTACACTATTTCTTTTAAGGGATTCTTGCCTATAGTAGTAGATATAATGGTCATCTAAGTTAATTCTCCCATTCCTGTCCATTTTAGTTCACTGATTCCTAAAATGTTGATGTTTACTCTTAACATCTCCTGCTTGACCATGTCCAATCTACCTTGATTCATGGACCTAACATTCCAGATTCCTATGAAATATTATTCTTTACAACATCAATCTGTAACTTTCACCACAACACACATCCACAACTGGTATCATTTCTGCTTTGGCTCAGCCTCTATTCTTTCTGGAGCTATTTCTATACTCTTATCCAGTAGCATATTAGACACTGACCTGATGATGAGGGGCTCATCTTTCAGTGTCATATCTTTTTGCCTCTTCATACCGTTCATGGGGTTCTCGAGGCAAGGATACTGAACTGGTTTGCCATTCCCTTGTCCAGTAGACCACGCTCTGTCAGAACTCTTCACCATTACCCATCCGTCTTGGGTGTCCTGCACTACATGGCCCAGAGCTTCATTGAGTTACACAAGGCTATGATCCATGTGATCATTTTGGTTAGCTTTCTGTGATTGTTTTTATTCTGGAGGCTGTGAAATTGTAGTTTTTGCTTCTTCTGTCTGCCTTCTGATGGATGAGCATAAGAGGGTTGTGCAAGCTTCCTGATGGGAGGGACTGGCTGTTGGGGAGACTAGGTCTTGCTCTGATGGACAGGGACATGCTCAATAAATCTTTAATCCAATTTTCTGCTGGTGGGTGGGGCTGCTTTTGTAGAAGGGAGATAATCTAGTTACCTCACACAAGGTGTGTAAAGATTGAATAGAAAATGTGTGTACTGGATCTAATACACAGCAAATCCTCTTTCTTTTCTAGAACTTATCTTCCTTTCCTTTGGCACCTTCCCCTCAGCTTATAAAAATGCTGGAGCACTTTATTGAACCCTCTTCCATGTGTAGCCAAGCTTTTTGAGAACATAGACTATACTGGCCATCCCTGTACCTCTTTTTTTTTTTTTTTAAGATTTATTTATTTGTTTTTGGTTGTGCTGGATCTTTGTCGCTGCACACTAGCTTTCTCTAGTTGTGGTGAGCGGGAACTACTCTTCATTATATGTGCATTGTGATTGCTTCTCTTGTTATGGAGCACAACCTCCAGGGCGCATGGACTTCAGTGGTTGTGGCATGTGAGCTCAGTAGTTGTGGTGCACTGCACAGGCCCACCTGCTCCACGGCATATGGGATCCTCCCAGGCCAGGGACTGAACCCCGCATCTCCTGCATTGACAGGCAGACTCCCAACCACTAGACCACCCGGGATGCCTTTCATCTCTTATTCCTTCTTGGACCTACTATAATCTGGCTTCCGTTACTGCTAATGGACTCATTGCTCAGTAACTACCTAATTCACAAATTAGATGGAGTCTAGTTAATATTTCTCTGGTGAAAGTGAGGTAAATCTAGGATAAAAATTTAAAAATTAACAAAAAGTCATATATAGAATATGCTGCAAAATCAGGGATGAATATTATTGAATGACTTACTATCCAGTTCAACTTGGCACAGATTTGTGGTAAATCACATCAGGATAGTTTCATGAGACATTCTGTTAATTTTCTGGAGCCAAAGAATTGAGAAAGCAGAAGTCATCTATGGTTCTGTGGTAGAAAGGTAATTGAGTGGGCTGGGAGATTTAATGTGTTAATGATGACAGGACTGAGTAGAAAGTATATTTTCTTCTAAATATTGGTAGAAGTAACAGAAAGCCTGCCTATATTTTTCAACTATAGATAAGACATAAAAGGGGAAAAAGGCAAGATGAGCTGGGTATTTGAACTGCTGATGCTCCTAACATATCTTTGCAGAGTCGGGGGTTAGATGTCGCCTGTTTAAGAACTTTAATCTCTGGATCTGCTAGCTTTTCATGTTCAGGCCTGAGTTCAGAGCTAAACAGCTTAAATTCTTGTACAAGGTGGTTTTCATTCTCATAGCTTTGTTAACTAGACTCAAACCAACAGGCTATTACTGAACTAACTTGGCATAAATATGTAAATTAACTATGACATGAAGCATCTGAATGTAAATTTAGGTATAAACTTTTTTTACAGGGTTGATTGAATTTTTGTAATTACACAGACTAACACAGATTCCTTGTTATAATGATTAAGAGTACAGTTTGTGGAACCAAGTTCCCTACATTTATACCAGTTTCATCACTTAACTAGCTTCGTAACCTTGAATAAATCTCTCTGACTTAGTTCCCTCATTTGTATATTGATGATAGTAAGAGTGCTGTCTTAAAAGGTTGTTATAAAGATTAAAACACATAAAGTGTTAAGAACATTGCCTGGCACATAGTAAGTAAAATATAAATGATTAGCTAATACTATGTCCTTGAAAATCACTTCACTGTTTTTTTTAATTGCTTTTTAACCTTTCATCAGATTATTGAAAGCATTATTGAGGAGAGTCAGAAAGTAATACAGCTTGAAGATGATTCTTTGGATTCCAAAGGAAAAGGACAGTCTGATCAGGCTACTGCCAATCCTGTCACAGCTGGAACAGATCTTAGCAATATACCTGGACTGTTAGCCATAGATCAAGTACTGCAGGAAGATTCCCAGAAGACAGAGTGTCAGGATGTATCTGAAGAAACTGAGTTAGAATCAAAACAGTGTTTTCCTTCTGATGACACATGTGAGAAGCCAGTAGATGAAACCACAAAGTTAACTGAAATAAGTTCAACTGCACAGCTTAATGTGCCGGAAACTGTAACAGAAGTGTTGAACAAGGAAGAAGTGGAAGTCAAAGAAAGTGATGTTCTAGAATCTGCACCTTCACACTCCTTATCTATGAAAGATTTTGCTGTAGTGGAAGAAGTTGCACCTGCCAAACCGCCAAGACAGCTTACTCCAGAACCTGATATAGTAGCTAGTACAAAGAAGCCTGTTCCAGCACGTCCACCCCCTCCAGCTAACTTCCCACCTCCTAGGCCCCCACCTCCGTCTCGACCTGCTCCACCACCAAGAAAAAAGAAGAGTGAATTGGAGTTTGAGGCTCTTAAAACACATGATCTAGACGGTAAGTATTAACTGAGAAATAACTACCTTTGTGGGGAGTTTGGGGAGTTGAAACTTGACCTTTCTGATTTTTTTTTTCAATTTATGCTGTATTTAGGCAATGGCAACCCACTCCAGTACTCTTGCCTGGAAACTCCCATGGACTGAGGAGCCTGGTGGGCTGTAGTTCCTGGGGTCGCTAAGAGTCGGGCACAGCTGAGCGACTTCACTTTCACTTTTCACTTTTCATGCATTGGAGAAGGAAATGGCAACCCACTCCAGTGTTCTTGCCTGGAGAATCCCAGGGACAGGGAAGCCTGATGGGCTGCCATCTATAGGGTCGCACAGAGTCGGACATGACTGAAGCGATTTAGCAGCAGCAGCAGTAACCACGTTGATGACCAAGTTATAAAATGTATTTTAGTAACAGAAAGCCAAAATGTTTACATTGGTATTGTTACATTATTGTAATTAAACATTTCAGCAGACTTTCAAATCTGTTACCATTGGAGAGCCAGAGTGGCACAGTGAAAAGAACATAGGATTTAGACTTATGATTTGAATTCAAGCCCCAGATCTCTTCATGTATAAGGTGTATAGCCTTGAGAAAACTTACTTGAACCCTGGTTTCCCCTTATATAAAAAGAGAGTAATGAAACCACTTTTCTCATAGGATTGTTCTAAGAATCTGATAAAGATTTAAGCACTTTTAAGCTATGAATAACGTCATATAAGTATTGGTTGTTGTTATTATTATATTATTATTATTGCAGTTCCCAAAGAGAATATTACATCTGATACTTTCCTAACTACAAACATGGCTTCAGAGAGTACAGTCAAAGATTCTCAGCCTTCTCTTGATTTGGCAAGTGCTACCAGTGGAGATAAAATAGTTACTGCCCAGGTTGGTGAATATGTGTTTTATTTGATACAGGCTCTCAACTTTCCGCAACTAACTGGTTTGTTGATTGTTGAACCTTCTTTCTTCTCCAGGCCAAATATTTCCTTGTCTCCAAAACCTGGCTACCACATCCCTTGTCCAGCTCTGCTACTAAGTAGTGGACTGATTCTAGCATATTTAACATCTGAGTCCGAAATGGCTCATTGATAAAATGAGGGGAAAACCTTCCTTGAAGGTTTCTTGCAAGATTGAAATGAGCTAAAGTATGCCAGATACCTGGTATGTGTGTTCAAAAAGTGACAGATGCTGCTATATGTAGTATTTATTAAAAATACCAACTACCGTCTTCATTTAGCTGGCCTGTAATGGTCAAAGGACTTTCCAAGTGGCGCTAGTGGTGAAGAACCTGCCTGCCAATGCAGGAGACATAAGGGATGAAGCTTCTATCCCTAGGTCGGAAAGATCTGGAGGAGGGTATGGCAACCCACTACAGTATTCTTGTCTGGAGAATCCCATGGACAGAGGAGTGTAGGGTCGCAAAGAGTCGTACACAACTGAAGTGACTTAACACACATATGCACCCTTAGTGATCAAATTGGGAACTTTTTATTTTTTTATAATTTCCTTTTCCTAATTATGAAAAAGAAAAAAAAAACTTCATACAGTAGACTATACATCCATATTTGAGGCAATATAGAAATAACTTGATAACATGAATTTCTACCTCTGCCAAATTCTGGGATTCAAGGGTTACTTATGTGGTAGCTCTGATGGGGCAGGTCGGCACACTGGAAGATATTATCATACTAAATGACGTAAATCAAATAGAGAAAGGCAAATATCATATGATATTGCTTATATGCAGAATCTTAAAAAGTTATACAAATGAATTTATTTACAGAGCAGAAACAGACTTAGAGAGTTGAACTTATGATTACCAGAGGTTGGGGGGAAGAGTAGGTGAGGTAGGTTCAGAGTTTGGAGTTGATGTATACACACTACTATATTTAAAATAGATAATCAATGAGGACCTATTGTATGACACCGGGAACTCTATAATAACCTAAGTGAGAAAAGAACTTGAAAAAGAAGAGCTACGTATGTATGTATAACTGAATCATTTTACCTGAAACTGACACAACATTGTTAATCAACTATACTTCAATATAAAATAAAAATTTTAGTTTTTTTTTAAAAAAATAAGGGATTCTGTGGCCACCGGACTTGAAATAAAATTCAAAACACACATACACACAAAAAGACACAATGGTCTTTTCATAGCCTTAGACCAGAGGTCAGTAGTGGCCTGATTTTATAGGGTCCTCAAGCTAAAAATGGTCTTTGTATTTTTAAAGCATTGTTTTTATAAAAAGAATATGCAACAGACACTATATGTGTAGCAAAAAGCTTAAAATCTTTACTATCTGGCTGTACAGGAAGAAATTTGCCAACCCCTGCCCTCAAGACATCCATGTGTATAGTCCTGATTAATGGCAAATTTTACTAGCAGAGAACTGATTTTGGACCAAGTTCAAATAGAACATTTATTTGCTTTCAAGACTACTCAGACATTATTTCATGAGCAGCGACACTTTTGGTACCTAATGTTTTTTAGCATAATGGGAATAATAAAAGACTAAAATGGAATGTTCCATTTAAATTTTCAGTAGGCTGCATTATCTGTATTATGTAATTCTTTAGAACTGTGTGTGGTAATGAATAATTGAATATTTATAAAAACTGACTCAGTCTACTTTCTGTTTATAAAATTATAATTTCAGGAAAATGGAAAAGCACCTGATGGGCAGACAATAGCTGGTGAAGTGATGGGCCCTCAGAGACCTAGATCCAACTCTGGGAGAGAGCTTACTGATGAAGTATAATTAAATTTTTTTTGTTTGTTCTTGAAAATATAAAATATAAAGGTCATAGTGAGAAGATGAAAAAATTCCAGAGATGAATGGTGATAGTGGTTGCACGGCAATGTAAATGTAGTTGATGCCACTGAAGTATACAATTAAAAGTGGTTATAATGATAAATTTTGTATTATATATATTTTATTATGATAAAAAATGAGTTTATTGCTATTAAGTAAAAAATCATATTGTAAAAGAAAAAATGAAAATTGAAGATTGTCTTAGTTTTTGTTTTTTTAATGTGCTGGAATTTTAACTCTGACTTAAACTTGCCCTTTCACACAATTATATGGTAGAATAAATGTATTGAAAGCCAAGGACTATGTTTATAGGAAGTGGGCTTAAAAGGAACTTGATATTATATACATGTGTCTTTATACATGTTAGATGATGTACAGTATGTACAAGCTCAATGCTTGATTCTTAACTTAAAATTTAGTTTATATCTGTTGGCTAATGTATTCAGAATGAAATTTTGAAGCAGAATCTTAGTTTTTGTTTCTTTTAAGCAATACATTTTAAAAAAAAATCATACCTTAGAAAACAGTTTTGTAGTTCCTCAAAATAATAAACATTGAGTTATCATAACCCAGCAATACCACTCCTATGTATATAGCAAAGTGAAATGAAAACATATGTCCACACAAAAAATGTACATAGCTATTCATAACTAGCTAAAGTGTGGAAACAATACAAATGTCTGATAAGTAGATAAATAAAATATAGTATATCCATCCATGTGGACTATTTTTTGACAATTAAAAAGAATGAGATTCTGATAATGCCATAACACAAATGAACCTTGAAAGCATGATGCTAAGTGAAAGAAGCCAATCATAAAAGACTACATACTATATAATATAATTTATATGAAATGCCCAGAATAGGCAATTACATAGAGAAAAAAAGTAGATTCGTGGTTGCCAGGAACTGGGAGGAAAAGGGAGTAAGGTATGACAGCTAATGGATATAGGGTTTCTCTTGGGGGAGGCAGAAATATTCTAAACTTAGATAATGGTGGTAGTTGTACAACTCTGTGGGTATAATAAAAACCATTGAATTATATATTAAATGTGTACATTATGTGGTGTGGGAATTATATCTCACTAAAAGTGTTTACAAAATTATTGCACACAGTACTGAATGTATCTAGAAAGTTCTTAGCTTAAATTTTTTAGGGTTTTGTGGACTCAAAAAGATAATTAAATTATAGGCACTCTTGGTGTTATTTTTTACTTCAGGAAATTTTAGCCAGTGTAATGATTAAAAACCTAGATACTGGAGAAGAAATACCTTTGAGTCTTGCAGAAGAGAAACTGCCAACGGGTATTAATCCTCTTACTCTACACATCATGAGAAGGACTAAGGAATATGTAAGGTATGGCCTAATGTAGTATATGTAGTATTTCATTCAAAGTGGTGAAGAGTTCTGTTTATGAACTGTGAGAGTCCCTAATTTGGTTTCATTCAGTTTTCTTTTTTTAAAGTTAGAATTAAAATAGAGTCAGTTAATGTATATATTCTTAAACTTTGTCCTTTCTTATTGAAAACAAGTTTTTTTTTTAAGATTCCACATTTAAGTGATATCATAAAGTATTTGTCTTTTTCTGTCTAATTTATTTCATTTAGTTTAATGTTCCCAAGGTCTATACATATTGTCACAAATGGCTGGATTTCCTTCCTTTTTATGGCTGAATAATATTCCTATGTGTGTCACATTTTCTTCATTTAACTTTGTTCTCTCTTATAACTGTGCAGTTACTTGGGGGGAAGTATATATCTTAGTTCAGTTCAGTTCAGTCTCTCAGTTGTGTCTGACTCTTTGTGACCCCATGAACCGCAGCATGCCAGGCCTCCCTGTCCATCACCAACTCCCAGAGTTTACCCAAACTCATGTCCATTGAGTCAGTGAGGCCATCCAACCATCTCATTCTCTGTCATCCCCTTCTCCTGACTTCAGTCTTTCTCACCATCAGGGTCTTTTCAAATGAGTCAGCTCTTCACATCAGGTAGCCAAAGTATTAAAGTTTCAGCTTCAACATGGAACGCTCAGGACTGATCTCCTTTAGGATGGACTGGTTGGATCTCCTTGCAATCCAAGGGACTCTCAAGAGTCTTCTCCAACACCACAGTTCAAAAGCATCAATTCTTCAGTGCTCAGCTTTCTTTATAGTCCAACTCTCACATCCATACATGACTATTGAAAAACCTATAGCTTTGACAGGATGGACCTTTGTTGGTTGGCAAAGTAATGTCTCTACTTTTTAATATGCTGTCTACGTTGGTCACAGTTTTTCCTCCAAGGAGTAAGCGTCTTTTAAGTTCATGGCTGCAGTCATCATCTGCAGTAACTCTGGAGCTCCCCAAAATAAAGTCTATCACTGTTTCCATTGTTTCCCCATCTATTTGCCATGAAGTCATGGGACCAGATGCCATGATCTTAGTTTTCTGAATGTTGAGTTTCAAGCCAACTTTTTCATTCTCCTCTTTCACTTTCATCAAGAGGCTCTTTAGCTATTCTTCGCTTTCTGCCATAAGGGTGGTGTCATCTGCATATCTGAGGTTATTGATATTTCTCCCGGCAATCTTGATTCCAGCTTGATTCCAGACATTAAAACAAAGCGCCACAGTAGACGCGCGGAAGACAGGGAAGACGCCAAACTTCCTGCGCAGCCACGCCCTCCCCAGCAGGTCAGGGTTTGGCAAGGTCTCGCGATTGGTCCTGCTTGTGCACGCCACTTCCGCTGTCGCCGCAGCTAGGTCTCTAAATGATGTTACCATTTCCGGGTTTCCTGAAGCCGCCTGAGGCGGCGCAGGCGTCGGTGTACGGTAGTGTCCGGTCTATGGAGTCAGTTGGTGGCGGCGGCGGCGCGGAGGCAGCAGGCGTTGTCCGAGTGGGGGNTTTAGTTCCTCTTCACTTTCTTCCATAAGGGTAGATGTCATCTGCATATTTGAGGTTATTGATATTTCTTCTGGCATTCTTGATTCCAGCTTGTGCTTCATCCATCCCAGTGTTTCTAATGATGTACTCTGCATACGAGTTAAATAAGCAGGGTGACAATATACAGCCCTGATGTACTCCTTCCCTATTTGGAACCAGTCTGTTGTTCTATGTTCAGTTTTAACTGTTGCTTCCTGACCTGCGTACAGATTTCTCAAGAGGCAGGTCAGGTGGTCTGGTATTCCCATCTCTTGAAGAATTTCCCAGTTTGTTGTGATCCACACAGTCAAAGGCTTTGGCATAGTCAAAAAGCAGAAATAGATATGTTTCTGGAACTCTCTTGCTTTTTCAATGATTCAACGGATGTTGGCAATTTGATCTCTGGTTCCTCTGCCTTTTCTAAATCCAGCTTGAACGTCTGAAAGTTCATGGTTCACATACTGTTGAAGCCTGGCTTAGAGAATTTTGAGCATTACTTTGCTAGCGTGTGAGATGAGTGCAATTGTGTGGTAGTGTGAGCATTCTTTGGCATTGCCTTTCTGTGGGATTGGATGAAAGCTGACCTTTTCCAGTCCTGTGGCCAACGCTGAGTTTTCCAAATTTGCTGGCATATTGAGTGCAGCACTTTGACAGCATCATCTTTCAGGATTTGAAATAGCTCAACTGGAATTCAATCACCTCCACTAGCTTTGTTCGTAGTGATACTTCCTAAGGCCCACTTGACTTTGCATTCCAGGATGTCTGGCTCTAGGGGAATGANGTGGCCAACGCTGAGTTTTCCAAATTTGCTGGCATATTGAGTGCAGCACTTTGACAGCATCATCTTTCAGGATTTGAAATAGCTCAACTGGAATTCAATCACCTCCACTAGCTTTGTTCGTAGTGATACTTCCTAAGGCCCACTTGACTTTGCATTCCAGGATGTCTGGCTCTAGGGGAATGGTCACACCACTGTGGTTATCTTGGTCATGAAGATCTTTTTTGTATAGTTCTTATGTGTATTCTTGCCACCTCTTCTTAATATCTCTGCTTCTGTTAGGTCCATACTGTTTCTGTCCTTTATTGAGCTCATCTTTGCATGAAATGTTTCCTTGGTATTTCTTATTTTCTTGAAGAGATCTCCAATCTTTCCCATTCTATTGTTTTCCTCTATTTCTTTGCATTGATCACTGAGGAAGGCTTTCTTTTCTCTGCTTGCAATGGGTATATCTTTCCTTTTCTCCTTTGCCTTTCACTTCTCTTCTTTTCACAGCTATTTGTAAGGCCTTNGTAGTTTGAGCACTCTTTTGCATTGCCTTTCTTTGGAATTGGAATGAAAACTGACCTTTTGCAGTCCTGTGGGCACTGCTGAGTTTTCCAATTTTGCTGGCATATTGAGTGCAGCACATTCACAGCATCATCTTTCAGGGTTTGAAATAGCTCAACTGGAACTCCATCACCTCCACTAGTTTGTTCATAGTGATGCTTTCTACGGCCCACTTGATGTTCTATAATCAATTTCACAAGCAGATTATTATGTGTTCTACACATGTGGAAACAAATCCTCAGAAACATTAAGCAATTTACCTGGGATCGCACTGCAATTAACTAGCAAAGCCTGGATTAAAGTCTGCATCTTTGGCACGCCAAGTTTTCCTTCCTCTCTACTTGGAATCACCGATTCACCATTCATCCATTCATAAGCCAGTGTTTCACAGTGACAAACAGAAAACTCAAAGTGACATTGCTCAAGGCTTCATACACGATACTTTTAGAAAGAACACAATCTGTCTTCACTTTAGGCAGGGCTGGGAATTGTTTTCACAAAACTTTAACTCCCTGCTGTGGGTAGACCTCCATCTGATTTCACCATCCCTTGATTTACAATGGCCTTTAGTTGGGGTCGGTCACTTTTACGGGTATCCATGTCCCAGTGAACTGATTTGTCCATGGCCATATATAATTATAGTCCAATTGGTTCAGGCAGGGACCATCCAATTGCCCAGACATTCATTTTATTATAAACCTTGATTTGAGCTTTAATTAAATAATAATTTATTCACTATCTTCTTCAAAGAAGTCTGCTGCGATTAATACCCATATATCTCTCCAAATGTCTATATGTACTGTGGAAACTCAATAAATGGTGCTGACTAACTTCATGCCTGGCAGAAAGAGAAATATTGTTGAGGCAGATGAGGTGGAAACAAACCCAGTAGTGCGATATATAAAATTGAATCAGTTGATCTTTCATTGGTTAACGCAGGGACACAGCCAGGCATCAGATGAGAAACAGCAGTTCAGAGCCATGTAATATCAGAAACAGCTGCATAACCTTAACTGCTGTGCCCACTGGCTCATTTCTCTTGTCATTAGAAAAATCAGCTATGAAATTTCCACAAACATACTGGCATTTGACACAGGAGGCTTCTCTGGCGGCTGGTTGTGTGGTGATCCTGGGCTTAAGTTCCAACAGCCATTGCAAGAGAGTGCTCTTTTTCCTTTACACTGGTATCCACATAGGAAAAATGGCAAGAGTATGCTGCTGTCATTAATAACACCACACTATTTATTTCTAGCAAAAGGAGTTAAGATGCATCTGTAGTGGTTGGGCTAACCAGCTCCATGCACAGCATCTGCATTCTGCAGATAAGAAAATGAACACCCCATTATAAATAAAACATCAATAAAATAAATGAACGTAGTCAGATCACATGCATACCATACATACAAAGGCACAAAGCACTGACCATTATAATTAAGAAGTCTAAGTGGTAAAGAATATTTAAGAAGGGAATTACCCATATCAATGGGTCAAATAGATAAAGAGCCTGTGATTTATCACCAGACTTATTTAGGTAAATATAAAGCACCTGAAAATGGATTAGTACACAAAACCATCAAAGCACCTTTCAGTGCTTTGCTTCCAGGGGATTCAGAGATTATTCTGCTCTCTCATTTACCAAATATAAATAGACTATAGCCCACCTGATTCCTCTGTATTTGGAATTCTCCAGGCAAGAATACTGGCGTGAGCAGCCATATTCTCCAGGGGATCTTCTTGAACCAGGGATTGAACGCAGGCACCCCATATTGCAGGCAGATTCCCAGGTGGTGCTAGTGATAAAGAACCTGCCTGCCAAAGCAGGAGATGTAAGAGACTCAAGTTTGATCCCTGGGACAGGAAGATCCCATAGAAGAGGGAATGGCAATGCATTCCAGTATTCTTGCTTAGAGAATCCCATGGACAGAGGAGCCTGGCAGGCTACACTGCATGAAGTTGCAAAGAGTCAGACACAACTGAAAGGGCTTACCATGCCTGCCTCATTAACATTCACAAGATTCCCTTGTACTCTCTCTCAGTCAAGACGACTATGATTCCTCTGCCCATGGACACACATCTCATGTTATTTTTCCTATCAAGTCAGTCATCAGCTTTAGTTAATCATAGAGTTTTATGAACTTCTAAGAAAAGGGACTAAGGAAAGGTGTAACAGGGAACAAGATTCTGTTTAGTTCATATCAGTCATTTAGTTGTGTCCAACTCTTTGTGACCCCACGGACTGCAGAATACCAGGCTTCCCTGTCCATCACCAACTCCTGGAGCTTACTCAAACCTATATCCATCGAGTCGGTGATGCCATCCAACCATCTCATCCTGTAGTCCCCTTCTCCTCCTGCCTTCAGTCTTTCCCAGAATCAGTGTCTTTTCCAGTGAGTCTGNCCCCACGGACTGCAGAATACCAGGCTTCCCTGTCCATCACCAACTCCTGGAGCTTACTCAAACCTATATCCATCGAGTCGGTGATGCCATCCAACCATCTCATCCTGTAGTCCCCTTCTCCTCCTGCCTTCAGTCTTTCCCAGAATCAGTGTCTTTTCCAGTGAGTCTGTTCTTTGCATCAGGTGGCCAAAGTATTGGAGTTTCAGCTTCAACATCAGTCCTTCCAAAGAACACCCAGGACTGATCTTTAGGATAGATTGGTTGGATCTCCTTGCAGTCCAAGGGACTCTCAAGAGTCTTCTCCAATACCACAGTTCAAAAGCATCAATTCTTCACTGCTCAGCTTTCTTTATAGTCCAACTCTCACATCCATACATGACTACTGGAAAAACCATAGCTTTGATTAGATGGATTTTTGTTAACAAAGTAATGTCTCTGCTTTTTAATAAACTGTCTATGTTGGTCATAGCTTTTCTTCCAAGGAGCAAATGTCATTTAATTTCATGGCTTCAGTCAACATCTGCAATGATTTTGGAGTACCTAAAAAATAAAGTATCTCACTGTTTCCATTATTGCCTCATCTACTTGCCATGAAGTGATGGGACTGGATGCCATGATCTTAATTTTCTGAATGTTGAGTTCTAAGCCTACTTTTCCACTCTCCTCTTTCATATTCATCAAGAGGCTCTTTAGTTCTTCTTTAATTTATGAAGTGGTGTCATCTGTATATCTGAGGTTACTGATGTTTCTTCCAGTAGTCTTGAATCCAGCTTGTGCTTGATCTAGCCTGGCATTTCTCATGATATATTCTGGATGTAAGTTAAATAAGCAGGGTGACAATATACAGCCTTGATGTAGTCACTTTCCAATTTGGAACCAGTCTGTTCTTCCATGTCAAGTTCTAACTGTTGCTTCCTGACCTGAATACAGATTTCTCAGATGGTCTGGTATTCCCATCTCTTTAGAAATTTTCCATAGTTTGTTGTGATCCACACAATCAAAGGCTTTGGTGTAGTCAATAAAGAAGAAGATATTTTTCGGGAACTCTCATGCTTTTTAAATGATCCATCGAATGTTGTCAGTTTGATTTCTGGTCCCTCTGCCTTTTCTAAATCTGGCTTGAACATCTGGAACTTCATGGTTCATGTACTGTTGAAGCCTGGCTTGGATAATTTTGATTATTACTCTGCTAGTGTGTGAGATGAGTGCAATTGTGCAGTAGGTTTAATCATTATTTGGCATTGCCTTTTTTTGAGATTGGAGTGAAAACTGACCTTTTCCAGTCCTGTGGCCACTGCTGAGTTTTCCAAATCTGCTGGCAGATTGAGCGCAGCACTTTCACAGCATCATCTTTTAGAATTTGAAATAGCTCAGCTGGAATTCCATCACCTCCACTAGCTTTTTCTGTAGTGGCTTACAAAGCCACTTAGGGCTTCCTAAGGCCCAGTCGACTTTGGATTTGAGGATATCTGGCTCTAGGTGAGTGATCACACCATCANGGAGCCCAAGAAAATAAAGTCTGTCATTGTTTCCATTGTTTCCCCATCTATTTGTCATGAAGTGATGGGCCTGGATGCCGTTATCTTCGTGTTTTGAATGTTGAGTTTAAAGCCAGCTTTTTCACTCTCCTCTTTCACCTTCATCAAGAGGCTCTTTAGTTCTTCTTCACTTTCTACCATTAGGGTGGTATCATCTGCATATCTGATATTATTGATATTTCTCCTTGCAATTTTGATTCCAGCTTGTGATTCATGCAGCCTGGCAGGCATTTTTCATGATGTACTCTGCATGCAAGTTAAATAAACAGGGTGATAATATACAGCCTTGACCTACTCATTTCCCAATTTTGAACTGTCCACTGTTCCATGTCCAGTTCTAACTATTCCATTTGACCTGCATGTAGTTTTCTCAGGAGACAGGTAAGATGGTTTGGTATTCCAGTCTCTTTAAGAATTTCCCACAGTTTGTTGTGATACACAGTCAAAAGCTTTAGTGTCATCAATGAATCAGAAATAGGTGTTTTTCTGGAATTCCCATGCTTTTTCTATGATCCAGTGGATATTGGCAATTTGACCTCTGGTTCCTTTGCCTTTTCTTAATCTAGCTTGTACATCTGGAAGTCCTTTGACAATAATTTAGTCTAAGGCCAAAGTGAGTTCTCCACTCAAGTTTGATCTTTTCCTTATGTGGAAAGTATAGCAAAGAAAGCATTGAGATTCTTTTAGAAAAGGTATGCCCATAGTGGAGATATATGATAACACCTCAGCCATCTGGACCTTGGCTGTCTAGCAGCAGCAACTATTAAGGACCATATAATTAGAATTATTCAGGAGATATAGAGACCTCTAGGAAAGAGAGTGCTCCATTCAGTAAAGTTCATTATTTTTAAAAAAGAAAAGCTCTTCAGGTTTATTGAAAACCTTTATACTTACTTCTGAAATAATTTTTAAAAGTCAGGTCATCTGATATTTAATCTCAGAGCAAAATCCAAGCATTGGACCGTGACAGATATAAGTTAGCACATAAGAATGTCAGAGAATACTCTGATTGCAAGAAAAGAATCAGGAAAATGATAAAAAAAAAAAAAAAAAAGGACTCATATATGGCTCAGCCATTCCACACGGCAGTGCTTTCAACTTCTCACCTCGTGATGTTCACGACATGGTATCACTGCACTGAATCCTGGGGTAAGCTGATGAGGCAGCTGATGGCCAGAAGAGACTGGCCCAGGGTTCTGCCTTCTCGGGGCCCTACCCTATTACCTTGAAGGCTGAGAGGGGACCATTATTATGGCCCACTTGGAATCATTTAAGAAGCCTTGGTGTGTTAAAGAATAATAAAGATGGTAACTGATCCTGTTGATTAAAGAAATTATTAAGCATTAAGTGCTATTGAAGAGGCACAAATGTATGTATTTTAGAGATGGTGTCATACAAAATGGCTAAAATATCTGCTTTCTTGCTTATAGTAGTAGTAAACCTATAGTTAATCAGAAAACTATTAACTTCAGTTATAAATAGCAGAGACCTTATTGTGATTTTTAAAATGGTTTATCTATTTTTAATCTCTATATCACAAGTATACACTAGTGGTTACCAGTGGGGAGAGGGAAGAAGGGAGAGGCAAGATAGGGGTAGGGGATTAAGAGATATGCACTGCTATGTATACAATAAGCTGTAAGGATATATTGTACAGCATGGGGAATATAGCCACTATTTTATAATAACTTTAATTTTTATTTTATATCGGAGTATAATTGACTTACAATATCATGTTAGCTTGACTGGTGTACAACAAAGTGATTCAGTTATACATGTGCATATATCCATTCTTTTTCAGATTCCTTTTCCATATAAGTTATTAGAGAATATTGAATAGAGTTTCCTGTGCTATACAGTAGATCCTTGTTGATTACCTATTTTATATATAGTAGTATGTATATGTCAATCCCAAACTCCTAATTTATCTTCTCCCCTCCACCTTTCCCCTTTGGTGACTGTAAGTTTGTTTTTGAAGTCTGTGAGTATGTTTCTGTTTGTAAATAAGTTCATTTGTATTGTTTTTTTAGATTCCACATGTAAGTGATAACATATGATATTTGTGTTTGACTTACTTCACTTAATGTATGATAACCTCTAGATCCATCCATGTTGCTACGAATCTCATTATTTCATTCTTTTTTATGGCTGAGTAATATTCCATTGTATATATGTACCTCATCTTGTTTATTCATTCCTTTGTTGATGGACATTTAGGTTGCTTCCATGTCTTGGCTATTGTGAGTAATGTACATTGGGGGTGCATGTATCTTTTCAAAGTGTGCCTTTCTCCAGATATATGCCCAGAGGAGTGGGATTGCTGGACCATATGGTAGTTGTTTTTTTATTTTTTTAAGGTATCTCCATACTGTTCTCCATAGTGGTTTTACCAATTTAAATTCCCACCAACATGTGGGAGGGTTCCCTTTTTGCCCTACCCTCTCCAGCATTTATTGTTTGTAGACTTTCTGATGATGACCATTCTGGCTGGTGTGAGGTGATGCCTCATTGTAGTTTTGATTTGTATTTCTCTAATAATTAAGGATGTTGAGCATCTTTCCATCTGCTTTTTTTTGCCATCTATATGTCTTCTTGCGAGAAATGTCTATTTAGATCTTCTGCTCATTTTTAATTGGATTGTTTGGTTTTTGTTTTTTTTTATATTCAGCTGGCAGGAGCTGTTTCTTATATTTTGGAGATTAGTCCCTTGCTGGTCGCTTCATTTACAACTATTTTCTCCCATTCTGTGGGTTGTCTTTTGTTTTGTTTATGATTTCCTTTGCTGTGCAGAAGCTTTTAAGTTTAATTAGATCGCATTTTTTTTTGTTTTTATTTTCATTAGCTCCAAAAAGATAGTGCTGCAATTTATGCCAAAGAGTGTTCTACCTGTGTTTTCCTCTAGTGACATTATAATGCTGTAGAGGATATGATACTGTCACTGGGGAGAACTGCCTATATTTCCTTTGTAGCCTTATTGATTTGAGTATATTTAGTCCATAAAACAAGGGATTTGGGGAGTTAAACACCTACTATTTATATAAAAAAGGAATTATTTCAAAATGATACACTTTACCAGTCACAGCTCATGAGATTATCTGTGAATTGTTGAACTTTTACAGTTAGTTGAGTTAATAAGAAGTAATCTGGGTTTGTTTTTCTTTTTCACATTTTTGGTAAGGACTCAACTAAAGAAGTTCCTAGGAAAATCAGTAAAGAGAGCGAAGCACCTTGCTGAGGAATATGGTGAACGTGCTGTAAATAAAGTTAAAAGTGTTAGAGACGAAGGTAAGGGAAATAGAACCCTTCAACTGAATATTTAATTGATTTGTAGTCATCTAAGTTAAGCCTGTAGTTTATAAGAAACATTCTGTTTTATTGAAAGTAATAAATCTTTATAGCTTTTATCTTAGCATTTCAATAAATCATGTTACTCTCACTATCAATTTTATGAGTGGAAAGAAAAATTTATTTATCTTAAACATGAATTTGTACATATTTTGTGACTATGGCAACTTGGAAGAGGTGTTTGTTCAATAATCGGTTGTAAGTTAGTTTTGTAAGACTAGTGTTTATAAATAGTCTCAAAATTAGGTAGATTTTCTGAATTTCTGTACCTTAACTTCCTGTGCCCTTGTTATAACTGTATTGATTTGTTTTATTTAATAAGCACTTACATAGTATTTATTCTGTGCCAAACACTGCTCTCAGCACTTTCACCTGTATTAGCTCATTTACTCCTCTTTAAAAGTCTATGAAGTACCATTATTGTTGTTGTTTAGTCACTAAGTCATATCTGACTCTTTGTGACTCTGTGGACTGTAGCCCACCAGGCTCCTCTGTCCATGGGTTTTCCCAGGCAAGAATACTGCAGTGTGTTGCCGTTTCCTTCTCCAGGAGATCTTCCCGACCCAGGGATTGAACCCATGTCTCCTGCATTGCAGGCAGGTTCTTTACCACTGAGCCACCAGGAAAACCCCCATGACTGAGTACAGTGGGGATACCATTATGATCCCATTTTATAGATAGGAAAACTGAGGCACAGAAAGGTCGAATACCTTCCCCACAGTCACATAGATAATAAATGAGAGAGCTGAATTTGGACCCAGGCAGTCCATGGGGTCGCGAAGAGTCAGACACGACTGAGCGACTTCACTTTCACTTTTCACTGCATTGGAGAAGGAAATGGCAATCCACTCCAGTGTTCTTGCCTGGAGAATCCCAGGGACGGAAGAACCTGGTGGGCTGCCGTCTATGGGGTCGCCCAGAGTCGGACACAACTGAAGCGACTTAGCAGCAGCAGCAGTCTGGTACTACCAGACTCCATGCTGCTAAATCAATATGCTATTTAGTAGTAGACAGATTTTGCTTTTCCAATTGATGAATCTTCTTATTAAGCAGTAGATATGAAAATATAATTGTAGCAGTATCTGCATTAGCTAGTGATGCTTTCTGTTGCTTTTCTATTCAGTTTTTCATACTGATCAAGATGATCCTTCATCAAGTGATGATGAAGGAATGCCATACACAAGACCAGTTAAATTCAAAGCAGCACATGGCTTCAAAGGACCTTACGATTTTGATCAGATCAAAGTGGTACAAGATCTTAGTGGTGAACATATGGTAAGCAACCCTTTTATTTTTAAGAATTGATTCTGTTTTCATTGAGAGAAATAATTTGGCTTCTATACAGCTAATGTCTTCTTATGTATATAATTTTGCTAACCTGAGCCTGAAGAGTAAATTGATATAATATGAGTTAATGAATAAGTAATGCAGAGTCCATCTCTGAATTGT